>JAWWTY010000001.1:81591858-81603715 GCA_035222235.1 Margarornis squamiger
ACTTGAGGTTCTTGAGGTCCGGTCCGGGAGAACAAGGGAGGGGAAAACATCTTCTCCCCCCACCTCAGGAGAGCAAGAGAGGAAAAAAACCCTTTGCAAGCAGAGCTCTTCTGAGCTTCTCCCCTGCCACCTTTCAGGGGTTGGGAAACACAGGGCACCACAGCAGGCTAGGCAGCACAGAGAGAGAGTGTGTGTGGGGGGGGTGTGTGTGTGAGAGAAATGTCAACAAAGTGTAAGAGCTTTTTCCCAGAGCTTTTTACGGCAACAGAGAAAAGGACAGAAGTGACTCAGATGTTGTCAGAGATGCAAAATAAAGATGACAATATGTTGTACAAGGATGCATTTGGATTATAAAAAGCAGCACCAAATGTGGTAAGGAAGGAGCTTCCTTTCCTTTATGAGTGCAAAGTGACAATGTGGATTAGATTCTTTGTTTCCTCACACTGTAATACACGCACATTTTTATTATTCTAAACAGCAAAAAGCACAGCACAAGACATTTTTGGTACTTTTGGTGCTGTATAAACATATCTGTGAAAAAAAAGTTTGTCTAACTACTAGATGTGTTAGTAACATTGATTAACGCTCATAAACACAGTTCTTTTACCAAAGAAGGCTTTGAGGTTGGCCAGGCATGATGAACCCCTTCAGAAATCAATGATTATTGCCCCTAGTCACTTTATTGTCATTGAGAAGCTTGGAAATGGTTTCCAGGGTTATTTAGGGGTTGAGGGGATGGGGACCAGTAGGATTGATGATAAAACCACTGGATCCTCCATGAGCTTGACCCTCGTTCTCAGGGCCACAAGTAATCCATCCCGCATCTCCTGTCACTGTATTGTTGGTGCCCATACAGAAAAGTGGCAGAGGGTAGTAGAATCATGAAATTATCTGTGTTGGAAGAGACCATCTAGTTCCAACTCCCTTGCCATGTGCAGAGACATCTTTTACTAAATGAAACTACTCACAGGGATAAGGCACAACTTCTATGGGTGACCTGTTCCAGTGTCTTACTAGCCTCATCACAAAAAGTTTCTTCCTTAAGTCTAATCTAAGCCTAATCTCTTTCAATTTAAAACTATTACACTTTCACTATAGGCTTGGTGGAAAATTCTTGCTTTCTTATATCCCAGCTTACACATTGAAGTTCAACAAGGGAAAGTGCTGGATTCTGCACTCAGGATAAGGTAATCACTCATGTACGTACAAAACGTGATATGAAGTGCTGGAAAACAGTGCCATGGAAAGAAACCTGGGGATCCTGGGCAATGGCAAGTTGAATACAATCCAGGAGGGCCAACCATATCCTGGGTGCATCAGGCAAAGCATCACAAGCCGGTCAAGGGAGGGGACTGTCCCACTCTACTCTGCACTGGTGCGGCCTCGCCTTGAATATTGTGTGCAGTTTTGGTCACTGCAATATAAAAAAGATAGTAAGCTCTTAGAGAGTGTCCAAAGGAGGGCAATGAAGATGATGAAGGGCCTTGAGGGAAAGACATATCAGGAGGACAGAGGTCAGCCTGGAGAAGAGGAAACTGGGTGGAGAACTCATTGCAGTTACAACTTCCTCGTGAGGGGAAGAGGAGGGGCAGACACTGATCTCTTCTCTGTGGTGACCAGTGACAGGAACTGAGCGAAAGGCCTGAAAGTGTGTCAGGAGGGGTTTAGGTTGAATATTAGAAAAAGGTTTGTCACCCAGAGTGTGGTTGGGCACTGGAACAGGCTCCCCAGGGAAGTGGTCACAGCACCAAGCCTGACAGAGTTCAAGAAGTGTTTGGACAGTACTCTCAGGCACATGGTGTGACTCTTGGGGATGGTCCTGTGCAGGGCCAGGAGCTGGACTCAATGGTCCTTGTGGGTCCCTTCCAACTCAGCACAGTCTGTGTTTCTGTGATTGAAAGGCTGCAACAAGGTCTGTATTGCCTTCTCTTCTCCAGGTTGAACAAACACAACTCTCTCAGCCTTTCTTCACAGAAGTGTTCCATCCCTCTGATCATTTTTGTGGCCCTTTCTGGGCCCACTCTAACAGATTTGTTATTAATTTACTGGGAACCCCAGAACTGGATGCAGAACATAAGGCAGATTGGGGCCTCCATGCCTCCACTCCCCAAAACAGACTTATCCACTGACTTATCCTTTCATCTTTCCCCTGGAGCTGCTATGTGGATCAGACTCTGTCCACTCTGGTTCTTTATTGGATGCTGCTCCCATCACATAATCTGCTACCAGGGCACTGAGCAGGCATTTCTTTGCTGTGCTCTAAGACTCTGCCTAACATCTAGTGAAGACTAGTGCTTGACTCTGTTTAGTAAGGTGTTAGGTGGGAAAAATACTCAAAACACTTTTTGATCAAGAGCAGTTGTCAGTTCTTTAAGAGCAACTAGAGTTTTCCAAAAGTCTCAGCCTCCTGTGACTCTCTTTTTTTCTGAGATTCCTCCAGGAGTCTGATGATCCTAAAAGATATTCTCAAAAGATCCCTAAGCTATGCCCAGAAACTTCTGTGCAAACTGTTGCACCTTCTGGTTTCCTTTGTTAACTATCATCTCTGATGTGGGAGTGAAATGATCCAAGACATGACGTTCATTGACACTGGTGGATGCTGAGAAAGTCTGAAGGAAATATGGCTGAAGAAATTATATCCCTGTTGCATTGTTTTCGTCCTCTATTTATGAAGGACTAAGTGCCATTAAAATTTCTTGAGTTCTAATTTAATTAGAACATTGACACTAATGATTTGAGCCCTCCAGTTTATTATTACTACAGTAAAAAAAAAAAATAAAAAAAAAATTATATTATGGCAGTGATATATAGTTGATTTTGAGCATTAGTTTTAATCTAATATCCCATGCATCAAAAATGTATTATTATGGTCCTGTCACTGGTGTTAGGTTGTTGAATACTGAGGTTTGGTCTAAAGAGACTTCAAATGCTTGTTGAAACATAGCATCTTGAAACACTTTTACATTTTTACTGAAAAATAAAAAAATAGAGAAAGAAAGAAAAAAAAAGAAATAGTGGGTTTCAGCACAACAACCCTATCTTATTTCCTTGCTGTATTCAGAATAAGCATATATTCAGAATTGTGTCCTGTTTAGCTAATTTGATAGTCTTCTATGACAGGGTCCCTCACCTAGTGGATGAAGAGAAGGCTGTGGATATAATTTTTCTGGATTTTAGTCAGGCTTTTGATGCTCTCCCTCACAGCAACCTTCTGGAAAAGTTATCCAGCTGTGAGATGAGCGGGTTCATGTTGAACTGAGAGAGGAACTGCCTAAAGGACCGAGTTCAAAGTGTTGTGGTGACTAAGGCTATATCTTGCTGGTGACTGGATACCAAGGGTGTTCCTTAGGTCTCAGTTCTAGGGCCAGTTATGTTCAATGTGTTTGTCGACAATCTGGATGCAGGAGTTGAACACACCGTTAGCAATTTTGCTGATGATACCAAACTGGCTATTGTTGTCACCCTTGTGGGACAGGAGGCCTTGCAGAAGGTTCTAGATAGGAAGGAGTATTGGAATATGATTAATAGGATAAAATTCAACAAGTTGAAATACCATACTCTGCATCTAGGATGGAATATTGTGGGGCAAAAGTATAAACTGACACAAAAGTGGATGAAGACAAGCCCTGCAGAAAGGGATATGAGATTGCTGTTTGGAAGCAACTTTATAGGAGTAAAGCAGTGTGCCCAGAGGGAAAAACCCCATCCTGGGGTACATCAAACATGGCATGACTAGCCACTCAAAAGAGGTGATGATCCTTGTGTTTTGACTTTGATGTAGCCTTCCCATGAGTACTGTGTGCAGTTCTGGGCCCCACAGTTTAAGAGGGATATGAAGGTCCTAAAATGTGCCCAAAGAAATGCAAAGAAGTTGTTGAAAGGACTGGAAGTAATGTCTTATTAGGAGTGGCTGAGGACTCTGGGTTTGGCTAATTTGGAGAAAAGAGAGCTGAGGGGTGATCTCGCTTCTTTCTACAGCTACCTGAGGAGAGGATGTGGAGAAGGAGGTGCTGATCTCTTCACTCTAGTACCCAGTGATAGGACACGTGAGAATGGTCCAGAGCTGTGCCATGGAAGTTTAAACTGGACATTAGGAAGCATTTCCTTAGCAAAAAGGTGGTCAAACACTGGAACAAGCCCTCTAGAAAGGTGATCAATGCCCCAAGCCTGTCAGCCTTTAAGAGGAATTTGGCCAATGTCCTTAAAAAAATGCTTTAATTTTTAGTCAGGTTTTGGGGTGTGGGTAGACTTTTTTTTTTTTTTTCCCATTGCTATCAAATTAGGAATATAGAAGGGATTACTAACACTGTAACACATCCTCCTTTTCTGTGTTCATGAATAGGGTTTAATTTTAATATCTTTTGATCATATTGGTTTCCTGTACTATTTTATTTTGCTGAATTATCTTAGTGTCTTTTTTTGACTATTTTAAACCTATGATTCAGGTTTATTCCTTATTTGTTTTTCTTATTCTTTATTTTTCTTTCCTTTTAAAAGCACTGCATGTAATGGACAGACAGTCTGAGCTAAATGTTTGTTACTTTTTTGTATATTTTATAATATACAGGTTTACTCAATAAATTTCCTAGCCCTTCCTCCTTTCCTCCAGATTTTGAAAAGATAAGTCCACAGGAGTTTCAAAAAGATAATTTTCATATGTAGATTTAAAATTAATTTCTGTATATGTTCCCAGTGTGTGGCAAACTTGTCTTTCTTAAGCTCTCTAGGTGACTGAGTGTGTTTTCTTGCTTTTCATGTGCCGCATTAGGTTTAAGATTCTATAGAATACCAGCAGACAGAGTTAACACATGTTTTGACACTTCTGTTATGGGAATTTATGGACTATTTATACCTAAAATTGTATCAAATTATGTTAATTAAATAGAAAATGTCTGTTACCCCAGGTATTTCCTGATAGGTTTGAAATAAATATTGTATACTGCGTATTGGAGCCTTGAGCACACAGTAAATCTTATGCATATTTGGATAGCAGTCTAGTACATGGGAAACACAGAAACTAGAAAAAAACAGTTACATTTTTTAGTTTCTATAGCTCAGGGGAAAAAATAAAAATAAAAAAAAAAACCCAAAAAAAACCAACCCAAAACAAAACAAAAAAAACCCCCAAACAGTCAGATTAATCGGTGACAGTTCCACAGTTCCATTTGAGTTCAGCATGATAGGTTTTAGAAAGGGACAGAGGTTGAATGGCAATAGAGGACCCAGGATTCACATTTATAAAAATTTCGAGTACCTCTCAGTGTGACTAATTTGTCTCTTAGTCATTGTCACTTGCCACTCTCCAGGGAGAAACTTGTTCAAAAAGTTGCAGTGTAGAGAAGTGTAAAGAGCCATAAAATTTGTCAAATGCTCTCATGAAAAGGAAAAATAATTTCTTCCAGCCAAACAAGTCCTGAATTGATAGGTAGCATGAGCACCTTGGATTGACTAGCCTGCCTTTAAGATAAGTGCAAGAAATCTGTTCCTCTTTATTTACAATCCTTGAAATAAAATGGGCTTCAAGTAGAATGCCATAGTCAGTATGATGTGTGACAAAACACACCTAGATACCAAAAATTCAAATGAACTTATTACAAAAAGTATAATGATATTCTAAAACTGTTTTGAAATGTCTTTCTAGGTACATTGTCCTTTCTGAAATCATATAATCATTTAGGCTGGAGAAGTCCTCTAAGATCATTGAGTCCAACCATTGACCCAGAAATGTCACTGAACCATATCATCAAGTGACACAACTGCATGTTTTTTAATACCTTCATGGACAGTGATTCCACAACTTCACTGGGCAGCCTGTTCCAATATCTTACCACACTTTCAATGAAGAAAATTTTACTCATATCCAGTTTAAACCTTCCTTGGCACAACTTTAGGCCTTTTCTTCTTGTCTTGTTGCTTTTTACTTGGGAGAAGACATCAACACCCACCTCACTATAACCTCCTTTGTTGTAGAGAGCAATAAGGCACCACTACGTCTCTTTTCAGCTCCCTCACACTTGTGCTCCAGATCCTTTACCAGCTGCATTGTCCTTCTCTGGACATGCACTTGCACTTTAATATCTTTATTGTAGGGAGGGCCCAAATCAAAACACAGGATTTTAGGTGTGACCTTGCTAGCCAAATACAGGGGGATCATACAATCATGGTGGGTAGTCCTGATGGACACACTATTTCTGATACAGGCCAGGATGCCACTGGTCTTCTTGGCCAGTTGGGCACACTGCTGGCTCATGTTCAGCTGACTGCTGGCCAAGGTCCCCAAGTCCTTTTATATTGCAAAGTTTTCTTAGTCTTCACTGAAAATTTTATCCTTCACATTAAACACCATCTTAAAATCATGCTCTTTCTCCAAAAAATTATTTTTGGACCCTAGCAAATAACTGTGAGTAAAGAAAATGAGCCTGATTTGTAGTTTTAATATAAGCAGCTATCTCACAGTTTGAAATGCAGATAATATTATTATGAGCCACTTTGGATTACACTAAAGTTTATTTGAACCATAAGTCTTTTAAAGTAATTCTGATTTGAAAAATACACAACTTAGGGACTTTTCTTGAGGATGTTCACAATCACAATGCACCTTTGAACACAAAGAGATAATGTATATTGTATCAAACAGTTTTATCTACCTTCTTGAGTAAAGCCTCCATTATGAAAGACTGAGTTAAGTAATCATGAGTAACTTTGAAAAAAAGAATGTTTCTTTCAGAATTGTGGACAATGTAGACCTACATCAATAAACTAATGTACTTGTAGGGTTTTTGTCTTTTTTGTTTGTTTTTTTTCATTTCACATAAAACCTTAAAACTCTAAGGATGTTTAAAAAAACCCCAAACAAACACCAAATAGACCTTTCTAATTGCTCTTAACATTTTTTTATCATGTATCTTATTCTTCTTTTACTTCTTTCAGTAGAAATCAGATATATCTCCATCAAAGCAAACTGGTCAAACAGTTCTAATAAACCCGCTCACAAACAGCTGAAGGCACATAACAAAGAACATTGATTTTTTTTAGAAATTGAATGCGCATGATTATTGCAGTATAATCTTACCAGTCCTTGTAAAGATTATAAACAGAAGCTATGAGCTTTGTATTGCCTGTATATTATAGGGCCTGTTTATGGTTTTGGGGTTGCTTTCTGCATGTTCACTTTTTTGTTTTTGGGAGTTTTTTTGTGTGTGGTTGGGCTTTTTTTTTTTTTTTTTTCAGAAAGCACATTTATTTCATGGATGATCACTAAGTGTGTTAGACTTGAAGTGAATCACAAAATGAAGGTTTATTTTCTTTGTGCTATGGAACTTAGTTAAGAAACTAACAAGTGTATCTGTCTATTTTGGGTCTAATCTCTCTTAAACTTTAAGAATCATTCTATTAGATTAATTCTTGAAAAAAAAAAGTTATTTATTTCTTTATTCAAGTCACATTCTTCATAAAAGGAAAAAAATAACAAACTGAATGTTTAATCTTCAAATTTTTTTTAAGAAGTACTTTTTGTTTGGTTGTTTGTGGTTTGTTTTTTTTTTTATTTCTATTTTTTTTACTCCATGTAGCTTTGAATATTGAAAACTTAAATAGCACAGCTAGAGCTTTATTCCTGCAGGTAGACAAGATTAATTCAAAGACAGGTGAACAACTCTTCTTACTAACAGATTTTTGACAATAATTATTTTAATCTGCTCCAGAACAACCGTGACTATCTCAGTATATACCATCATTGGTCCAGTCACATAGCCACATAGAATGACAGAAAAGACATGTGAGTGACAGCAAAGATAGGTGAACACATCTTTACATCATTCTTTCAGTTATTCAGCTTGTTTCCGTGGTTGAATTGACTCAAATGAAACTGGCTTTAGTTTTCTGTAATTGCAGCTCTCCTTGAACTTCTTCCCCAGCCACCCTAGTGTAACTGCCTGAGAATGAGTGTTCAGATCTGACTATTTAAGAGCAGCAATGTGTTGCTGGCCTTTGTTCTCAAATACCTCATCTAAAGAGCTCTTCCTTCCTTGTTATAAAGCTGTAGGAAAGAAAGCCTGACTACTTTGCAAAAAGAAAGAAGTTTCTCAGAGGAAATAAAAAAAGAAACAAAAATTACTTTGTTGGTAATAACTGATTTACCAAAAGATGTTTTCTATACAAAGCATAAACACATGAAATAAAATTTCAGAGAATAATCTGTGCTTATATGCATGATAGTGAAAAATTGTATAAACTGGGTTAAGCAGAAAGTGTAATGTTTCTTATTGCTGCAGAAGCCAGTCGGGCATAAGAAATAATGTTCAGATCCAGAAGACTACATGAGTCTGAAACAAAACAGAAGAATAGTTTTGGCATCTAAGTTTAAAACAAAAAAACTCAAAACAAACAAACAAAGAGAAACAAACAAACAAAAAGAAAAAAAAAAAAACAAAAAAAAAGGAGACAGTACAGTTTTTTCAGTTTTTGCTGCTTATCTGCATAATCACATTTGTGGTTCAAAATGGTGCACATATGCGGAATTTTTCTTCTTTTAGAGATTTAGCTATTTAACTCCTGCCCACATCCCTTGGGGTATGAAGATAAAACTGACTAGTGCGGGAATACTCTCTTGTCCTGAGACTGCAGATCTAGGTCTGACTAGTTCTGAAGGACACTGCCAGAACTGAACATCCCAAAAAGGATTTATTTATATTATAGAAGATGAGTAAAAAATACTTGGATATCATACCTGGATATGCTACTCTTCCTAGACTGAGGAGAATTCAGGATTCCCTTTTCAATAGTTTAGAAAGAGAAGTCCATTCAACACATTACCATTTATGTAGGATTCAGCACAGCTGCAAAAAATTTCTCTTCACTTTCTTTCTGAAACTATGTCTTTGTCTTAATTTTTTCTTCTGTGCTGCTATGCAGAATTCAGTCCTGCATACATAGGGGTGGAAGGGCAGTGAACAGGTGGTGAGAGTTACTTTGCTAAGTTATTAAGACTCTCATTCTAGTACCAGCTTCTAGCTTCATTTCTATTTTCAGTATTTAATTTCATTCCTACTGAGAAGAACACTAAAAATGCAAACTTAATCAGTAAAAACAGGGTTGATAATCTGCTAGACATTTTTCTGAACCTTAATTTAAAACTGAATGGTGTGACACATAGATACCAAGCTTCATAAAAGAAGGGAGAGCAATGGGTATATATATGTTTAAAGTAAGGCATTCCAAATGTTCTGAAGCTGCTGTGCTTACTTAAACAAAGGAAGATTGTCATGCTTCACCTGAAAAGCTGTTGTGCATCACTGAGAGTCATCTTTTTTTTTTTTTTTTTTTTTTTTTCCCAGTGGGTTCCAGTTTTGTGTAGGTGGCATTACCAGGCATTCTCTATAACATGAGATGTCTACATTTTAAAAATCTCAGCGTCATTTGATAAAATAGCGAAGGCATATTTTTTTCAGTATTCCCATTGTATCTGGTGGCATTTCTAAATGTTCAGTGTTGGAATGTCAAAAAATGGTTGTTCTGCACAGACCAATAAATCATGGGAATGCAATATCTCCCATACCAAAGGCTACTGATTCTCTACCAAGTCTTTGACTTGTACTGAGCAACTGATATGTCTGAGCAAGAGTAATTTATCTGTCTGAGACTGTCCTGAATTCAACATTTAAAATCATCAGTCATAACAAATGTAGGGTAAAGAGATGTGTCCAATGATTAGGACAGTCTTCTGCCAAGTGAAAGATAATGGTCTGGAAGCCTTCAGATTCAGGAGTATATTGAACCATCTTCTTTCTTTTCCTGCAAAAGTTTTCTAAGGAGTAGTTAAAAAAAAAAAAAAAAAAAAAAAAAAAAAAAATACGAAAGGAAAAAAGAAGAAAACAGAAAATGAAATAGTGTCATGTTTTTTTCTTTAGTAGCTTCTGAGGCATTATTTTGAAGGGAGATTCTCAATACTGAGTGGAGAAAAATCTCTTCAGCTCCATGAATGCTGTTGGGATTTGGAAAAGAACATCATTTCCTGTATAACTCTGTGGCAAACACCTTATAAAGGTCAAAAACTGCTCAGCTACTGTGGATAATATTGTATATATCCTGTTGAAACACCTATGAATAAAACTGTCTCCAGGTTTTATATGAGGTCTACAGATGCCTAAAGTAGCTTTCTATCACATTAAAGGAGGTTTAGTTTCCACTATGACTGTTAGGTAAATGAAATATGCTTTGTATCACATGATTACTTGTACTTGAAACCTCTAAATTCTAGGGTCTAGTTTGTATTAGTAAGAAAACATGTTATTCTGAAGATACGAATGATGATATGACTTTATTTGCTTTATAATGCCAAGGGATTCTTGGGTTTCAGTTTTTCTAATGTTTAACGAATTAAAGGAAACTTCTATAGCTGTTAAAAATAGTAATCCCTTTAAGAAATTCCACTTCAGAATTTCAGCTCTAGACCTTAAGAGCAAATTGCTGATCCTGCACAGATTCAGTTTCTTTTTGTGTCAAATACCTTCTCATAGTACTGTGTTTTCCTGGATGTCCATCAGTAGTGTCATAAAAAGAGAACTTTAGGAAGCGAATGGAAAACTCTGCTTCTTAGTGAACAAAGACCACAATGCTCCAGAGACCTCCTGTGTTTCCAGTCTGCAGTTGTTCCCTTCATGCAGTGAATTGCAATGACCTATTATATTGAAAAATCTCTGTCTTTCCCAGTTTTGATGGAAATACTTTATTCTTAAATTCACTTAATGTAAATTTGGAAACTGTTTTAAATATAATATGCTTGTATAATTAACATTAATACTTGTCTTTAAAAAAAATAAAATAAAATAGTTCTTTAATATCTATTTCCAGATTATGAAATTTAAAACTTTTGTTTGAGGAAAAATATTAATCTGGTAAGTTTTTCATCAGGATGAATATTGCCGTGAAACACATCACCATTTTTAGGAAAATCGGGGAGAGTTTTCTGTGTCTGATGGCAAGTGTGTGGGTCTGGAAAAAAATGTTATTACTGGCTTGAAACAACTCGGTGTGTGTGGGAAGGGGCAGATCAGGTTCTGTCAAGGGGGAATGGCGCTCTGCTCCTCATAGTCCCACCTACTTGAGAGCCTCTAGTGCAGCTGTCAGTCACTGGCACACAGGGAGCAGTGCTCCACACCATGCCCACCCCCTGGACCCCCTAATCCAGCCCCCGAATGGGTGGCACACTGAAGTCCCACCTTGAGGTGTGTGGCCACAGCAGTCCAGAGCAAATAAAATCAGCACCACGTGGCTCCCACATGGATATGGCCCCAACTGTTCTTGGACTTCTGGTAGCTGGTTCTATGCTGGACTTAATGCAGTAGCTATAATTCTCTTCCCTGCTCTCTCTTTCTTTATTTCTTCCTCTTCCCCTAGTTTCCTCTTCTTGGTATTTGGGTAACTTAAATCTGGATGGTTTGGAATTTGCTAAGTCTGTGCTTTTTGAAATGCTTTGTGTTGACTGAATGGTTGTTATAAACTTTTCCCAAGTTTCCTGATTTTCGAAACTTTACCAGTAAAAGTGCATTATTTTGACCCCTGAGAAGCGTCGTAGCATTTTTCCTGAGCACAACCTCAAGGTATAAAATAACTGAATGTTCTTTTAATAAATCCATTCAACAGGTTTTGGGGCCTTATATCTTTTTGATGTAAAACCCCTTCGCTGAGCTTGTGGGCTGAACCTGGGGTCTTATAGCAAAATATGTTCATGATACTTTAGTGCTGCGATCCGAAGGGAGGGAAGGGAACGAGTCCACAGAGAGGTCAGGGGGTGATGCCGGAACTGATTTATTGGGAAGCACCTGAGCCTTTAAGGGGTCTGGGAACTGGGAGGAGT
>JAWWTY010000001.1:81603815-81690887 GCA_035222235.1 Margarornis squamiger
ATACAACAATTCACTGTCTATCTGTCAGTTCCATCCAGTCCTGGAAAGTTTCATCTGGGTTGTTCTGTGAGTTCTGTTGGTTCTGCAGACAGGGTTTTCCCACACTTTAGAGTACTTTGTTGTTTTGCTTTAATATGTGTATATGCATTATAAGCAAAATTCAATGGTACTGCTATGAATTTAATAATTTCACAAAAAACCCAAAGTGACCTTCGTCATTCTGTCCAGCATCCAGTGGTTAGGTCATATTTCTTGATTTGTTTGACCTTATAAAGTCTTTTATCAAAAGTGACTGCTTAGCCATTTAGTGAAAAGAAATCAATAAAAATAAAGTGAATGTTTGTGTTAGAAGAGCTTTTGCAGTAATATTTTCTTCAGCACAGGAAAAAAATAAATAAAATATAAGCGCTTCATTATAGGGAGAATGATATTTCTAAAAGAGCTCTAACTTTCAAAAAACCTCAAACCTTTTCAGTAGCTACTAAAACTCATTGTTCACTTCCAGAAATTCAACATGATGCCACTATGATACTGCCAGGCTAAGTAGTAATAAATAGACCTTCTAATAGAAATGAACTCCCAGCTTACAGTTCAATGGAGAATGGAAGGATCCTCGGGGATAGAAATTCATTATGTGTCTGGGAAACATCAAAGTGAAAAAAAGTTAGGACTGCATTAGTGGCGAGAGTCTTAATCTAGCAAAATCCATAAGTGCTGCTATAATATTATGGTTGTGTAGTGAGCCAGTTAGTGTTAAAAAGTGAGTATGCGCTTCAGTGATTTTCTTGATTATGGAGTAAAATTAAAAAGGAAGTCCATGTTTTCATGGCTAAAACATAAGAACAAATTAAGCCTGACCACTGTTGATTAGGAGAATCTTCTGTCTTTCATTCCTTTGATTCAGGTGTTGAGACATTTGACACATGGAAGCATCAAGATCCAAGTAATCTTTTTGAAATTGTCACAGCTGGAATGTGGCCATTATCTAATTTTTTTATTTTTTTTTCCAAATGAATTTTATCTGCATTTATTTCATAGCATTCCAATGCATCAGTCTCCACTGGTGAGGTCAGAAAAATGCAGTGTCTTAAATTAATGAAACACCAACATTACAGTAGATAACCAACAGATATTACAACTGTTCCCCTTCTTTCGATGGATCAAGAATTGCACTTCACATTCTTGACTTTGCATGCCATAATACATGAAAAAAAAAAAAAAGAATTAAAAAATGTTCAAAAGAATAGGTACAAAGACAAACAAAAGGAGATACATTTTAATGCTATATAATTAATTAGTCCACACAGAAGATTTTGGATAGGGAAAGTTTTGGTGTTACAAAGACTGATTTTGATCAAGAAGTGGTAGCAAAAATTAAAAAGTGCTCAAAACTGGGGGAATATTATAGGAAAATACTAGCCTTACACTCCTCCTTAGATATTCATAAAGGATCGTGGTCAGATAAATAAGTTTAAGAGAAATGGATCTTTGCTCAAAATTACTGTAGTCATTCCCACATTATATACTTTACTGAAGTTAGTCACTTACTGTATGCAGCTAAGTTTAACAGAACATATATAATGGATAACACCTACTTAAGGTAAATTTAACTGTAGTATTACCTAATTTTGAATGTTTGCAATCTTAATAATCTGTATTGAAACTATTATTTTACTTTTGAGTGTTTTTTAATATTTTTAATATTCGTGAGGATAAAATGTTTTAGAAATAAAAATAAAAAAAAGAGATTGTACCAGTCTTGTCACATTTTCCAGCCTAGTGATTTGTATAAGAATATTGCTGCAAAATGCAAAGCCAAGGTCAGGCCAACTTTTCAACATTACCTACAGATGTGGAGATAACAAGTGCAATTATTTTTACCAGGAGTGTGTGCAACTATGTTTGTTTTCTGAAATATGAAATGACATCAATTAGAAAAGAGCACTTCTCATTTATTGTCACTATTTTATCAATCTAGATTATGTAGAAAAAAATAAATAAATTTGTGACATTAAAACTGCATCTTTGCAAGATCAACTATCATATGTAGTCAGCTGTAAAATGTACTTTATCCATGTTAAAATATGCCTTGCATGACAATTGTACTTGTCAATCACCATAATGGTAAATCTAACAAACTTCAAATCCATCATGTAGTTTAAAATGTAAGGTCTCATTTTACATGTTTTATCTTTTAGTAATGAGGGAGCTACCTGAGACTCTTCAGTGGCCTAAGAATTGAGATGTAAATTGGTTTTGTAACAGAGTAATGTTATAATCAATAGGGATTTCGCAGTCCTTAATTTCAGCTGATACTTGCTGGCATTGAGGCAGTAGAGTTGTTTCTAATAAAGCAGCAATCAACATTCAGATTTAAAAAAGTGTTGAGATAGTGAAATTACAGGCCAATAAAGATTCATTCATTCTGTTTCTGCATTTTATTGCTAGCAACATAAATGCCATCTTGCTGTCCCCTAAGACATGACATTCTATTTGTAACCAAGCATGTAAACTAGAAGCTATATATGCAGTATATCTCATTAATGTGTATGCTACGTCTGTTCCTGCAAGAGAACATTTGCAAATTGTAAAACTGGGCATATCTGACTAATCCTCCACACTCATAATTGTCTGATAATAAAAAAAGGATGAACTTTTAAAAACTTTTTTATTATCTCCATTTATAGTCACACATCATTTTACAATGCTTCTTACTTTTACATACATTTGAGGAGGGATACTTGGTAGAAATCCTGCTTATAACTGTATGAAGACCTGTCCTTATAAGGCTGCATATTTCTTAATGTGTAGACAGGAACTAACACAGTGTTATGATGGTATGTGAATTTAAAAGATCTGCAAAAGTGTGTGATGGCTATTATCAGCTGTCCAAGATTATCAAGTAGAACGTTTGGATAATTCCTATTGTGAACAATTTCAGAGCACTGGTGGTCACACCTCCATGCAACAAGTCCTTCTGGAGCATGAAGGACTCACCTGCCCCACTGATTCTGCAAACAGGGATACAGGAGGTTTGACCTTTATGGAACTTTCAAAAAATGAGTATATGATAGACCAAAAAATTGTTCCTTATTCAAAAGAAAGTAAATAATGTATTGGTTTGCACTGCATCTTATGAACCAAAAAAGAAAAAAACTTGTCACTTGACTTTCCTATTTTCTTTCCAAAATCTTTGACATTTGCTTTTAGTAATTTTAGTAATTTTCCACCCTTCAGAATCCCTGCAGTTCACAAAATTTAAATCAAACACAACTACTGGAAGAATATAACTAGGACTTTTTAGTTAAACATTGCTTGGTTCATTTTATTCTAAAACCAAGAAGACTTATTTACATTTGAAAGAAGTCCATGTAGTAACATAATTCTAATTCTGTATGAGCTGAAAGTTTTCAAGAGTGGAGTAGAGGCAGAAAGCACGTAACACATTTTACTTGAGTAAGGTCGGAGGATGCACTAAACAAACAGCAAAACAAACTAAATAAATCTAACAAACCCAAAATCTACATTTAGAGAAAATAAATCTAAACATTCACAAAAGGAAAATAGTTCTGTTGGAATTTAGAGTTCTTTGTGTAATCTTCAGTACTTGTGTTCTGTTAGTTAGTAATAGCATTTGATTTCAACAGCAACACTGAGCTAGTATTGTAAGATCACAATACCTGATCCTGCAATATGATCTTCATGGGAAAGGAAGAAAGAGGCAAAAAAGAAAATGTAATTTTGCTTTCCCAGCAAACCTGACTATGGGCAATATCTCAGTGTGGCTGCAAAGGTAGTTCTAGACAGGCAAGAAATATATCACTGTATGCCACTAAGAGATAAAAATCAAACCTAAATGAAGAAACTGAATATGAGGAAGTGTAGTATCATATGGTAACCTATCAACTACTTCAATCATAAGTAAAGAAATTTAAGTGCCTTCTGATCTTGCTATGTGCAACAAATAGGAGTCAACAAGTTGAGTTTTCTTCCCAATAACTCCAGCATTTTTGTACTACTAGTTACACAGAATACATCTCATGTAAAATGTATTATTATGTGACAACAATGAATTCTTAGTTGTATTTCATACTTAAACATATTTAAATCCACAACAAGTAATTTGTTAAAATGTTCTTTATTATCTCTCCATATCGATACCTGTGCAGACATCTATCTTCTTTCTCATGTTTTTGTTTCTGGTTATGCAAAAATTATCATTGTATTTCTTAGTGATTATTATGGATAGCTTATTCTCCAATGACAATGAAAAGTCTTTTAGAACCAATTTGGAAGCAGGGAAATAAGTTTCAAGAAACTTACGTAGAATGTAGAGTACAAAACAAACTTTAGGTTGATGAAATCAGAGGAAGTGTGAGATGCTTACTCTCTATGTGGATTCATGCCTAGTGCCCTACTGTTTTATTCTTTGTCATGCTCTCTGTTTGCATCACATCTCAATTTAGCATCATCTGTGAGTTTCATTAATGTGATATTTGAACTCCCTTTAAATTATTAATGAAGATGTTAGATAAAGAAGGAGGCTGAAATCTTCTACATTAATATGCCCCTAGACATTTCTCCCTATCTGATAAGTTGTCGTTCATCATTAACTACTGTTTATGGCTATTGAGCTACTTTTCATGCTATATCATACGGTTTGTATCCAAGGAAATTTGATTTTTCAGAGTAATATTTCACAAGTATCTCTACCAAATTCTTTGCTAAGATGTGGATTTGTTGTGTTTGCAGAACTGCATTTCCTGCATTTGTGTTAGTTGATCCTTCAAAAAATTCAAGTTTTGCTTGTAAAAAGAATCAACATTTATTAGAAAACAGATTATTTTTCATGCTTTCCTAAAAGGGCTCATGCCTATAATTCACTTTTATATTGATTAATAATTATTTGTTACATCATTTTTCTCTTCGTCTAACCAAAGAGATTAATTTACTTAAAAACAAATTGGTGTTTTTAAGTTAATTTATAGGAAATTAGATATCCTTTATAATACTGCATGCTAGATGATACTTACATTTATAAGATTATTTATTTGTATATCTGCTGTGTATGCAATTTTAGAACTGTGTAAAATTTCTTTATATGTAATGACACTGCAATTAAATAGATCATGAGTGTCATCTAATATTCTGCATTTTCCTCTTGAAAGACAAGAGGAGATAATTCATTTGTATTATTCCAAAATCAGCACTAACGTGTTTTGTTAGAAACTAAAACTAGTTTCAAGATCATAGTAAGGTTTAAACAGAATGCAGAGTAAAGACTGTACAATGTTAACATCAAGATTTCTCTCCCTGTGTAATTATTTTAAGCAACAGTGGATGTTCCTGTTTTATTTTAATCCAATACAATTAATGTCTTTGTGAAATCTAAAAGAGGAAATTATATTTATTATAAAAATGAATTTCAAAAAAGTGTGAGAAGAACACAATGTTATTATCTTATTGCAACAGTGATGCTTCTCCTTGGCAGTTCAAACATGTTATAATCCAACCATGGAGATCAAATTATTCCTACTCAGCTGTAGACTTAATAGCTAAATTAGGAGCCTAGTCAGCTTGAGTTCCATATCTAGTCAATAGAATACGTTGAGAGAAGTTACTTTTATCTCACATGTGATCTGAACTGCTTCTTCAGTGTGCTTATCTCTCTCCACAAAACTGAAAGGGAGTCTAAGCCGACTAGGATGCACATTTACTTTCTGTGGTCAGACAGGAACATTTTCCGGTCTTTCATGTTTTCTTAGTCTGATGCATCATCAGGCTTTTAAGAGGTGTGCCTGAGATCCATGAACCGTGTCCAGTGAAAGTAGCACAGTGATTCCAGGTGCTGGTCTTCCTCTTTGCTTCTGACCTTGGGCTGCTAGGGTCTTCAGCTCAGTGTGCATCTCCTGGCTGGAGGTGGGGCCCTTCTAGTCCTGGTCATAGTATTTGCTACTAATTTCTTGCAACTAAAAATCAAAACTACCTTGGTCAAGATAAAAATGACCCTTTTAATTCCATCTGCGGAACTGCCCACAGGAGACTTGAGCAGCAGTTTTCCTGGAAGAACCCCCTTTTTTGACTGTTTTTCCTGGCAACATTTTTACCTGTTTTACTGGTGCCTCTGGGGTCAAGGAAGATTTTGCATCCCACTACTTAACGTCCTCTCCATGGTCCCACAGGTAAAACCACAGGGTGGCCTGTGGTGTGCACCCACT
The DNA here is from genome assembly GCA_035222235.1 of Margarornis squamiger. Classification (NCBI taxonomy): domain Eukaryota; kingdom Metazoa; phylum Chordata; class Aves; order Passeriformes; family Furnariidae; genus Margarornis; species Margarornis squamiger. The sequence continues at coordinate 81,610,034 of JAWWTY010000001.1, forward strand.
ATATTCTCTCTCTTGAGCAGAGGATCACTTACTGAGTTACTGGGCTGTACAGGTGAAGAGTAGAATTTTTCCTCTTCAGCTTGCCAGAGCTGTTCATCCCTGTCTGTATTTCCAGGTCATTACTGGCAACAAGTTGGCATATGACTATGGTGAAGTCTGTACAAACTTCCAGCACATGGGACAATAAGAAGCTCTAATGTGTTAACAGGAAGCTATGGTTCATGAACATATGAACCAGGTTCAGCTAGCCAGGACCCCACACACTTCTGTAGCAATACTTTATTGTTTGCTTTGTCCTGTTTTATTTTATTTTATTTTATTTTATTTTATTTTATTTTATTTTATTTTATTTTATTTTATTTTATTTTATTTATTTTTGGTTTCCCTATGTCTGTGAAACACCATTTTTTCCTTTGGCATGTTATGCACTGGCAGAGAAGTTAATAACTGAGAGGAAAAGCAGAGCGTGGGTACTGTTGCGTTCAAAGTGCTTTTGAAATGAGTGCACAGTAGCTGAACCTCACAGCTTGTTGGTTTTGGATAACTTGTTTAGGGGGCTACTGTGGATAAAAAAAGCAACACAGAGAGCGGGGAAGTGACAATAACAGCAGTTTCTCTTCTAATTTCCAGTTGTGGGGAGGCACTTATGATAATTACCAGCAAAGTGGAAAACCCAGCTGGAATTCTGAGCAATTTCTTTTTTCTGTAGTTTATCTTTATTAAATTGTTATATTTCCTCCAGGTTTTTGCCGGCATTAGGCATAACAGGAGAGAGCAAAAAGGACAGAAGTGAAAATTGTCACAGCAGGATGCCTGAAGTTGCGTTCCTTAATCTTTATCTGGGCACCCAAGTGAAAGCAAAGTGATGTTGAAAGGTGTTAAGAATCTTTAAGCTCTGTTGTCTGCTTTAAATTTAATAGATCAAAAGCAACCCTGAAAGTCAGACTGAGTTTCCTTGTTTTTAAATGTGGTACAGTATTGTAGCTTCTACTACACAGAGTTATACAATTGTCGCCAATTTTTTTTTTAATTATTATTCCTTGTGTTTAACCTAAATCTTACTTAATTTTCTTCTTTTCTTAATGTTGAATATCTACTACAACAATAAAAACTCAAGCAGAAAATAAACAGTAGTTACTTAGTGAACATAATTAGTTTATCTTAATTACTACTGAGGCATATTTAAGCATATATTAACTAATGTAAATGCTTAGACAGTTGTCAGAACAAAGGTCAACAACCCTATGTGCATAATGAGAGTTTTTAAAAGGGTTTAATCTAGATTGCAAAAAGCAAAAAGCATACTTTTTACTGTAAGAACTAGTCTTTCCAAACACGATCAGCAGTCACTTAATGAGGGTCTCCTCATTTTTTGGTGTTTATAATATTCAGTTGCCTGAACATTTGCAATGAGCCTGCATTAGTCATAATCACTTAATAAAAGTATGTTTTTCTCCCCCTCTTTGTCCCTTAACATTTCTTTAGGGTTAATTGCATAGTTACAGTTTTTCAAAGGTCTTGATATGCCATTGACACCAAAACTGGGAGAAAAATGCTTCATAAAATATCTTGGGAAATCTTACACTTAATGAGAGATCTGTCCAGCTATGCTATGGATCCAGATATTTAAATATCTAAATATGTAGATATTTAGTAGATATTACAGCAGATATTTATCTGTAACTGTGAAAATATATCATACTTGTGCTGCTGGAATGAAAATATTTTCAGTGACCTATGGTTCTGTATGGTAGCATTTTTATTCAATCAAATAAAGCACAAAGAAGAGGGAGTAGAATATTACATGGAGATCAATCAATAGGCCCCTTAGTTCAACTTCTATTTACAGCAACTGCTGACAAAGACAACCTAGAAACCAACCACTAGTTTGGCTGGTAGCTTGAAGCTCCTGCAGAAAATGATATTCAAAGACCTTTTCCTCCACTTAGTTATTTTGCCAAGTGCAGAACTCTGGGTGTCTTTGTTATGACAACTATGGCTCAGAATAAGCTCTAAAACCTCTAGACTGTAGTGGAATTTAGGCACAATATGCTGAGTAGGCAGGAAGAGTCTTTGCTAAAAAGGTTTATCAGACTTGGCTAGGGGGGCTGGGGCATTGCTTAACTTTTTGGGTTATTGGTTGATTTCTTCTTTCATGATCAAAACCTATTTACTACTAAGGGTAGTCAGAGATACTGAGTTGTCAAAAAATTTGTGTAATAATGTTCATTCAAAAGAAGATCAAATGTCAGATGAACTGCGGGTACAATTGATAAAATGAATCTGGGCCCAGAACTAACTGGACAGATTCAGGAATTTACTATTTATCAGCAGGGAAAAGTGAGTAATATACTTGTAATGCAGATTATACTTTCACTGCATTTTTTATTTCTGACTATTGCCTCCTTGTATACTTTCACCTAAGCAATGTTAAGCTTTTTTTTTATTTTTTTTTCCCCCACACACCTCAGAACAAAACTAAGGAACATACTGGGGGGAAAAAGACCACCACCACCACCAACAACAAAACAACAAAGCACAAAGCTAACCAAAAATCCCCCAAGAATTAAACCCAAAAAACAACTCAAAAAGTCAGCAATGTTAGAATAAATTCCCTGATTATTAACTGCAATAAAATCAAACAACATTGAGAGTCTTGTGGGTACTAAACATACCACAGAGCATGACAGCTTGAGCTCATCTTATATTCAGTGAAGTCTGCACAAATGTTACTAATATTGCGGAAGCATTCAGCTGTTAGTTTTTTCCCAAGATTCACATTTTCACATTTATTGTAATTCCAAACAATGAAGGCAAGAGTAAATCAGTATTTGAAGGAATCAAAAATATTTGCTGGCCACTCAAGGAGTGAGAATAGGTGAAATTTTTAGGTTAAACTTAGAATCCATTTGAAACTTATGTTTCAATTTTATAGCAGCTCTCACCCTGTGAGTAACGTTTTTCACTGCTAAAATTGGCTGTCTGCATTTTTTTCCTCTCCTTCAAAAAGCAAGGAAAAATATTTTTAGTTTTTATATGTTTGACATTAAAAAAAATACTTATTTTTTCATATCTCTTCTTATTTTTACATAATTTAATTTAGTAAAAGAAGTAATATTGAAAATTAATAGTGTCTTCTCCAGTGTTGTCATTTTTCTCCTAGGTCTCAGGTTACTGCTACAGAATTTTAGTGCTTAACATCCAGGTTTGACAAAGAACCTGATGAATAAGGTGACTTTCTTTTATGTATCTGTTTGGGGAAAGAAAATGAAACCATTTGCCTTTGAATGGACTAAAACAAAAAGTTAAAATGCTGTTTTTTCTTTTGTTCAATTCCAGATAGTGACTGTGACTCCTCTTAAGGCGGGAAAATGCATACAGACTTGTGAAAGTGCATCCAATTTTCAGCATTTCTCTTTATAGCTATGCAAGAGAGGATCTATCCTGAAAGAATTCTCTAGACAATGGATGATAAATATTTTTGTATTATATTTAGTTTCTTAATACATTAAGCCAGGGGTTATTTCTTACTCGAAGTTCTACAGATAATTATGAATTCAAAAATATGCAAAATAGAAATATCTGTAGATACCTGTCTAAACCTCTTATCCTTTCATATTTCTTGTAGACAAATTTAATAGCTGTTTATCCATCAGTTTTCCATTTCAATGCACAATTCTCATAGAAAACACACTTCATGGCACGTTATATCATGACATAGCAGTTATGTTTCAAAATAACGATGTATACAGTATGGCCCAAGATTTTTTGAATATTGTGAAATTCTTTACTTGAAAAGAAGAAAAAAAAAGTTTTGTTTCTTTTTTTCCAGCCTATTTCTACAAAATAATATAAATGAGGTATAACAAGAAATAAGGATTTTCAAGGTTTCTTTTTCAAGGCTATTTAAATAGGGGAATAACTTCCAGAACTATTGCTGAGACTTTTAATGATATCTCAAGCACATCATTACTCTATTACTGAGTCATGCCAGAAGGACAGAATTAACCAGCAGCTATTTTTTATGGCTCAGGAATGTAGAAAATCCCAAGGTGAAATTTTCTATTTGGGACACATCTATATATATTTTAATAATTTTTTACTTTCTATGCAAATTCAATTTAAACATTCAGTGGAAAAAGATGTATCACATAATCACAATGAATAAATTATTGACATGATATGTTACTACTCTGCAGAATATGTTTTAATGTTGCTCAGTAAAATTTAAAACTTTGGTCCTGCTGAATTCCTGAGAACTTCAAGCCTTGTCTTCAGTGTGGTCAAAATGTAGTTACACAAATAGGATTAGGTATGTAGAAATAGTCACAGGACAAAAAAGAATCCTTACTTTTTATGAAATATATTAAAAAAAAAAAAAAAAAAAAGAGCGTGTGTTCATACCACAAACAGTTTAGGCAGTAAACTGACATGTTAATTTTAGAAGACTTGTCAGCCTTACAACATCTGAAGGGAAAGATCAGCCTTTTAAGACAGTCTTCAGTGGACAAAATCCTCTCTCAACGTTGTCAGCTTCTCCTCACTGAATACACGTGCACCCTGGAATGATGACACTCCTGTCATAAACACTTTACTTACATGACTAAATTTATGAGAGGATAAATCTAATCCTGATTTGTGTACAAGTTCACCAATATTACCTAATCACCTCACTCCCTTTTTTGCTGATGCTCTGATTATGCATATTGCTTATACATTCATTCATACCTTTCTGGAGTAAAACATGAATTTCTTGGTGTGAGCTACACAGTCCTTAATAGGACCGTGAGATTGAAACTCACAGGTAAACTAGTCCAGAGCACTTGACTATCATGCTTTCTGCTTATGACATCAGAAAATCCTAGATGCCTCCAGTGAGATAAAAATTTTACCTGATTACTGAAAAACATACACCAGCTGGCTAAAACAGCTCTCCAGTGAGATAAGCATAATCTTTCAAAAAGGCAAAGGGAAATACTTCAAGTTTGAAAGTAAGCCCTGAAACCAGATGACATTTTATCTGGAGATGATACATGAAAAAAAGCCATTTAAATGTTTTAGAAGCCTGAGTGGGTAATTTAGATGCTTGATTTTGGCATGAGGTTCTGAGAAGAAAGGAAAAAAGTATTGAAAGGATAACAACATTGCTTGATTCACATAACTCACTTGGAGTGATTTAGTTCATCCTTCAGAAATCTTGTGACTCATCAGCTGTATCTCTGTCTGGTCTGTTGGCTCCAATGGGAGCTACACGTTACATGAAAACATCCAGATCTGAATGTCTTCCACCTCAGTTACCCAAATAAGTAAAAAGTAACCAAGAAGACCTTTGAAAACCTCTTTGGTCCCACCTTATGTGGACTGGCTCTCATTCCTTATTTGTAAGCATCTTAAGTTTTGATGCTATATGTTTCTGTTGTTTTTCTATTATTAGGCTTTTGGGTGTTTGTTTTTTTGAATGATCAGAGGGAACAGAAGTATATACAGGCTCAAAAGCATTATTTGCTTCAGAATGCAGAGGCAATCTGCTGCAAACACGTTATGTATAGTTGAATGAATATGTGCATTGTCTCTGTTGACCTTATTTTGCTTGCATAGCCCACCTTTCGCTTTTCAAGCCTCAAGTCTCTGAGTCCATAATTCAGAAGTGTCAAGCTACACATGAAGGATGATGGTTTATTAAATTTTCAAAATGCATTCCATATGTAACGGACCTGCTAGAAATAGTGATAGCGGTTATTTGAAGTAAGGATCTCGCTTGTGCTGTTCAATCATGACTGCAATAGCTGCAGGCAATTGCTTTGTCTATTGGCCCATCTGAATTATTGACTGGATTACTAAATTGGGTGCAAGTTAAGGAACATTCTTCTTTCAGTATTTCTGTAAAATAACAAGTGCAATGCTCCACTGTGGCTGTGGTCAATCCAATAAAAAATAAGGTTAAATAAAATTAAGATTGTTTAGTCCCTGAACAGAGAAGACCAATGAAATTCACAGCTGGGCTAGATGCTTCATTTAGTTCACTCCACAAATGGAGAAAAATGAACTAAAGTTGAAACTGTATGTCAGATTTAAGTCTCACACACTTTGTAAATTTGGAATTAGAAGACTTTCATATTACTTTAGTGGATATTTTTTATTTGGCAGTAAACAGAATGGTGTTGTTTCAGGCTTCCTTTTTTCTTTTCTTGTGTGGGATTAAAGCCATATTTCTCTGTCCTGGAAGGCATAAAGACAGAAACATACATATTATTTACCTGTTTTCTGAACTTTTTATCTGCCACCATTCTTGACACTGGAATCAACTCATGCTAATTAAAGTTTTTTGTTTGGTTTGGTTTCTGGTAAAGGAAGATATTTTAAACAGATCTTAAGTCATGCAGTTTATTATTTCAGTATTAAAATACATACTTAAAAAAAACCAAAACAAACAAACAAAAAAAAACAACAACAAAAAAACCAAACACAAAAGGAAACAGCTCAGAGATTGCCTGAAAGGTTCATTTTTCTAAATAAATATTCAGTCACAAAGCTCATTGCATTTACCACATAAAAGAAAAAGCAGAAACAAAAGAATTATTTGAGATGTTATAGCAGCTCTATTTATTCCCACCACAAAAAATTATCAGATTCAACACAGTTTGTACCACAGTAGCTGAGTTACTCCAGTTATTTAACCATTAATTATGAGAATGTAGGCATGTGCAATCTCATATTGCATTGCAGCTGCTGGTTCATATTAATTACTTAATGCTGACTGCCATGTCAAAAGCATGCTCAGGAATTTTCACAGCTAAAATGAAGTTTGGGAGCATTCTGCAAATCAGCTATAAACGTCTTTGAAACAGCTACTAAAAGTGAGTTCATGACTGCTTTGTGTATCTGGAGCCACACAGCAGCCAGAGTGCAGCAGTAAATCTGACCTTTGATTACACAATCTATTTTTAATGTCTATATTTTTCTTATCCTGAATATCTGAGCAATTTCTATGTAGTGAGAACAGTAATATCTGCTTTCAGACACTGTGCACACAAAGTACTTAAGACTCGTTTTTATGTTCATGCTTTTCTCATTTTCCTTTGCCTTTCCGTTCTGAGATTCTATAATCATGCATTATTCTAAAGCTTGTTTAGAAAATACTAAGAAAGTACATTTCAGGTGTTTGTGAGGTATCATCTGAAGAATATTTTAATGCATTTAAATGACTAATAATGAATGACATAATTTGATAGATAATTCATTATTAATAGGCCTAATAAGCTACTGAAATTTAAAGGGAAGTTAGCTAAAACTTAAGAAAATCATAGGAAAAATAAATATATCCTTTATAATGGACATTATACTTAGAAACCTCATGAGTAGGTGGAATCATTCTCAGTAGCACCATAAACAGCAGCTATGGAGCAAACCAGAGGGAATTTGTTCCCAAAGAGATCTGGACAAGCTCTGCAGCAGCTCTGGAAAGAATTTTCCTAAAAGCTAAGCCTTCCATTACAAATAACAGCTCTGAATATAATTCTGAAAAATCTTGCAAATTATGAATCTTACATGATTAAAAACACATTTCACAAAAGCCTATTTACTGAGCAATACGCTAAGCAGTACTCACACATTGCTGGAAAAGTCCCACCTCTAAAATTATTTGGCTTCTAGAAACTGCCATGATGCCAAGCTTCAAAAAGTAGCTTCAGCTGCAATTAATAAATCTGCTTAATGTCTCACATTTATCTTCTTTGTCATTTGCTCAAAAAATATTTAACTATTCCACAAAATGAAATTATTTAGAATAATAGAATATCTCAAGTTGGAAGGTACCCATAGTGATCATCAAGTCCAATTCCCTGCTCTTCGCAGGACTATCTAAAACCAAACCATATGATCAGGAGCATCATTCAGACGGTCCCTGATCTTTGACAGGTTTAGTGCATATCTACTTCTCTTGGGAGTCTCTTGCTGTTGCCCAACCACCCTTTCAGTGAAGAAACTTTTCCTAATGTCTAGTCTGACATTTCCCAGATGCAACTCCATTTCATTTGCTCATGTCCTGTCACTCATTACCAGAAAGAGGAGATCAGCACCTTCCCCTCCACTTCCACTTGTGAGGAAGCTGTAGACTGGTATGAGGTCTCCACTCAACCTTCTCCTAAGATGACAAGCCAAGTGACCTCAGTTGCTCCTCACAAGTCTTACCCTCTGGCCCTTTCACCATCTTGGTCACTCTCCTTTGAACACACTCTAATAGCTTTATATCCTTCTTCTATTGTGACATCCATAATTACACACAGTACTTGAAGTGAGGACACACTATTGAAGAGTAGAGCAGGACAGTCACTTTCCTCAAACAATTGGTGATGTTTTGCTGGATGTCCCCCAGGGTATGGTTGACCCTTTTAGCTTCCAGGGTTCACGTCTAACTTGTATTCAACTTGCCATCAACCTAAATCCCCCAGATCTCCTTCTGTAGGAGTCATTTGGATTGTCCCATTTCAACCAGAATATCCTATAATGTAGTTAATGAATGTGCTGAAAATTGTATTAATTTAGAACAAACAGAACTCATTCTTGTTATATTTGAATATTTACTTGTCTCATGATGTACCAGTTAAGGTGCTTAGAGTAAGTGCTTCGGACAGCACTTTTTGCTCCCTGATTATCCTCAGTCTGAAGCTCAATAAGAAGTTCTGAGCTGAGACTGCTGCTGAAAAGGGTGTCAACAGGAGAAATAGGCAGACAAATAGTTAACTGGAGGTCTTGAAATGGTTTGCCCTTGAGCTAGCACATACTTGTAAGCCTGTAAAAATGTCATCACTTCAGACCCTTATTCACAGAAAGGGTAGTATGACAGACATGTTTTTTGATAGCTTTAGGGTCTTAAAATGTACTTAAGTGGCTAAATGTGCTTATCTAATTCTCATTCTGTGAATCCTTCCACAGAAGAAATGTGAGGGGTTTTCTTTCTTGGTTTTGGGTTTTTTGTTTTGTTTTGCCTTTTTTTTTTTTTTTTTTTTTTAAATTCTCCTCCTCCCGTTATGATGCTATATATGGTCCTCTGGCTAAGCATATTCATAATGTTCTTTGCAGGAGACAGAAATAAACATACTTGTTTTAGAACCACTTGTGGAGAGATTCTGAAGTCCTCCAGTTGCCAACTTTACCACTAAATACTAGTTATATCTTGCCAGGCAAAATTATAACAGACTTAAAGTGATCATATTTTATTATATATGACTATGTTGAATAATATTCTTTACCTTGTGGAAAAGCGGGTAACATAATACTTTAATCACTGCAACATAAAAGACATCAAAGAATTAAAATTGGCTCAAAATAATGTAAAATATTATATCCACTCTAAATTTCTATTTCCAGGATCAATGTTCAGTGAAGTATTCTTTAAAGGGATTCTCTAATTTCCTTTCTTCACGACAGTCCCTTTTTTTTAATTTTCCTCTTGATATTAAAACAGTTCCTCAGCAGAATCAGACCTTTCTGGTTAGTAACCTACTATGCCTTCTCTTGAGAAGATTTAGTTGCATGCAGTAAAGAACACTGTTTTGAACTATTTCTGAGTTTCAGGTAATTTGCACGTTACCAGAGTGGGTGTAACAGAACTATTCTCTATATTCAGGTTCTCTGGTTCCAGATCTGCGACAGTTGGAGCTAACTTGAATATTTTCCACCATGACATATATATTTTTATCATATTTGAAGAAGAATGTGAGAAAAAAGTTTGTGGTCAGTTGGCAGAGTAGCTTTCACTGACTGAAGGTGAATCAGCACCTTTATCAGGTCTCAAAATCAGTACATGCTCACTGTTTCTAATTTTGTTTTCTGGCAGAGAACAATTAAAGGCAGAACCTACAGCTGATTTCCCCACAGACAACACACTGTTATGCCTCATCATCACAAATCTGGCCATTACTAGGTCAGCCTGCATTTTCCATTTTTAATCCTTGATGTTATTTCTTTTCTGATTTAACATTCATGAAAAACAACAGCGGCAACAACACCAAAACCTCTCAGAAAACATCCCCAAAACCAAAGAAACCAAAACATGATTCATGTACTTGTAGATATGAAGAAATCATTGGTTTCCTTAGCAACTGAATACAGTTCTATATTAAGAACAAGAAAGTAATTAACCCTCTAATGTGAGATAATGCTGGAAACACACGTTTAAGTCTGCATCATTTTTTAGCTATTGCTCTAGCATATTAACATTTTAAATGATAGGTGCTAATCTCTGGTTACTCATCCTATTAAAACAACTGGGAAATTCCCTGGAATAGGAGTACATGCTATGAATGGAAAATATCCAGATTGTAGGTTGTATTGACAGAAGCAGCTGTGTGGTCCTATAATTTGATTACACTGTAAGAAGGCTTTATCTCCTGTTGTGCATGTATCTATGATATGTCTTAATAGCTGTTTGAAGAGACATATTGTTATAGATTTACACTTTCCATCTCCATTAATAGTTTTTCCTCATAATTCATTATGAAATTAGGAAAATCTTATGTTCAGATATGTATTTAAGTGTGAATATGCTCCTGTGAAACTAAAATCTTGACAAGCAGGATTCAGAAATACATGGTTTGACAAATATTGCACAATTCAGTGGAGTATTCAAACATCCTACAAAATTTAAGAAACTGAAGAATTTTACTGATTTCTCAGTTGCTACCTATCAAGTGGTAATGAATCTCTAACCACATGGCTTGACCATCTAAGTACACAATTTTTCAGACTTGGAGCTGGTTATGGTATAATCATCTGATTTCAGAATTCCTATATATGTAGGTGTTTAAATGTGCTGCAAAATTTCAACCTTAGATACCATATTGCAAAACATGAAGTATGATTTATAGAAACGACTGCAGTATATACAAATCTCTTTAGAGGATGTCACTCTATTGCACTGCAAACATACATATTAAGGCTTAGTAATTGCTAAATACTATAAAATAACAGTCAAATAATACAGGTTAATCTTAGCTAATTTTTACTGGAAGAATGGTCATCTGTTATCTAAATAAAACCCTCTAAATATTATTTGGGAGTTTGTGTATCATGTTAATGAACTTTTTGATTTCTTATTCTTTATTGTTTTAATACTGCTGGCTAAAATTCCAAGCAAGGAAAAGTAGTCTACTTCAGTAATAGCTGTGCAATCCATCTGTGGGATTTTCACAGCATTAACAAAAGACAAGGTTTTACTTTCCAGTGAAACCTCATGGTGTGTCCTTTTTGGCTTCACAGGAACAATTTAGCTGGCCCCTGCTTCTTCGTTGGGGCTGTGTCAAGGTTTATTAGAAGGGAAGTCAGACTTTCTCTTAAGCAGTGATAGGAGGTATAACATTTCAATATACTCTTCGCTGAGAGGGTCTTTCAAAAAACTTTTGATCAGTCTGGTTCCAAGAAAATATATACCCCTATTTCTAAACTGTATCTAACTGTCAAGATGTCTGATGTGGCAATAGACTGACAATATCAGAAGTGGAATAAATCATGCAAGAGACGGGTCTCTGAAGAAGATGGAGAAAACTAGCCATAAGGCCTTAGAAACTGAGGTTTTTACTGTGTTGTAAAATGGACTCTACCTTTTTTTTCCTTGAGTTACCTTTCTTCTTCCCAAGACCCTTTGAGGACACCCTTATCTCCCTGAATTAGCATACAAGAATGTGTCGGGACAGGTCTATGTGAAAACCCCCCTCATTGGTCCTTTGTTAACTCTTTCCCCATTTGCTGTTAACCCTCGATTTTTGTTGGTTGTGACCCATTCCCCTAAAGCCCCTTAAATACCACTGACCATGTGAATAAACTCTCTCTCTCTGCTTCCTTTCCTGCGGTCTGTGTGTGTCTCTTTCCTGGGACATCTTGGGGACCATGTGGCCCAGAGGGAACAAAGGGGGAGCACTCCACCACCCTATCACAATCTGAGATTACATATTAGAAACAGTCAGACTTCTGCCCCATCTGGTTGATCAGAGTTTATCAAGGTGAGGCTATACAATGCTTTTATTTTATTTTTTTTTTTCTTCTTTTTATTTTATGAGAAAAATGCACTGTAAGGGTACAGACTATACCAAATATTTTGTAAATATAAAACCCAGAATTCTACATAGAGGAGACAGAATCAACTCTCAAACTTCTAGTCTTTTCCTCATATCAGACAAAAGCTACAGAAAATTTTGCTGTAGGATTCTATCATTTATAGTTTCACCTGTTCTGTATGAATATGTAACTGAGTGAGAACGTGCATTGCGTATGTGGGGTTTTTAGTTTGTTTTCTTTTGAAAAATAAAGTTTCTAATGAAAATCAATCCACTTTGGAACCTGTAACACTCAAAACTCTTTCATTCAGACTGATAAAAGTGTAAAAATTTCTTTTTACTTTCCATGAAAAAGTTTCTAGATAAACTTTGTGAGAATAGTGTACAGATATAACCATCCTAGTGGAACTGATCTTTTGGAACTGATCGTAGGAAATACACATTTTTATATACAGTTTTCATCTGAGCAGAACATTGATTTATAAACACATATCTAAGAAGAAGAAATGAAAGGAATGGAAAGGGAAAGGGAAATGGACAGGGAAAGTTTTAAACTGAAAAATCTAGATTTAGGTTGAGCATAAGGAGGAAGAACTTCATGAGGAGAGTGGTGAAACACAGGATCAAACTACCTGGAGAAATTGTGAATGCCCCATCACTGGAAGTGTTCAAGGGCAGATTGAACATGTCTTTGGGCACCCCAATTTAGTGAAGGATCTCCCTGTCCACAGCAGGAGGATTGTACTACATGTTCTTGAATAGTTCCTTTCAGTCCAAACCAGTTTATTATTCTATGGCTGTGGTGTCAGCAAACATAGCTAACCATTTTGAAAATATAAACTACTAACAATTATTTGGTTTTATAGCCACTGAATGTCAATATCTAAGATTTAAATATCTTCATTTATTGGATAACAGAACAACATTTTCCACAGAATTCTTTTCAGGATTTATGTTGAAGTTCATGCTCAGCATCCTTGCTGGATCCCTGTGCATAGCATCATTTCCGCTGCTTACAGTCAGTTACTCATCTGGTCATTACTTTTACAAAATTCACCAGGTGGTCACCATCAGTTTTCTCTCATTTTTCTCAGCTGCTGGAATCACCACTAATCACCCTGTTCCTCTTGGAGAAGTAAATCTGTCTCATCTATATCTGTACTTCCTGAAGTCTATTTCCTTTTCTAGAGTTGAATGGACAGTGAAAACAGAAACTATGATGTAACAATTAACAGAGGGACTGCTTTCTCTGAGGATGAACCCATACCTCAGATATCCTTCTGACTGTAAAGCTATAGATTGCTCCAATCACAACAAAGGAGGTGAGAAAAGTATTGAGCTGTTTGTGTCCATGAAAACCAAATATGAATCAATATATGAACTAATCTCATTACAGGTAATTAAATTCTCAAGGAAGCAATTAATTTACAAGATATACCTAAATAAATAAATACCTAAAGAAAAATAATCATGGCATAGTATCTAAAGACACTTGGGTTTTTTTGTTTTTTTGTTTTTTTTTTTTTTTTCATGTGTGTATCTGTATATGTGCTTCTGTGTGTATAGAGAGCAGGAGGTCATGAATTCCCAAATAAACCCTGATAGATGGGGACTAGATGGCTTCTTCAGCTATAGTGAAAGATCAGTATCTTTCACTGAAATATCACCCATAGTCAGGTTTTAGATTTCAGGACATGACAAAAGTGAGTGCATTTGCTGAGAATAGATTTGATGCTGTAGAGACAAAATAAGCTAAAAACCTAGCTGAGCTCAGAGATGAATAGGTAGACAGTAAGAGAGAATATCAGTGTCTGGGATTGACACAGTAGATTTGCTGCAGTAATTTAAGACTTGATGTTTACAGTGAAGGGATATATACATTCTTTAAATGCCTTCTTAATATATCAGTACATATCAGAAGTTTCCTGAATAGAAGACAGTCAAGTAAAATGAGTATTTAAAATACACTATACATATAATTTTATGCTATCTTTCTTTAACATGGGTATATGACCAAATCTGAACTTTATTTTTTTTCATTATTTAGGAGTTACATTGTATTCCAATTCTAATTTTGATCCAGTCCTGATGTACTTGCTGATGATACTAAACTTGGAGGTGCTGTTGACTCTCTTAAAGGACAAGAAGGGATGACATTTAACAAGTCAAATTGATACATTCCATGCCTGAGAAGAAGTAGCACCAGATGAGATAAGGAGATGGAGGGAAGCCCTGCAGAACGGGTCCAAGGCTTCTGGTCAACAGCAGCTCAACAGGAGTCAAGAGGGAGCCCTGGCAGCCAGGACCACAAACCCCATCCTGGGGTGTGTCAAACACAGCATAACCAGCCAGTCAAAAGAGTGATTTTTCTGCTTTTTGCTAGCCTTGATGCAGCCTCACCTGGCTGCACTCACTCTGTGCAGTTCTGGACTCCACAATTTCAGAAGGATGTGAAGGTTCCAAAATGTGTCCAGAGGAGGGCAACAAAGCTGGTGAGAGGGCTGCAAGGAATTCCATATGAGGAGCAACTAAGGTCACTGGGCTTGTCTGATTTTGGAGAGAAGGAAGCAGAGGATGCACCTCATTTCTCTCCTCAGCATCCTGAGGACAGGAAGTAGAGAGGGAGGTGCTGATCTCTTCTCCCTGATACCCATTAACAGAACACATGAGAATGGTTCTCATTTGCATCAAGTGTAGTTCAGACTAAATATGAAGAAATATTTCCTTAAAAAGAAAGTGGTCAAACATTGGAACACCTACGGAGGTGGTCAATGCCCCAAGATGTTCAGTGTTTAAGTGGCATTTGGATAATGTCCATAACAAAGTGCTTTAACTTTTGGTCAGCCCTTGAATTATCAATCAGCTATACTAGATGATCATTGTGGGTCCCTTACAGCTAGAAATATCCTCTCCTCTCCTCTTGTTTTGGTTTCTCTTTTTTTGGTGGATTTTGAGAAGGAAAGATGTTCAATAGTTTGAAATTTCATGAACTACTATTAATAATGTTTAACCTTTTTATATATACATATATAAAAAAGAAGTTTTGTTGACTGTAATATAATGTTACTCACTATAATGTGATTTTCTTTACATTGTGATAGGTTTGTTTTGTTTTCTTTTAACTACCATTAGAAGGGAGGGGAGGAGAGAGGAGTATGAGGGGAGGAGAGGAGATGAGATCTTGTTAAGGTGTATAAATGCCTTATACACCTTATAAGTGTGCAAAGAGGATAGAGCCAGACTCTTTTTCAGTGGTAAGCAGTGATAGGACCAGAGGAAATGGATACAAATTGAAACACCAAGTTCATCTCTGAACATCAGAAAACACTTTTTTAATGTGAGTGTGACTGAGCACTGGTACAAATTGCCCAGGGACATTATGCAATCTCTATCCTTAGTGATATTCAAAAGCCATCTGGACATGATCCTGAGAAACTGTGTCTAGGTAGCTCTACTTGCACAGAGGGCATTAGACCTGATGACCTCCAAAGATGCATTCCAGCTTCAGCCATCCTGTGATTCTATGAGATTAAGATTTTACAGTATCAGTAATAATTTGTTGTAGGGATAAGGGGGGAAAGGAGGAAGGATATATACTTAAGACTTACCTGAAAGGTAGGTCCAGAGACGATAAATAAAAAATAAAAAAAAAAAACAACGCCCAAAACAAAACCCACAAACCAAAACATTAAAAAAGTTGATGCATTAAAAAGAATGAGAGCTTTTCTCTCATATCAAAATTCTCCAGAGATTGCTTTCATACCTTGACCTATGAAATTGAAAATACCAGTAAATGTCACAGTAAAAACATCAATTCCCTTCAATATTAGATTTTTAATAATTTTTCTATATCTTACTTAAAGGACTGGTAAGGCAGATCACATGACTTGCTTTGTGCTTTCCCTCCTTTTATACTGTTTTGGGTTTTTTTACAAGTTTGTCTGCATTGCAAGTTTGCTTTGTCTTAGAATTTTAAAGGCTTTTATTAAGTGACTAAATAGTTCGGGGTTTTTCCTACGTGTTAACAGTATCACCACTCTAAGGAAAATCATACAACAGCAGATGAAAATCCTTTATGTAAGAGCACAGTGTGAACAGATTGTCTCACACAGCTCCAGCTTTACATCGTTCATTGTTGTTTAGAATAAGCTAGAGGATGGACTTTCAGAGGTCAAGCACATATTGATTTGGTCTGATAATTGTGACAGTGTGTTGGCTAGCATGTGATCTTTGTTAAACAGAAAGATACAAAATGCAGCTTATCTTAGAAAACTGCTCCAGGTGGTTGAAGACAGATGCACTTTCAGAATTATATGAAGTGAGCTCATAGATCATGTAGTCAGGTGGCTGTGCACATATTTGCAGAAGTATTCATACAAGTCTGTTGCTTCATCTCAGGAGCTTTTTATTAAGCTGGGTGGTGTGTTGTGACTGTTATGATGCCTGTTATGATGAAGTAAATGTGTGCAGGAATGTGCACACCAGAGTGCAAGACTTATTGAAAACTCAAACTTTTCTGTCATAACTGAAACATCTCAGAATTTGTATGGAGCTGCAAAGGATCAAGTAAGGAAAGAAATTGGATGGTAATTTTGTAAGAATGTAAGATACTGAAATAGCAGGATTTTCATTGATAAAATTGTAGTTTTAATGAGCAGGCTTCTAGTCTATGCAAAATATACTCTTACTTTATCCTTCAAAGGGCATGCTTATGGAATAGCAAAATCATGGGGTGCTCCATCATGGTTCACAGGGTATAGTCTCATTTAAGTAAGAGGAAGGTAGACCTTAGCATGTCTCATGTCTACACGTGTTCACATTTGAAGCCACATATTTTCCCTTAGCAAGTTCTTAATTTCTTTTATCAAATAATCAGATCACATTTTGTTATGTGTACTTGTTTGCAATTCTTATCTGCTGTGTTTTCTAACAGTGATCATAGTTATGATTTTGGACTGTCTTCATGATAGGACCTCACACCTGTGAGGACCTCAAACTCTCCCTGTGTCAGCAAATTAGAAATCTTCTCTTTGGGCCAAGATTACCTGGTGTCAGTAGTTAGTTGTGTGGTATGCACCACGAAGAACATCCTAGGGAAAGCAGGTTGCGCGTCCCTCTGGCAGGTAGTGTTCTACACATGTGCAGGTCTTTTTTAGCAATAGCAAGTAGTTGTGAGACAGTTGGGGAAAAAAATTAAAAAATCTGTTTCTTAACACCTGATAGATATGTGGTGGTGCCTCATGTCAGGGAAG
The DNA here is from genome assembly GCA_035222235.1 of Margarornis squamiger. NCBI lineage: Eukaryota > Metazoa > Chordata > Aves > Passeriformes > Furnariidae > Margarornis > Margarornis squamiger. The sequence continues at coordinate 81,627,339 of JAWWTY010000001.1, forward strand.
AGCCAGAGCTAGGTTTCATCACAAAGGGTGAAAACCTGGAGGTTGAAACAAGCCATTCCTTGCTTAAGCAGGATGGTGACCCCACCTTGGCATCACACTGTTCCACAGCACCTGCACAGGGGGAGCAATGTCAGGGTGGTGACAGTGACAGTAACAGACAGTAACAGATCCCACCACAGGCCCACAATAAGCAGGCAAAGGCAAGGGGAAGCATCAGGTCCAAGGTCATGCTGGATTGTCCAGCAGGTCAAGAGAAGCAGGGGATGATGCTGGATGCTGACCTGCCTAAGGTGTGGCTCAGACCTGGTCTGGATATCCCAGGCTGAGTTGCAATAGTATTCCTGAGCCATGGATAGGGGTCCCAGGCAGGGCTGGGCAGGGTCACTGGGCCTCATGGGTGTACTCAGGGCCCTATACCAAGTACTCAAAACTGGCATGAAGTTCATTTATGATAAATATTTGATGTAGCCTAGAGCCACAATGAAACATGACAAATCATACTCCAGTCTCTCTCAATTTGTGCCACCCCAATCACTAAAGACACACCCGTATGCTGTAGTAGGAACCATTGTAGGACCAGTATTTTATTTTATACAGGCCTAAAAAGCCTCAAAAGAGTTAGAATTCATGATAAATTTGAACCAATACCTTTTTGAAAAACTCATACTCAAGCACTATTCCCTTAAGCCACCAAATATTTTATGTAGTCTTCTATGGATTCTTAGAGTATTATGGTAGATTAAGAGCGAAGTAAACAAAAGTTTAAAATGAGCTTATTTTTAAAAAAAAATATTCCATTTTTATTACTCCTGTCATCTCTCTGGACATGTAGAAAATTATAACTATAAAAGAAGTGTATAATGGAAGTAGTTAACCTTTTTTTAACTTAGATGTTTTGTTTTACTTCATTTTGTATAGTCAACTAGTTAGACACTAGTGAGAATATTGATGACTGATGAGACTAATTTGAAAGTTACTACATGAGTAACAACAACGGCCTTTTATGTATTTAATAATTGTATTATCTACCAATTTTCTTCATAGAAAACCAAAAGCATTATGGAGACAATAGACTCATGAACTCCACAGCTCTGCAAGTTTGTGGTTCACTTTTTAACCATTAGGTAAATGGCATTATCATGACGGCTACGATGATTTCAATGAAATCACTTACTCTCTTCTTGTTAGTCATCTGTCATCTGAAATATAGGTTGTCTGATGCATAATAGCACTGCCAGTGAGACTCAAACCCAGAATGGACAAAGCCATCAAAATATTCTGTATTTTATATTACCTCACCTAGAAAGGCATAAATTCTGTAAGCCAACTCACACTTAACAGAAGTCCAGGAAGACTGAAGAAGAAAGAGAGAAAGAGAACATATTCAGTTGAAGGCCAAAGCCCTCTTACAGGTCAAATACTTCTTACTTGTGCATAATAAAAGCATGGTACTCTAGGAAGGACGGGGCTTTCTCAACAAGATTAGCTGAGATTAGGTGCAGTCATGTTTGCCAGCACTGGGGGAGAGCCATTCTTGCTTTCTGGAGCCAACTGGAACTTATCAAAAACCATTCAGAATGAATGAAAGCAGAAGTCTCCTGCAAGCTATTGTTTTGTGGCAGATTCCTCAGAGGACGAGAGACAATGCACCAATAAATCATATTGTGGTTTAGCACTTAAAATCACCTGAGAATTCAAAAGTACTTCAACAGATATGCTTAGACCAACATAAGCAAAACAGGGCCACTGTCACCTCTTTCAGTTTAAAAGCTGAAGTAGAAATTATATAGAAGGTGGTCCATGGCTACAACCTTCCTACTTCTCCACAAGGTCAGAATAGTCTCACAGTGCTTAAGTTTTTGCAGACTTGAGAATTCTTTTATGCCTGTGGGCATAACTGACCTCATAACTCTGGAACTGTTGAGCATGTCCTGGTAAAGAGTCCACTCAAAGGTTTGCAAGTGATCAAGATTTGCATACCAGTTTCCAAGTACTCCAGAGATGGATCTGTCCTGTAATGCATTTGCTGAAGGGTTTGGGGGAAGAAAGGACACAAAACCAATTTAACTTTGTCTCTTCTTTGCTAGTTGGCTCACAGATAGAATTTCAGCTAGTATTTGAGTCTCAATCCTGGGCAACAAAAGTTCTAAGGCCCCCAGAGAAGGTGCTCAAGACAAAATCACAAAAATGCCCTTGCCACACTGTTGAAGGAAAGAACAGTTTATTTACAAAGTTCAATTTCCTAGCTGCATTGAACTCTGGGGTCCTCAGCACAGGAAGGACGTCAGCCTGTTTTGGCAGGTACAGAGAAGGCCACCAACATGATTAGAGGGATGGAGCACCTCTCCTAGGAGAAAAGGCAGAGAGAATTGGGATTGTTCAGCCTGGAAAAGAGAAGGCTTTGAAATTACCTAATTGCGGCCATCCAGTACCTGAAGGGAGCCTACCTGAGGAAGAAAGATGGAGAGAGATTACTTTCAAGGGCATGTAGTGATAGGACAATGGGAAATGGCTTAAAACTGAGAGAGAGTAGGTTGAGATTAGACATCAGGAAGAAATTCTTTACTGTGAAGTTTATTAGATGCTGGAACAGGTTGCCCAGGGAGGTTGTGGATGCCCCATCCTTGGAAGGGTTCAAGGCCAGGTTGGTTGGGGTTTCAGCAACCTGGTCTAATGAAAGGTGTTCCTGCCCATGGCAGGGAGGTTTGAACTATTGAGGTCCCTTCCAACCCAGCCCATTCTGTGATTCTGTCAAAGCTAACAGTTAAATCAATAAGAAACATGACATCTCCTTTGTGTTATGCATTTACTCATAGAATCATAGATCTGTATTACCTATTCACTTGGAGTAGTAGGTCTGCTGAAAAACATATTTCTTCAGAAATAGCCTTCAACAGAAGTAAAGATATTATCTGTTTTTAAAACGTGATTTGCAATAGCAGAGACCTGCAGAAATGAACACCTAAGGAGAAAATTTTAGCATAATTTACTAGTATTTTCAGCAAATGCATCTTGCCTTTACAGGTATGGCATACCTGAAAAGCAGGTCTGTGACAGTTTAATGCAAAAGCAATTATACTCTATGCCAAAAGTACTAGAAGTGTTTTCCAGTGGAGGAGGGAATAGTAAAGAATCCCAGCATTTTAATAAATTTACTGCATTTTTTCCTTAGATCTTCAATATCACCTGTCAAAAAAGCATAAGAACCAACCGTATCAATTTGTTGCTTGGAAAATGTACAACTACAGCTTTAGTTTGTAAGTTCCTTCTTTCTTTTCTTACAATAAAGCAGACTCCAAAGGTAATTTGAAGCCTAAAACGGTAAGTTTGGTTTTAGTTACTTATTTTTTATGGAATTATTCTAAAGCACCCTATTGACTCTGAAGACAGCCTGTAAAGTAACAGGCTTTCTGCACTCACAGAACAGTTCTCATATCTCCTGATTTCTTCTACTTCTTTTCGCTTATCTTTCTACAAAATTTATTCCATTTGGTACCAAAGCATACACATTCTGATTTCCAAATCTCAGCTATTACCATGCTAATTTTTTGTAGTCTAACTTTTAGACATCAAAAATATGTTTGAGCAACCTTAAAAGACCAAGTTCTACTTAATTTTTATATAGATACAGTTGGTTAAACTTTTAGTAGCAAAAATTGACAGAGGAAATTCAATGTGCCACTAAGCACATAAACATCAGCAAAATGCATTCTGTAAGTTTTTCCACATTCTTTATCTCACCCACTCAAAGTAATTAGATAAAGCCTTTTCATTTCTGAAATTTCAGCAACACTGTATTTTTAGCACATATATTAAAAACACAAGGGTTTGTTTTTTTTTAAATTCATTTGTTGTTTTTATTCCTCTTTCTTTTCCAGTTTAGTCTCTGCTCTGTCATTGCCAAAGGAGTATCTGCAAGCTGAGAGTCATAATCAAGCAGAGAACTTTTGCAGAATCTCTGGGTTACTTTCACATATTTCTCACTGTGGCTTTATGTAAGATAAAGCTTCAAGATAAGTGGAATGCGCTGATTAGTACACATTGGAATATTGGAATCTTATATTCAACCACTATCCCAGTCTAATGTAAAATGACTGCCAATAAAAAATATAGAAACAATTTTTATAATGCATAATAGAGTCATTTATATGGCAGCTCTTTTTCTTTCATGATCATCAGATTTATTTACAGATATTTAAGAAAATAAGAGAATTGTGTGTGTATTGGGTGGGGTGTTCTGTTCTAACACAGTCCAATACGAGTCCTGAGACTATTGCTCATTCTGTGATCGACAAGAAATCATGATAGCTCATGCCTTAATGCTTACACAGACTTATCTCCGTGTGTTTTCATATATAATATATGAAGTCTAAACTCTAATATTTTAAATTGAAATCAAACAGTTCAATTAAGTTCACGCACAGGTATTTCAAAACAGGGCAAATGACCAGTAAATATTTTATTGTATACAGTTGTACTATTTTTTCATTAATAAATTTATTTTTAATAACATTCTCTATTTTGAGCTCACAGGCAATTGACATATATGACAGATAATATCACAAATGCATTATTCTTTGAACATTCTTATTTGTTTCAAGAAAATGCTGTCATCTTTGTCTTCATAAACTAATTAAAAGTTTAAGACATCTTGTTAAATATTTGGAAGCTTAGACATTGTACTGTTTGACTGCTCTTATCAGACATCCTATGAAATATCTAACAGTGTTTGACCATTACATGACATCAGTATCATTACTTTTACAGTGATGTTTAGAGAATTAATTTCAAATGTTTCCATGGCAAATAGAATCTTCTATGGGTAATAGTATACCAGAAATTTCTTACTAATAAAGGTTACAAGTAGGTCTGTGAAAACTTTATAAAGTTCTTTTTTTTTCTCACACTGTCTCTCAGTCTATCTCAAATAATTGTATAAGGTTAGAAAAGAATTTTTGCTGTCTTCCTTTTTAGACACTTTCTTCCACAAAGAATTTCCTTGCTAAAATTTCTCCATCATAAAATCTTATTACATTTTCGTCTTTCATGTAATGAAAGTAATGACCAAACTTCACTTTCAGTATTTTTCTAAGTAGAAGGTGGTTTTGAACAATGTGTTAAATCCTGTTTTCAGCTTCTTCTGAATCATACATGTGGATGCTCATGGAAATGTATCTAGAAATTATATTATGAATAGGATCTAATAATTATTCATATCATTGAAATATTCATCTGTGCTAAAACTATGTAAGTCTTAATCTAAAATTTCTACATGAGTATTTATACTTGATAAATAAGGAAAAAAAAATTATTCTGGGAAGAATTTATTCTGAACTTAAGCTTTGTAGGAAAACTCTACTGAGGACTTGTTATTTAGAAGAGGAAAATACGAGACTTAAGTAATATTGTGAGTCTCATGTTCATTGGCTTGAATATAAGAAGGCAAAGCATTTAAATATCAAGGATCAAATACTCTAATACAAAGGAAGATGTAAATCTTTGAAAGTAAACCAATACTATTTAGGGAATGACCAATTACTTGAGAACAGTTCTTACAGACTGTACATTTACAACTACAAATAGCAAGACTTTTTAGCAGTTTAAGTTTTCCTGAATATCTTTGGATGTGTAGTAATGAGTAGACCAGCAATACCATTCCAGATTTATGAGCTAGTCTGTTTAAGTTTTTACACTATGAACAGTTGACTGTAAGCAGGGCCAGTTCTCAGCATTTCTGAAAGAAAGCATTTTTGGACAGATAGTAAGATAGAAAACTTCCATATTTGTCATGTGATGAGAATTAGTCCTTGGGTTTACATTGCCCATTTAAATACACCACAGAAGAGCTTCCACTGTTTAAAAATGCCTGAAACTGCACATAAAATAATGAAAGCATTAAAAATATTAGACACTGAAAAAATGCAGGCACAGGCTACAATAGGTAATGAGACTTGCAAGAATATCTTAGACACATAAAACTTATTTATTTATTTAAGATAACACATTGCATGACCAAAGCTTTTAGTATCTTGCTTAACCATTTTCTACTTCCCAGAATGTAAACAAAATGAATAAAGAAAAAGTTCAGTCAGATAGTGTGGCTCTAAATAAGCATTACTGGCATTCTTTACCAAGAGCCTGTAATTCTTTCTCTAAGTACCTTTTTACTGTGGTTGTAGTGAGTCACTTGCTCCTGTGGGCTTGTGGTATTTAGGTCCCATGCTAACTGCTGTTCACCCATGAGTCTTTCATTAAAGACAAAACCTGAAAAAAAACTTACTAAAAGGCACCACTGAGCCACAGGGAAATTCAAACTGCTCTGCATGGTGGAGTTAACAAAGCTGCTACAATCAAGGGATAAAGTTCAAAATGAAATCATTTCAGTGCAGTCTCCTTCAGAATGCAATTTATTCGGTTTTGGTTTTTCAGCAATTTGTTGTCTGTTATTTTTCCTAAACCAGATTGCTATAAATGTGAACAAAGGTGGAGAATCTCAAGGTTTTGTTATAAAGTAACAACTTCAATAAAATAGAATTGGAAAGAGTGCTTTCCAGATATGTTTCTTTCTGTCTTGAGGTCTCAAAGGGCATCACTAGTATATATGTTGACCTGATTCTTACAGCAATCTTGATAAGCAGACACCATCCCATTTCATATACAAGAGTGTTAAAAACAAATTCCTATATAAACCAGACTACATTATGCCTTCTACAGTACCATTCCTCTTCCAGATCTACCTGGCAACACCATTCCCTTGTGCCTCAACCAGATGCGTGTCAGACACTAAATTAGCTGGTTCAGAGAGGCACACAGACAGTAAACAAATCATATTTTTTTTCAGACTCAGTTTACAGGCAGATTGTTTCATATAGTTTGGTCACTGTCATCTTTCATGTCTTAAGATCCTTAAGATTTTTTATGTATTTGTACATTTTAGTATGACTGTATAGTTTCTCACACTTAAGATAGCAGGTGACAATTTATTAACCCCTTTCTCATGGTTTGTGCCACATTCTTGTAATTCTGTTTAATGTTCTTTTCAAGGAAGAGATTTTAATAAGGACATCTTGTTTGGGACACGTGCACCTGGAAGATATATTGTAGTTAGAGTAATACAGAAGGCCTAGAACCCTTGGAGAAGCTCCAAAGCAGTAGACCTGAAGGAGGTTCTGGAGGCAGATGATTCTCAGGTAGGATGTATCCATTAGATATGATAATTAATTAGTGTTATAAATTTGTTAATACCTCATACTGTATCATATACCTATGTATTTTGCTTCACCTCAAAGCACTTTGATTAAAAGACCGGCTCTCTATTTTATTTATACTGATATTCTCTGGAAAGTTCTTTTCTTCCATTTTAGGCAACATCTTCAGCTCATTGTCAAACCATGCTTAAGGCAAAAGGGAAGCTAGAAGAGGAGGTTAGAGCGGAACTGCAATAACCTTGTCTTATTTCAGTTTAAAGTGTCAGGGCACCAGAAAATATATATGTCCCACAATAATTCACAGACCTTTTCTTTCTGTATCTGGGCCAGAGGGAGTACATGAATTACTCAAAATCAGGCTAGAATTCTGTTATTGACCTTAGAGATTTTGCCATGCTTCTACATTTCCAGGGCTTGAGACAATGTTGGCCATCAAAAGAGTGTTTTCCATCCAGTTTTCATCCTTGTCTTTTAGTTTTCCACTAAAACTAGCACTTTTAAGTCTCTTGGTCAGTAAGATTTAACCCAATTAAAAACTATCTTGACGAGGAAACAAAGAGAGGAGAAACCAGGGCTCCTCCATTCCTCCATTTTTCTTCTTTGTCATTTTTGAGGGGCTACTTGTTTTGGGTTGTTTTTGGATTTTGTTTGGGTTTTTTGTTTTTATTTTGGGGTTTTGTATTTAGTTGATTTGTTGGGGGATTTTGTTTGTTTGGTTGGATTTTCTTATAGTTTTGGTGGTTTTATTTACAACATCTTTTACACTGGCTTAAAGCAGTTCAAGTGCCAGGACCAGGACTCTCAGTTTTGCTCCTGAATTGAGACTGAAGGTACAACAGACAATTAAATATAGTCTTTAAGCCTTAAAGAATCACATTTATCTGTCAAGGAAGGTATGCATCTTATTTACCTGCACATCAGTTTTTTCTGTGACTTTCATGCCTAATTTTAGATCACCAGTTTCGAATGGGGCTGAATAGTAGTCAAATTTCCTCCATATGACAACAGGCTATTACCACCTGCCAGGAACACTCTGTCAGCCCTGGAGCTCTTCCATTCTAACAGTCCAGTATTCTCCGCTTCAGCAAAACTTAAATAAATGAAACACATGCTAGTTTCTGGATGCATATAAGGCAATCAGTAGAAAACAACCTAGTAATAAATTTTCTCCTTCTTATTTTCAGGAGCGAGAGTGAAACCCTGTACACTGAAATTTAGGACAACCATGATTTTAATATGAAGGTATTTTCTGGAACATTACTGATCTAGGGGAAAAGCATATATATGAAGACAGTATTACCTAGGAACACTGATATTTAGCTGATACTAAGAAAGTTTATCATGCATCTGGATAAATATTTATAATACTAATAAAGTAGCCTATGGAAAGCATGTATTGGAGGTAAGTGTACACCGTCAGTCTATTTTTTTTCAAGTATTCAAACCTACTGAGGCCCCTCTTTTTAGTTTCTTCAGTGTTCTCAGTTTTAAATACATATTATCTTTTAGTAACCTTCTTTTTATTTTAGTAACCACTTCAACCCTCTTTTATGTACACACGCAGACGTGTGATAATTTTGAATTGTGGCAGAAGTTCTGTCAAGCTGAGGTTGTTTGTTATAGAGGTTAGCAAATATTTTCATGGTTCAATTTTCTATTCACTCCAATTAAGAGGGAGCATAATGACTGAGGAAGTAGCTCTTTCACTAAGGCTAAAGATTTGGTCTCAAAACCATTTCAGTGAACATCTTCAGACCGTGAGAAAGAGGGAACTGGAAAAATATATAATGCCTAAAGTTTCAACCATATTCATGTATCTTTTTTGTCAGGCTTTTCTAAGCAAAGAGTAATCTTGGAAAGATAGAAAAGAAACAAAAACAAATAGGGTTTTCTCTAACTGTTGATTTTAGAACTCTGATCACTAACATGTGGCTCACTGACAGCGTCCTGTTGCCAAATCCTCTGATACAGCTTTCAGCCTCAGGAAACTTACACCACCTCTATGGTCCAGGCTGACAGGTAAGTGAAGAACCATGTTGTCTGCACCATATTTCTTGTGTCACACTCTTGTCCACACTGCCACAGAGAACTGGAAGTCTTAGTTCTAGAAAATTCAAGATGTAGTTTTGCTTGCTCATCAATTATATGAAAGATTTGGTTCAGAAAATAATTATTTTTGTAGAGGCTAATGAATATTGATTTCCAATGCATGTGCAAATCATGGAAGAGACAAAAAAAATTAAAAAATCACATGGTTTCAGAAATTCAGAATATGAGATTAATAAAGAGGATCCTAAATTAAAGTAAAATAAAAGATCCCCAGATATTTCCACTTGCTAAAGAACACTTTGGCAAGAAGAGTTTTAGAATTAAAACAAACCAAAACAAAACAAAAGCAAGCAAGCAAAAAAGCAAAAACACTTATTTCTACATACGAAAACAATAATATAGTTAAAGACTTCTTAAAAGAGAAAAAAATAAGATTACTGCTATCAAATTGGTATTCTTCAAAAAACAATTATTTTTCCTTTCACATCTTTGTCAGAAATCCAGCTTGCTATAACGCTTTTATATGGCAATGCTGCTATTATGGTTTTTGCATTGTAATGCTGCTATGTTGTAATGAATTTTGATGTTGTTACAACAAGGGAACAGATGCTGCCATTAAGATCACTAAATGGAATTTCATCCTTAAAGGTTCTTATATCCTGTGTGAAATTTTAATGCCCTGTGTAACAGTAATGACATCATTGGTTAGAAGGGGATCAATAATAAAATTAGGACTACTGTAATTGTTTTTTATCCACACTTTTCAGATGTCAGTGACAAGATAGGGAGAGTAGAGAAACAGATATATTAATTTAAATCATGTCCATGAAACTTTACATATACTGCTGAAAATATATTTTTTCTAAAGCAAAGGAATATTCTTGACATAAGTATTCACACGGTGTTAATGTAAATCACTTAATTAATGCTTTTATGTTTGCTTTTGCATAGTTTGATTACTATAATAATCAACTTGACATATCAAACAATTTTTTAGAGTGGATTCAGTTTTTAAAAAGTGATGAAGCTAATATTCTGACTAAACACAAAAATTGAAATGCACCAAAACTTCTTTAGTGTTTGGTCTCAAAGATAACTTCAGAGTTATTTTTACTTCTAACTGTGATGATTAAACTTGGTCTGCATCCCACAAAAGTTGTATTATTTGCCAAACAGTTAAGTTGTAGGGGTAAAGCTGAATCCAGACTCTTTTGTGATCTCAAACTATGTACTTCTAGAGTAATTTCTAAGACAATTCAGAGTGATTTTTTAATGAAATCTTTAGTGTTTCTAAATATTTTTGTAGATGACTAATGTAAGCAAGTATTATGACTGTTGCTACACCTGTAGGATTTTAAACTAGTGGACCATAGGGAAGCCTTTATTAAATAGGAATAAAGATGATTAATTTTTTTGTATTAATTTTACCACTACTAGTAAGCTTTCTGTTTAGACAATTGCTGCTGTGAGAGAAAAATGTCAATTTATCTTGAGTGAATTAAGGCTTAATTAACCTTGCTTTCCCTGAAGGCCATTGATCTGGAAACAGCAAGTCAGTAATTGAATGTTGCAGCTACCACAGCCCTCAGTTTCTTAAAACATGTGATTCATTTTCCCAAACTACCATGGGAGCAAGTGTGTTCTGGCTCTTAAAAATGCTTTTGCTAGAGCTTTCAATCCATCAAAAAATATTCAAATTCATGATAGTTCTAGTATGAAAATATCCAGTTCATGCAATGTAGTGTCATTTTAGGACAATTTTTCTTTTTACCTATCAGTATTTAGTCTAGTTGAGTAAATTCTATAATTACATTAGTATGGGTGAAGCACAGATTATATTTTTTGTTAAAGGATACTAATATGCTGAAAGAGAATAAACTACATTAATTTGTACTACTGCATTTGTTCCTTGTAGAGCCAACCATTTATGTTGAATACACACCTATTCAAACTTCAATAGCTAGGGATCATCACATTCCTGCAGACCCTTATTTAGACTGCTTAAACTGGATTATGGGAACAGATTTCTAAAGGATATATAAGATCAAAAGAGATATAGTAGTACGTTCCTTTGGTGTGGCATAAGACAGTTTTGACTTCCATAGTGTCCTTCATTGATTCAAATAAATAATGCTACAGGTGGAAACATATATTGATTAGATTTGCTGATCAATTTGCTTATCAATTTGCTTTATCAGGTTCACTTTCTGTTTAATTATTTTAGCTATTTTATTTTATTTACCAATACTACCTATTCAATACAGAGAAATACAAACTCCAGTATAACTGATGCTGCCAGGCCAAACTGCTTTTATGAGAATCTGCTGAAGGCATTTCACTACAGACAAAATCAGTTCTGTGGTTTTTCATCTGTTCTTACTAGTTTTTACTTGCATTTGGACCTTGAAATCAACTCACAATGTTTGTGGATTTTCTGTCCTTATGTATCTTTTTTTTTTTTTTTTAAAACCTTTCTGGTATCCTTTTTGTGATTTCACTGAAAAGAAAAGGCAAATTTATACTCCTGATAGATTAAACAGATTTTCTTTGACTTCATATATGTCTGTTTCGACACAATCATACAATTTGAAAAGCGATCCACTCTAGGCACATACTTCACTGACAAACTGTTCTCTGAATTTCTAAAGGTCTTCAATTTCACCAACAGTGCTTGGATTCTTCTCTCTAGAAAAAGGCTGTTTCTTGAATTAGGTTTCTTTTTGATGACTCAGTTTATAGTTCTTCCTGGGACTAGGAAAGATCCAAAGTATTTTCCATTTTTATTTCCCTGAAGAACTATTTTCTCCTCTTTTTATGAGATTTAACTTTGTTCTGTTAACTCTCCTAAAACTAGGCAGGAAGAGAGACTGTGGCTGTGTATGTACAGTTATATATACCTGGACTGATTTCTGCCCTTGATGCCAGCAGAACAGTATTGTCCATTCTCTGTTGGATTGCTCAACAACCCTTCAAAACAGACCCCCTTAGATGTTAATTGGAAAGTGGAGTCTGGTCTGTTGTGAGCCTTGAGCTAACCCCTGGTATTGTTTGGGATCATGCTACCTGTGAAGAGCTAAAGTTTTCCTTGGGTTGTTCTAGTTGTATAGCAGTGGACACAAGACAGATGAGTACCTGGAAAGTTTCCTGGCACTGTCTAATTTACTGCTGTAGATGTCACCTGCAGCTGAATTGAGCAAGCCTTTGTCAGACTTTTTCCTCCGGAGGTCAGTATGGCCCAATCGTGCTTTCCGGTCTGTGATATCAGCTTTGATACTGGGGATGTAGATGCTGTTGACATTTGTAGAGGCTTGCTTTGGGAATGCAACAACAGCAAAACCCTCTCATACCTTTCTTGTTTAAGTAACAGGAAAAATGTCCCCTATTCTTTATATTTTGATATATTTTTGATAAAGTTTTCAGTCTGACAGATTGGTAAGTGAAGAGATTCTAAAGGTAAGACAGAGATTTTTCCAACTTGTAAAATGATTCTGAATCTATTGAATATATTCCTTCCATTTTCATTTAAGTTTATTTTTTATGAGATGAGTTATCAAGAGCTATTATAAGCCGTTGAGAGTGACTGTATGTATAAAGTGATTTTTTAATCTATATTCTAATATTTCTTTTTATTGAACAGTTGTTAAAAAGATGTGTGTGCAAAGGTAAGACTTTTCAAACCACTGTATGAATCTAAGAAGTAACGGTGTTCTTTGTATGAAGGATATACTAGTTAAAAGTATGAGTATTATAACTCCATTGAAAATTGCATAAGAAATCCAAAAAGCTATTTTCCGGGAAATCTGTTAAATCATGAATACATTACTACCACACTACTGAAGCTGCAGGTGAGAACCGTAGCACTATGTGAATACAACACTTCACTGGAACAGAGCATCAAAATAATGATATCCCAATGAAGCAATAGGGCAGTGAGATGTCACTGAGTTCTTGAGCAGTATGATTGAAAGTCGACAGCTCTGTTCCCTGAACACAGAGGCTTCCAGTTAATGGTTTTTCACTGGTGTCAGTTTTAACATGCACACTGATGTTACAGTTCTGTAGTTGGCATCAGATTAATCTTCAAAGCTAATAATGCTTTCCATTTTACTTACATAGACACACAGTGTCAATTTCAACAGCTAGATTTTTTGCAAACCTTATAACTTACATTAGTAGGTCAATAAAATAGCTTGCCAATGTGGTTCAAAGGGAACCTCCACAGGCTGTATTTGCATTCTTATCTGAAGACAGACCTGGCTCCAGCTAGTTCAAATGTTTCTGTACATTGCTTTTACTACCCACAATATGAATGTGGCATTTCAAGATTCAGTAATTTCAGTGGCATATGAATCAGTCAACTTTTTTCCAGTCTTTATAGGTGGCATAGCAAAGTGTGATGTAGCAAGCTCACTTTCTTTCAAACATATACAAACTCATAATATTGAGTATACTGAAGTATTTTCAGTAGTTTGGATTTGTAAGTTCCTGACATCTCTGAACCACTATTACTGGCTAGCTTCTGGGAAGTAATTAATTCAAAAACATAAGCTGTTTTTCAAAGTTCCCTTGTATAAAGCAAAGTACACTCAGGTATTCCCCAAAAAAATGCCAAAGCAGTGGAAAGGATTCAGAAAGGTTTAGTTTGGAGGTGAGGACATTGAAAAACTTCACAGTGCTCTGAGATAGAACCTTGGGGAAAGGCAAATCTCCTGATCATTCCCTGGACTTTACCATTACTTTTTACCATTGTTATTTACCGTTACCAGTATTATTTACCATTGCTTTCCCCACCTTGGCTTCCCCGCTGGCTGCTGAGGACCTGTGGCATGTCTGTAAGCGTTCTCTCTCTTGTACCCAGGGAGTCAACTTCTGTGAAATGCATGTGGAGAAACATCTAAAACTGTTTCTGGGAAAGATGCCTCATTCCAGTCAGGAAAGCTTCCTTAAGTGAAAATAACTGCCTCCTCAGTAGCAATATCTTCCTGAAAAGAGTTATTTATCCCTACACCATAACTGAGCTAACATTATTTTGCCTTAGTTTTCATTTCATATTAACAAGCTCTGATGCCCTCTTGGCCATCTCACAACTCATCAGCAACAAATGTTTAGCATTTGGTACACAAAAGGTTATAGATGACACTCCTCTCTGTTAGAAAAGTGTCTGCATGAAAATGCATACTATTCAGTTTTGGATTCAGTGTGTTCTCAATGAAAGTAATGGCTTTAACCATTGGACCTTCTATTCCTGCCAGGGCTGGCAGAGCACTGTGACCATGGTGATGAAGAGTCCTCATAAATTGAATAACATTGGCCTGAAAGTCTTCATTCTGTACACAGGTAAGAGAAGATAATGAGTAGTAATAAATGTTCATCAAGGAACCTCTGCATAAGGAATTACTTGAATTTGTATGTATGTCAAAATAACAACTTTTCTGTATAGCAAATTCCATCTTCTTCAATGCCAGTTTCTGGTCTCAAACTCCGCATGCATATTCTCAGATGCTGTGTCGCTAGTGCAACACTTCTCATAGCAGGTGGCTGACTAATGAAAAGACATTTTCAGCAGATGCAGACCGGCATTTACAGATGCAGACTGTAATCCTGAAAACAGTCTTTAAAAATAGATTTGCCTTTCTACTTTGCATCACCACATGTGTTACATGGAGGAGTTTTCTTGCTGTCATAGGTGTGAGGTGTGGGTGGCCTTATAATTTTTGCATGTGGGTGTGTGGACATCAGAAGGCTGTTTCAGCAGATCATTACGGAGACAGCTTTTATCTAGACTGAAGCTTCATTTTTCATTTATCTTCTGTTTCATTGGTTGTGATGGGTTTAATCATTAAATTTCAAAGAAAGGTGGTTCTGCTTGCTAGCTTTCTGAGAAAATTGAAGAAATTTCCTCAAAACTTTTATTTCTTTTACTATGTTTCTACATAAGGCAGCTGAGAACTTCAAACCAGTGCTTCTTACCAACCATTTCAGTAAGAAAAATCAAAAGAAAACACAACAGTGTTTGCTGCCATTTTATCTCCCAGAAATTAAAACAAAATAAAACAAATGGAAATCCATTTAAAAACACATTTAAGGAATTTAAACACACTAAGCCTCTTAGATTTAATTGCTGCTAACATGTATGGGTCTAACAAAAACTGCCTGGAAAATTTCTGTATTATTTGAAGGGTTTTGGAGTGCATATTAAGTTATCTCTGTTTGCTGAAGACTTTTCAAGGGCACTGACAAATATACTTTCTTTGTGTGCAGTGCAAAAAGTAAGATTCAACTACCAACAGAAGGTAAAATAAAATCAAGTAAAACAAAACAAAATAAAATAAAATTAAGGGTTTTTTTTTCTGATTTTGGGAAAGTGTTTTTTGGTGTTTTTTTGGTGTTTGTTTTTATTGCAATAATTGTATAAAGATGCTGCTCAAGAAATGAACATGTATTTTCTTAATTATGTAGGACTTACTGGGCTTACAGTACATGTACTCACACATTCATTTAAACAGAGAATTTCTATTTGATTTCTCAATTCAAAAAGTACAGTAACACCACTAGAGGACTGACAAGTTATTTAAAGGGAGATTGATTGCTTAACATTGCACAGATAGATCCTGGATTAGGTATGGTGCTAGAATAACAGAGTTAATAGAGACCACAAAATGAAGCAGAGGGCAGCCTAAAGAAGAAGAATGATGTCTGGGAAAAGTTAAATGTAAATATAAGGGGAGAAATCCAGACATGAAAAGCAAATGGAAGGCCTTCCTGAGAGTTCTCACAGCTGAGAACTGTTTTCATGTGCACATAATTTCTTATATGTTCATAGATTAAAATTATTCTAGTTGAATATGAATGCCTATGCAAAGAGTAGGTATTTATGCTGGTTACCTGTTAAGCTTTGAAGGGGGACACTCAGAGTTTTAATGTTTTAAATAATCAGAAAGTCTTTTTGTTCACAGAGAATTTCACAGTGAAATGTTCTCTGATGTTAACTACCTATGTTTATATTAACTACTACAACACTTAGAGTTGTCACCACATGTAGGTTTGATTCAGTACCAGTCATGGCAAGTCCTCCCATTCACTCCACAGGTTTTGGATAATTTTGCACATAAAGTTTCCTGATTTTCTTTTATTTTCTGTTTAAAGTTTCTTGTTTTAATAGATTTGGGCCATGCTCCATCTTTCCTGCTTTCACATGTGTTACTTCTGGATCTTTTATTTGAATTTAAGTAGGATTTTTTAAACATTATCACAGTGAAATAATTCAGTGGAGATTAAATGAATACTCAGACACAAAAACACTTGAAACAGATATGTGCAACTTCACAAATTACACAGATTTGCTGTTCTGAGAGAGAGAGATGATGCAGTCCAGAAAAGTCAGTCATGCAAGATTAGTTGTATCCAATCTATGCTGTGCAATGCAATACCTTGGCATGATAGCCCTAAGCCATCTTTAAATGGACTACTCTATCTTCATGGCAGAAAGTAGTGTAAAATGAAGTTAACAGAGGTTCCAACACAGGCTGTGAGATTCTTGTGATTTCCTCTTCCATGTTGTTAATGCCTTTGGCTAAACCATGGTAAATGCCTTTTCAGTTTGAGAGCCCAGTTCTTCTGGTGAGCAATTTAATTGCAAGGTTGCAAGAGAAGACATTCATGTTGATATGATTGCTATAAAAAGAAAACACTTTATGCACAAATAATGACTGCTCATGGAAAATCAATTAATGAGATATATAGACAGAAGAATTGATGTCTTGTGAGGGAATCAAATAAAGAAAACATGCAGTCTTCTAAAAACTTCTACAAGTCCTGTGATTACACAGCAGACAATGAGAAAAATCCAACTGAAGAATCATAAACCAGGTCAGCTTTGCTTTGCATCAGGTTATCTCTTGACATGATTTTTATTTTTTCACTTATTTATAAGTATAAAAATTTGATATTCAGCTGCAATGGCTTGGTTGCTATAATATTTTCCTCAAGTAATCATTCATAAATTCCATCAGCACTTGAGGCAGCATGTCCAAAAAATTTTGAAAAGCAGTCTCCATGTTCATCATGAGAATTCCAGGAAACAGCTAAGCAGAGGACACTGTCTAGTTTCTAGACACCTTCTTTCATGCCTGCACTGCACTTCATCATATGTCATAGGAAAATTTTAAACTCAGTCTGTACTGGAAATCCATCTCTTTTTTTCAGAAATTGATGAAGTTTCTGGACTGAAATATTGATTGTATACAGTTTTGCAACTACTGGTCTACTTTATTGGTACACCTGTATAAATAAAGCAGCATACACTTTGAATATTTCATTATATTTGATTCTGCTTCCATTAAGCAGTCCTACAAGATCCCATAGTCCTTCTGCACTCACTAAATTACAGTGGTATATGACATACAAAATTATTGTTTTGGACAAGGGAGGGAGGGTTACAATGTGCCATTTCATTGCAAACAATTAACTGGATGATTATTCAGCAGAAAAGTGTCAGCAATGGGATAGTTCTAAATAGGACAAGAGTAAGAACTTCATAACTAATAGCTATATTTCTGACAAAAATATGTTTACAAAAAAAAAGGTGAATTTTAAAGAAATATATGTAATTGCACACATAGGGTTGGAGTGTTCAAGTGTAACAAACATTTAAGGGGGGGAAATATGAACAAGCTTTTTAAGATCTTATTTTTATTTCGTCTTGAACTCTTTCCTTGAAAAGAATAAATCTGGGAAATGTACATAATTTTTCAGAGAAATATTGTACTTTGCAAGATAACTGAATTATTTTTAAGCTGCAAAATTTGTTTTCTTTCTTTATTTCTAAGCAGACATGGATCCTGTGTCAGTGAGGGCAACAGAAATGTTCATATAAAAGTAAATTACATTTTGCCTCTTGGAAATTTGATTGCAAACATGGGTGAGTGATATTCTGTCCAGGGGAGTGGATTCATCCTGTTCTTAACACAAGCAGAATTAACAGCACCTCTTTGCCACAGCAGAGGACCCTTAGTTATGTCACAGGGTCCTTCTCTTACGTGATGTGATACAACAGACTTTGAACTCCACTGATTTGTCAGACACAAAAACTTGCTGTACACCTAGTTGAAAAGAAAATTTCAAATTGGCACATGTCCATGTCTTGAACCTCACTTACCACCATTTGCTTGACAGAGTTAGCTTGTTAGTTAAACTACACAGAACTTTCCACCAGTGTCAAATATACTAAGCTGTTAGTGCACCCTGTGACTTCAGTCAGAATTTACTGGCAAGGCACAGTAACACGTACTTATTTAGCACCAAGCCAATACAACTGCCACTGAAAAGCTTTTTTTTTTTTTTTCATCACCTTCCCTTACCTGCTAAAACAGGTACTTGTTACTTCTTATTGTAGGATGTAAAGACAAGGGAAAAAAATCGATATTGAGCTCTAAGACATCATTTAAGGCACCAGAAGTTCTGGGGCATTAAAAATCTAAACTGCACGTACATATAACTTCAGAAGAAACTGCCATCCAGGGACTGGTGAAAAGAAAGAGAAGGTATGGATCTTGCCTGCAAATAAGTGAAATAACCCAGGCGGCCATGACTAATGTTGAGATAAAACAGTCATTCAATTAAAAGATTTAAGGAAGGAAAACTCCTTCATATCCTGTACCTGGTCCAAATATTTTCTCTGTCTCTCATGCCCCCCTTGAGATTTCCCTTGTCTAGGAGCCCCTCCAAAGCAGTCTACTCCTTGTTAAAATACAAAAACATGTTATTCCCAGAGCAACAGAGAGAATCTTTCTGCATTCTTATCATGGTTAATAAGCAATGTGACCCAGCAACCAGACAGGAATTGCACCAGGGATCATAACAACAAGGATTCTCCTGCCTTCAGACCTTCAGAATCTCTCAAATCTAATAGAAAGCAAATAAATTAAAATTTGAATAGTGCACTAGAATTCAGTAATTTAGACATAAAAGTACCTTAGATAGAGCATTATTATGCATGTTCTGTACAGTTTCAAGAAACCAGACCACCACCACTAAGCTGTTCTTTCAAGCAGCAAGTACATTTGTTTTTCTAAAACCACAGAGCAAGATTTATCAGTTAATACTTCTACTCGTGCCTAACACTGGGGGTAAAAAAAAAAAAAAAAGAAAAAGAAAAAAAAAAGGAAAAAAAAGAAAAAGAAAAAGAAAAAAAGAAAAAGAAGAAAAAAATAGGTGCAGAGAACATAAAAAGGTATATTATTGAATTTCTATTTATTTTTATAAACCATGTTAAATGTCTTAACTGTTTAAATGGTGTCAGTGTGTGGATGCAAAAACAAAGTAAAAAATACAGTAGTGGAATAATAGAGGTTCAAAGGGGCCAGATGTCACACTGTAGCTATCACTTTCTTCAACTACTTGTACAAGTCTGAATGTGTCTGGGGAGAAAATATAACTAGATGACAAGCCCTAAAGTCTCTGAGTGACTGACATTTTGGCAGTTACCAGTAGATGGCTGCAATTTCTAGTTGCTGAAGTGGCTCACTCAGAACTATTCTATTCCAAACAGCTGCTGGAAATGAACAAACCACTAGTGATATCTTGAAGACTGTTGCTACTGGCCTTGTCCTGCCTATGCAATGGAAAAAATATGTGCCTAAAGAAAAAAAAAAAAAGAAGTTTATGGACTGTATCCATGTTCAGTATCTGTAGGATTGAGTAGATATTTACAACCTCTGGATCTCAAAGACTGCTCTTACTCTCCTCTTCTGTTAAAGTCCATTAGGCACACACACAATTAAATCTATGTGACACCTTCAAGCAATACCCTCTCTCCACCCCCAGACAATCCAACATGCAGCTTTCTTTCTTTTTCCTGAAAAATAAGTGCAGAAATTGATATTGCAGGAGACAGCATGTTTTACATTATTCTGTTTAAACAGAATTAACACTTTTTAAAAAATAACCACTCCCTTTTGCTGGTGTACTTTATATCTGTTTTTTTTATTAAAATAAAATTTAGGGACTTGTATTCTTTTTTTTTTTTTCTCCTGTTCTGAAATCAATGAGGATTGTTTTAATAGCATGGACATTTATCAGTATGAATATATACAGTCTTATTTGCCACAATTAGAGTGTTTTACCTTTATCAGTGCCTCAGTATCACTTGAACTGCTGCAGCAATGAGTGATGTATGTGAAACATATCAAAGAGCAAATTGCATAACTTAAGAGAGAAAAGAAAAAGATGAAGACAGTTGCAGATCACAAAAAGTAGAATAAAACACAATTAACACTGGGCAGTGACACAGACACTTCTCATTTTTGAGGGAATTCTTGAGAGGAGAAGCCAAAACTTTGAAGGAGAGAGTGCTTTAAGGAGAAAACCCAAAATATCCAAAGGAGATCTTAGTAAAGTCCTGTGGGACACAGGTATAAATGGGCATCATGGACATGCACTAAGTAACAGAGGTGGATCACAACAGAGCTGGTAGTTAACAATCAAACTCTTGGAGTGCGGGCAAAGAGGTTGCAGTGCAGGTGTACACAAGAAAGATTGCTATTTCATAAACGGAAAATCCTCTTCTCTCTCCTCTAACAAACAAGTGAACAGGCAAGTAATCATTTCAGTATAATTTTCGAACAACATTATAGGAACATCGCATTAAAGAGTGTGAGCTCACATATGAAAGTGTTGAAATAGTTAGGAAGGGGTTGTCATACTATCTTCCTGGTCTCTCCAACTGGGGACTCAGTGATGTGTTAAAAAAGCACTATGTTTTGCTGATGCATGTTGTTTAGTGAGTGTTTTGAGGGACAGTCAACAAGTACATGGCTGTCTCCATAGTTTGTGGCGGGTAAAGAAAGATCTTGGTTTCTGTGAATAATTGACATTTTATATCTGCTGTGCAGTGCTGTTCAGGTAACACTGGTAGGAAGATTCAAGAGATTACAAATTCTTCAGTTTTCTGTAAGGAGCACTAAAAATGGATAATAGTGGTGAATAAAATCATTACAGCACATTTCATTTTTTACCAACATGCTCGAAATAATGTTCAAAAAGAAATACAAAGCAAAAATATACATGGTATATACAAAACATGGTTTTGTTTGGTTTTTTTTTTTTAATTACTTGCCCACTGTGATTTTTTTTTTTTCTGCCTGACATGATTACTGACAGTAGGCTTTATAACCCTTAAGACATTTTCTTTCTAGTCTTCTGGTTGCTGTATTGATTTTATGTAATTCTCTCCCCACCAGTGGAGTTATCTGATCATGCATATTTTCAGAAGCTGGATATTAATATAAAAGTATAGAAATAGAACTGGCGAATGGAGACACAAAATAAGATTACTGGTATGGACACAGGTACCTGTGAATCAAAACTTTTGTATCACACAGTGTTACTTCCACACTACCAGGATGTCTAGACTCTCTGGAAATTCTCTGTCCTAGCTATTAAAGTAAAACAGAATTAACACTGTAAGAAAAGTAGATTGCAATAAGAATATTATGTGTGTGTATGTGTGTGTGTCTTAAGAGGGGGTTGGTTTTCCACTTCTGCACCATGTCAGATGAAAAGCTTTGATGAAAGAGTTCTGATGCTACCAAAATGCCCTTATCTGAGAAAACATGAGTTGAGAGCAACCTTGTTAAATACTCATCAGTTCTTAACAGTTTAATATAATTTGGAGTATTAATTTTTATTATTAAACTGTGTTTTGATATTGTCTCATAGATAGAAACAGGTACCTGCAATATAGAGGATTTCAAAATGATGGAGTGGCACTATCACAAATTCAAGGTGGCAATTATTATTAAATGAAAAATAAAATAAAATAAAACTAAAAGCGAACCCCCTGTCTGTAGTAAATCTGATTATTCAATGATAGCTTTTGCTGATAAAAGATTACAAGATACAAGATTAAATTAATTGTTAGCTGAGATAGGATAACTAGTTTGAATTATTTGAACAAAAGAGTTATTTAGGATAACTCTTTTGAAACCCCTATCAGAAAAAAGGTCTGAAAAATAACTTAGTAGGACCAGGAAAATTGTTACCTTATGAACATTGAATCTCAGCATATTTGCAGTCCCAACTTTTTAGATTTAAAAGTTAAACTTTATTCTTTCTTGTCACTGGTATTAGGACTTACCATATCATCTTCAATTCAAAGATAAAAAAAATAAGTACTCCTTTAAAGAAATATATTCTTCCTTTTTTTAAACTCTTGCAGGAAACTATGAGAGGAATGGACTAAATTTTTTATTCATTTATAGAGCACATAATACAGTGGTGTCAGTATCTTTGACTATAACCTGTACATAATGCCATATTGCACACAGACACACACACACACACACACAAATTGGTGAAGCTTTTGATTAAATGTAAAATAAAAAATCAAATAACGAAATCTGAAATTAGAAGAGCTCACTGATTATGACCTATTGAGTTCATTTTCTTCTCTCTCTGGTTGTAATTCTACTTCTGAAATCAGAGAAATATATTAGTTTGGTATTTCTTTCATTCAAGCAGATGAAATTCACTGTAAAAGGTTCTTTGAAAAAAACTCAACACTTGAAATAAGTTGGACCTTCAATTTTGACTTTGGCAGTTCACTTGTGAATAATCTTGAAAAAAGGAGGAGGTTAATTCTCATGCTCCAAGCATGACAGAGAATTTAATTTTACTGGCTATAATGTATGGGAAAGAGGATGGCTGTGGTTAGGCAGGAGTTAAAATGGATATTTAGTTTGTTTTTTTCTTAATTTTTATTTTTTTTTATTTTTCTTTTAAATTTTTAATCAGATGCTAACAAATAATCTGTGAAAATACCTAAAGTTTTTATTAATTTTGTGAAAGTTTGTTTTTCTTCTGATGGAATTATTGAAGAAGAAAGGTGATACTTTTTCTTACCCATCCCCCACAATCCCCAGATCACTTTTCAAAACATGCATGTCAATTATTCTACTAAGTGTGGAAAAAGCAGTCTGAAGCATTGTTAAATGAACTATATGAAGCCTTGAAGAGACCCAGTAGGTGGCTGAAGTGAGAATTGAAAATGCCATGTTCTTGAAACTCACACATTTTTAATATTAGCCTTCAAAGTTAGCAATGATTGCAAGATCATTCCAGCCTTGTGACATAATTAATTGATGTAATTTCAGACATTTAAAAAATGAACAAGACTTTAATATAATGATATTGAGAAGTAGTCTGATGGAACTTCCATTTGTTTTTATACAGGTTTGGGAAGTATTGTTAATGGTGAGGGTGCAGGTTGACTCTGTTACTGATTTTAAACATAGAGAACAAATTTTTACTGTTGCTTAAAATATAGCAACCACACTAATTGCAAGACTATTGATTATTTTAGATAGTTCTCATATTGCTCTTCCTCTCCACCTGAACTACCGCAATTTAATTGTTTCTTGGTTCTGTTTCTCTTTAATTTGCCTGAGGACACAGCTCCTCTTCTACCTAAGACAATCTGTAATGTCTGTTCACTTTGACACACTACTAAATTAACTAATTCTTTTTGCTGCTCACTGAAAGACTTCAAGCATGCCATAGCTACTCTGAATTTCCTCACTTCAGTTTGCTTTCTCAACTTTCTCCAGGAAAAATATTGATCATGAAGTATTTGATACTCATATTTTGAAACTTAAACATCATTTTGGTGAGTGTCATAGTATCATTTGGTGAAAGTCATGATATACTTCCCATTCTCTGATTGGATGAACAAATTTGTAATTGGGAACCTTCAAAGAAGTTACAGAGACTCCAGAACTCCAGGAGGGGGAAACAGTGGTTTAAGACTTGTGGAAGATTAGTGACTTTTGGAACATTTTAAGGATTTTTCTTTCTGAACCAGTTATGTCTTTGGCAAGGTGTTATTGATAGAGAAAACAGGCAACTGCAAGATTTACTGGCTGGGTGCACAGTTAAAATTTTATTTTCTCTTGTCACAATAATACAAGGTAATTGTGAAGGTTAATAGCAGCTTTGAAAAGGTGAGGTCAGATTCTCATCTGGCCCATGTATTTGCCTCTGTGCCAGGGCTAAGCCAGAAGTTTGGGGAATGTTGTGTCAAGTGGTATCCCATTCCAAGTAAAATATAGCAAGTGCCCTGTGTTTGCTACTCTGTAACTTCTGTCATCACCATGCTCATTAACACAAAGTAACATTTGTTTATACACAGCCCTGTTCTGAAGACCTTAGTCGTGTAGTGTGATACATTTACTTGCATCCATGCCAAGGTGTGCAGGAGATGTGGTATTAGAAATTTGCTCCTTGCACATAGTTTATAATCACAGAAATGATAGTTGACTCTTTCTCTGGGCCTGGTGGATGAACATGGTGATTGCTGTAATAACAAAAAGGCAATCTGAAAGGACTTATTTAGTGTGCTGGTTCCAGCATTTTAAATATCAAGGAGTATTCCTTTCTATGGCACTCATGGTAGCTCTAATGGTGTTCAGGTTCCTGACAAATAAGCTTGTATTTGGTGTGAGTGCATGTCCTGGTGCATGTTTAACATGAGGAAGACTGAAGACAATGTGATGGAAAACGGGAACAGTACTCCTGTCTCTGATTTGAAGGATAGCCAATGAAAACATATCTGAGTGCCACTGTGCAGGTCCTGGGTACTCATGGTGTTCACATGGTCCATCTGCCTCAGCAGCGCACATTCTTCAGTACCTCTGTGTTGTGTATCAGTCTCATGGTATAAATAAAAGCCCTATTTTTACTGCACTCTTTCTCAGAATTAATACAGAGGACTTGGCTAAACAAAGCTCTGATGGTGACATCAAGCCAGCCTTGCAATTGCTCTGACTGGAGGATGTTTCCCCTGAGGTTAATCTGCACTTATCTGAAACACAACTTTCTCTTCTGAGCACATCAGGCAGTACTTTGTACTGTGCTGATAGATTGGCATGTATAGATTTCATTTCAAAGAACCGCTTATCTGCTCTGATTTATTATTTTGAGTTTTAATAAAGCCTGTCTTCAAAGATAACATGTCTTTGGCATCTTTTGGCATGTCCACTTAAGATAAAAAGTCAGATGGCCCAATCTTCTGGTTTAGGGCAATAAGAGGTCTTGCAATAAGAGATCCAGGGGGGGGAAAAAAAAAAAAAAAGAAAAGAAAAAGAAAAAGTAAGCAATCTACTCTACAGGAACAATAATTTTGAAGTCCTAAATAATCCTAGATATTTTAGTTAACAAAAATAGACACAAATATTTTCTTATATTGATCAGGAACTAAAATGTTCCTTTTAAGAAGTGAGCAAGCTCCACCATGTATTCTTAATGGTTTTTTTCTTCTTTGCCTGTATATGGAATTAACTCCAGCTAGGGTCAAAGAAACTTACAAAATCATCAATTTACATCTAACAAATAGTGGTTCATTCCAGAAACATTTTACACTTACACTTTGTTCCCAGATGCAACTCAAAAATCACAGTTTGAACTCTGACTTCATAGGTTTTTATATTTTTGAAAAAAAATGTGATTTCAGAAATAAAATGTCTTGTAATATTTTCTGCAGAAAAATACATGAAGTTTCATCAAAATTATGTTCAGAATATATCAAGAAAATATTTGGATAAGATTTTAAAATTTTTTATAAGCTTTATATTTTACTAGACAGTTGTTTGGGTTTTTTTGTTTGTTTGTTTGTTTTTTGTTTGTTTTGTTTTGTTTTTGTTTTGTTTTGTTTTTTGGTTTTTTGGGTTTTTTTCATTTGTAATGGCACGTTACCCAGAATGCTTGAATTTATCTTTAAGTAACATTATCCTTACAATTTCTCAAAATACAAGAAAAATATGCTGTAAAATAATGAAATAGAACCTGATAGGTCAATTAATTTCAGAATTGTTTTTTTTTCTACAAACTAAATTAATATTAATGTGTCAGTTTCTTCAAGGGAATAGTATGCAATTCTTTTACCATACTTTTTACTGTTATTATTTTAGATTTCTATATTCTATTTTTTTAATGCAATGCAGAAATCTTAAGGATGGCTGCTTCTCAATTGTGGTCTATGAATTTGCAAAGACCACTGCAAATCTGAGAAGTCACAGACTGCTAACCCATCTTAAAATTCTGAATAACTCCCTGGATAGCTCAATATGGGGTTTATCTAAGTTTTGACGCCAACCAACCTCCTGACTTTTCTATATATCTAGTAAGTGAAGAAAGTCTGGGAACTCCAGGTGCACCTCTGTAGTGTTCATGCATCTTTTACCATGTGAAGAAAGACTTTGCAAAAATAATATATAAAAGAATACACAGGAGCTATATATATCTATGACTATTAGACTATTATGCTAAGAAAATGATCAGGCTTGCAGTGTCAGTAGAGATTCCCTGTGAGTTTTTACTGTTCAGACAAGTTATCAGTCAAGCAGAGAATACTTTTCTCCTGTGTTTGTTGAAAAGATCTGGTGTCATCTTTGTTTCTGCTGATTTGCTATCTTCTGACTCTGCTTTTTTTCTTGGGCTTTTACATGTTTCATGTCAGCATTTTTGTTTTAAGTCCTGAAATACTATTAGTCTCAACAGTTTTACCTCACCCTGTGCTTTTACCTCCTTTATCTTTCAAGGTTTTAGCTCGCATAGTCCTTTAGAGTTCAACATTTTTTCTTATTAATGCTAAGCTAAGGTCACACAGCTGGGCTGCACTAGAATGCACAGACAAAGGGTGTAAGTAGTTGAACCCCAGCACTGTAGGTTACACAGAAGACACATCAGGTCCCAAAGGCTCAAATGGCCTCTTGAAGTGTCTTTTTCCCTGATTAAAGAGGAAGGTAAGATGAGGTAATCTCCTACTTCACGGTCCTTTTAAACAGATGATATTAAGAGAGATTAATTCAGTTCTTGATATGACTTTTTTTTTTTTTTTTCTCCATCTGTCAAGCTCCATTCAGAAAAAAACACAGGCATAGAAAATATGGTCTTAATAATGCAAACAAGTTGCAAGAAGTGATGGTGTTATGTACAAGAAAAAATTAGAGGAGAAATGATAAATATAGCTCCTAATTAAATTCTAACCCATGCTGTGAAAATGTGTCTCCCTGTTCCAGGAGAATATAATTTTGACAAAAGGGTTGCCTTTCTTTAACTTTAGGATGTCATGAGACATTCTGGCCTGTACAGAAAACAGAGAATTCATAGAAAGTTTATGTAAAGTGAAAGAAAATGGGCCTTTAAACTCAACATTCAGTATTAACTTTCCTTGTTTCATGAATATAGGACTCAAAAAATCCAATTTCTAATGGTAACATAATTGATTTTTAAGCAATCTACTATGTCGTTTGGGAAAACAGATTAGACTTTCCAAATCCTTGTTCAAAGCTTCTTGAATAGACAACATTGTTAGGCTTAACCAAAAGGTCAGAGAGGATACTTACAGAAATGGAATGTATCATTTTTTTTTTATTTTTTTTTTGACAATCAGCAAATTAAAAAAAAAATAATTCTTATGAGTTATTTGGGGTTTTTAGTCTTATAATTTTAATGTAAATAATATTCCTTTATTTTAAAAACAAATTGGTATAAAACATATTTCAGACAAAAATAAAAAGCAACCTGCTAACCAAATTCAACTATTTCTGTTTTTAAATACTTTCTATCATTAATACATCCTTGTTATGCCCCTCCAGTTTACCATACAATTCAGAGAACTGAGATATTCTTTTAAATATCCTCAAATGCTTGTGTTTTACCCACTGACTAAATGACATGCACAAAAAATTTAGATGCCTGCATTACATGGACTAATACATGCCTTGGGTTATTTTTATGATTCAAAATCATAAAAATATGATTGGTCCTGACTTA
Organism: Margarornis squamiger; assembly: GCA_035222235.1. NCBI lineage: Eukaryota > Metazoa > Chordata > Aves > Passeriformes > Furnariidae > Margarornis > Margarornis squamiger. Next base: position 81,655,424 of record JAWWTY010000001.1, read on the forward strand.
GTCCTTCTCAATTAAATGTTTTGATACTGATTATTTCCCAGCATTTATTAGCAGTCATAGGTGTTACTGGTGTACTAATTCCTTGCTTTTTTATCCACATGCAGTAGATGAAATGAGTCAAAGTTTTAATAACTGGGAGCTATTGCTTCAATATTAAAAATGGCTGACAACTAAGAAACTATTGAAGGAATTTCGAAGAGACCAGTGGGCTCGAGCAGGCCCCAACACAAGTTTTACTTTCTGGAAATTGTGGATGTCCTGGATTATGATGGTGAGCATATTATAGACATTCCCATGTTATATGATGGGAATCACGTTGTGACTCAACTGCATATTTTGTTAAGTGTTTTGTTATGTTTGCATCATGTTTTTACTGTATTTTGTATCACTCTGATAAATGATAAATCCTATGTAATATCAAATATCTTCAAATAAGTAAATTTGACATGAAAAATTGTACCCTGTGCATTTAGAATATCTAAAATTACCTTGTCAAAGACTGTAGGACTCTAACACAGTCCCACAGAAATTCTGATCTTTCTGACCATTGACAATTGATAAGGGAATGTTCACAAGGCTCTATGACCTTAATTTATTTAATTTATTGACAGGCACACTTAATTTCAACATCCTTTTAATAATGTTTATTAATTAATAAATAGTTATTAATAAATAGTTAATAAGTAGAAAGATTACTAATTAATTGCATTAATGTATACAGAAAGGTAAATAAATCAGATTTATATTTACACATCTAAACGTTCTCAGCACCTCTCTGTATTTAACTGCTGAATTCCTTGATTTTCTAGGTTTTTCTTGATATTCCTACTCAAAAGGGCTGTACTTGTTTTACATATATAAACAAACATGAAGGACAAAAAAAGACTGATAAAACCACCAAGAAATTATTTGACAGTGTTTCAGCTAAGCTACTACATGAGGATTTGTAATTCTTGTGGGATCAGTTTGGTGAATGAATGTCTTCCTTTACAAAGCCATCTCTTTAACACTGAGCTACAGTTATACTCACTGTATTTTCTTGTGGGAGCAATCTTTCTCACTTCTTTGTATACCTCACTTTTACACATGGAAATCTTAATGGAAAATGTATTGTTCAGTTTTACCCTAGAAACAAGACAGATAGCAACAACCATGACTCTCTCCAGGCGGCCTTGTGCTTAACATTTTTGACAAAACTGTATTTTCTCAGTCTTATAGTTTGATTTGGGAGCCATTAAAAAGAGAATTATTTCTGAGCCTCACTTCTGGTAGTATAAGTTAATCCATTTCTATGAATAATAGGCAAAGAATTCATATAACACTGTACTGTATCTTGTTTCTTTATTAAAGATAGGAGCTGAATTAAGGTATCAGTCTTCCTACACAGTTCAGAGTACTGCAAACGTGTGACAGAACTAAGAATAAATAAACAGAAAGTGTTTCTAATCATAGCATGGTTATGGTGCAGTGCAGAGTAAGTTTATCTCTAGATTCTGAATTCAAGCTTCAAGCATTAACATAAATCTTCTTAATGTTTCTGAATGAAACTTTTGAAGTCCTCTGACTTCCTAGCATCTCACTGGATATATTACCATTAAGTGTGCCATTATAAATGTGATAGAATACCAGACTTCTCAGATTTTTGCAACATTTTTCAAAGCTCTCAAGGAATAAAGAAAAATTAAGCAATTGAAATAGATTTAGGCAACCTTTGAAATCTCTTATTGAAACGTAGACTTTATAAGTTTTTATACCTATTATAAATTGTTTAGATAGAAATCTTAGACAAATTTCATGCAAGGAGTTTTGAAGACATTCTGGACATTTTATAGACATTTTCAAAAAGTGTGGATAAAAACGGAGGTGAAACAAGAACACACATTAAAAGGGAAAAATTAAAACAAAACAAACAAACAAAAAGCAACAAACCAAAAAAACAACTTCAAGATCCAAAAGGGGTTCTTCCTAGAGTTACAGAAAGTAATTTGAACATCATCAGTCTGGTCTTAGTCCATATAAGGTTTTCTGCTGATATACGCTTCTTAACCACTCACATGACATTTACTCAAAGATGCCCTGCATGACCACGTAGGCCCAGAACCTTGAAGAATCTGAATCCTTATATTCATAGGGGTACTAGGGTTTGTTCAACAAATGCAGAGTATTTAATCAATCAATTAATATATATTATTTTAGGTACTTTAAAAAAACATAATCAAGCACTGTAACATGTTATGATTGTCAGAGTTCTTATATTTCTAATATGTTCAGTAAAGTATGAACGTGTATGTATATATCAACATTTCAGGCTTATTTGTTTAAAATTCACTTAGTTTTCTAAAATTGATCACATAAAGAAAGTTTAATCTGCCTCTTTTCAAGGAATTCTTCCAGAATTAAGTAATATTTTCCCTTTAAAGCAAAGAGAAGTTCAAAAGTACACAGGAGAATTTGAATAAATCATGTCAGTGAGTATATGCTACGCTGAATTTTTTTTTTCCAGGAGATGCTATCATTCCTCCAAGGGCTTTCTTATGCTTCACAGTCATTGCACTGAGTAATGAATGACAAAATATTAAAATCGTTCAAAAGAAGGTACTGAAAATTTTGCTAAGTCAGGCCAGTAATGGACAAAGACCAGCCTTAAGTGGCTTATCACGTATCTTATCATATAGTACAACAGCACGTCCTGTGCCTAATGGCAGTCACATTTTATTTTGCAGGTAATGACATTGGATCAGACAAAATATACCCCTCTGTTGGAACTGCTTCTATCCTTGTCATCTTCCTTCAAGCACAATCAGGGGGACAGTGGCATATTCCTCTGAGTGTGACTTGTGAGGCAGTGCAAGCAGTAACAACTGAATGTAGGTTTTGAGGAAGGTGACAATTTTGCAAGATTGTAGCATTTCTGAAGATGTCATTTGGAATCAATAGATACATCACTATTGGTACTGTTGTGTTTTGATCTCCTTGCCTACTCATGTAAACACGTTCTATAATTCTCAGGAAATGGTATACCCATTTTAAATGTATGTATTTATACATTGTTGACAACTTTATGTAAGTGAAATTCAAGATCTCATGTATCCTGACACATCTAAGGCCTCAATATGCCTTTTTTTTTTTTTTTTTTTTTTTTTTTTACCATCCTACAATGGGATGTCACAGATTTTAAGCACTGTGGCTTTAACATAAGTGGTGCTTAGCAGCCTGAACTGATGTCTAATCTTAGAAACAGTCTACAGAGTTAACATCACAGCAAAGAAAAGAAAACCTTAGGTCTGGACTCATTTGTCCTATGTGTTGCTTAGCTACCATATGGTTGACTTTTGGTACCTTACCTAGCTTAGTTTACTTAGGATGAGACTGCATTGTGGATAAAAAAATCCTGTATACTTCTAAGGTATCACATATAACTAAATGGTTGTATTTTATCTTCCTTTCCCCTTCCCCGTCCCCTCTGTTCCCACCTTCCTCTCCCTCCCTCTCCCTCCCTCCCCCGCCCCCTCCCCCTCTGGTCCCCCCTGCCCCGCCCGCCCCCCCCCGCCCCCCCCCCCCCCGATTAGATATGATTATCGGCTGTTTTGTTTCGTTTTCTGGGTTAGGGGTGGGGTGCTGTTTTCTGCTGTTTCCCTGCTTGCTTGATTTCTTTTTTGAATCCTTTTTATACAGCTTGAAGAAAGGATTTGAGGCCAAGACCGTCTTTAGGGTTCTCTTACTATTAGTCTGGTGGGAAAAAAAAAAAAAAAAAAAAAAGAAGTTCTTATGGGTTTTCCTAACCTAATAACTGTTCTGGTCTGAACTTCAGAGAAAGAAAAATTATAAACATTATAGCCTAGCCAGCTTACTGGCTGTTCTGAAATGTGGTTTGAAGTGTTTGATTTTCCTTATGTTCCACTTGCAGGTGGTACAGCAAACCTGTTTCCAGTACTTTCAGTAACTAAGCTTACTTTAGCATGACATTCCTAGGCTACCCGATACCTCTGTATTTCACAGACACCTGAACATTATATCCTATAGTGCTCAAGTCCCTTTACAAATGATCCTAACCCATTATTTCCTATAAAACTATCAAACTATCTAGTCACTTTTTTACTTTATGTGTTTTATGTGTAAAATGTGTTTTATGGTAATACTTCCCTAAATTTTAAAAAATTCAATAAAACAGCAAGTTTGCAAGATGGTTTCTTGTAGCATGTGTAAAAAAGCAAGAATCACATTTTTCTGTAACCTGCATTTGTTGCTGTAAAGTTACTGCTGATATGACTGTCTTAATAACAAATCTGTACAATTTATGAATACTTTCACATGTAATTGCATGACATATATGTATTAAATACACCTGTTTTCACTTGTAGGAAACATTTATATTGTCTAAGTTTGAGTTTCCAGTATGAGGAGCTACAGAAGTAGTCTACACTCTAATTAAATCAATAATATCTCCGTAGGGATGCATTAATCAACAAATAATTTATTTCAACATGAACATGAATATTTCCTTTTATTAAGCAAGTATAATTGTTCTGTCAAGAAAAAAAAAATAAATCACTGACATTTTTACTATGCTACTAATTTTAATAAGGAAGTAACAGTTTCCCTGCTACCTGGGGTCATTATTAGCATTTCACTTCACAAAAATGTTTTTTTGATAAACCTAAATTCTGTCATAACTGAGAACTTGAGTAGAGATTAAGATTAAAAAAAAAAAAAAAAAGTAAGATATCTTGTTTTGCCATATTTACACATTTATTTTCAGTTAGAGGCATGCTTACATTTTGAAGTTCCTACTCAAATAAAATAAATCCATAATAAATTTTGGATTTGCTTTAGTTTTTCTGATAATATGTATCTGTGAGATTTCTATGTTCCTTCACTCTATCAAATGTGGTACTTTGCTTCTATAAAATAAGAGCCACCAACTTCTCATTTGCCAGTATGTTAACAAACCACACAGATATAGGAGAAAAAATAGAGGAGATATAATTTATATTTCAAGTCTATAGGAAGCATACTTTCAATGTAATTTATCTATGAATTAAGTATATTCCTTTTTTCCATCTGGATAATGGTGTGGTGCATTGACTTTGTCTGGTTGCCAGGTGCCCACCAAGCTGCTCTCTCTCACCCAGTTCGATAGGACAGAGGGGAAAATACGATGTAAAGCTCATGAGTTGAGGTAAGGTTGGGAAGAGATCACTTAACAATTATTATCATGGGCAAAACAGAGTCGGCTTGGGGAAATTAATTGAATTTATTGCTGATCAGTAGCAGATGGGGATAGTGAGAAAAAAAGAACAGATCTAAAACATCTTCCTCCTATTACTCCCTTCTTCCTGGGCTCAGCTGCACTCAGAACTCTTCTACCTTCTCCCTCCAAGTGGCACAGGCAGATGGGAAATGAGGGTTATAGCCAGTTCATGCTTTTTCTTTGCTGCTTCTTTTTTCTCCCACTCTCTCTGCTCCAGCATGGGCTCCATCCCAGGAGTTACAGTCCTTCATGAGTTTCTCCAAAATGGGTCCTTCCCACAGGCTGCAGTTCTTCATGACCTGCTCCAACATAGGTCCCTCCCACAGATTGCCATCCCTCAGGAACAGGCTGCTCTACAGGGTCACAAGTCCTGCCAGCAAACCTGCTCTAATATGGGTTCCTCTCTCAATAGGCCCACAGGTCCTTCCAGACCCCTGCTCCAGCATGGATTCCCCATGGAATCACAGCCTCCTTCAGGCATCCACCTGCTCTGTCATGGAGTCCTCAATGGGCTGAACAGGCATAGCTTCTTCACCATGGTCTGCACCATGAGCTGCAGGGGAATCTCAGCTCTGGCTCCTGAAGCACCCAACCTCTGGTTCTTCACTGACCTTGGTGTATGCAGATCTACCTGTTTTATATTTTCTCATTCGTCTTGTCTAGCTGCTGTGTGGTAGTTTTTATCCTTTCTGAAATACAGTATCCCAGAGGCACTACTAATGAGGCTGCCTGTCCCAGCTTTGACCAATGCTGAGTCCATCTTGGGGCTCATGGAAACTGGCTCTGTATGACACTGGGACAGTTTTCTACTGCCTTCTCAAAGAAACCACACCTGCAGTGCCCTCACTACCAAAACCTTACCATGTAGCTCCAATACATGTAGCCAATACATATGGTTATGGCAGAAGCTGTTTCTCTTCTGCTCTCTGTGAAGCACAAATTTCCTTCTGTTGTTACCCAAGCTTTTCCCATACTTGTACTCCTGCTGAGTTGCCTCAGAGCAGGAAAGATAGCTATAAAGCTAAAGGATTCTTTAGAAGTCCTCCATTTAAACTAGTTTAGAGAATACATGCCAGGAGTAGGGTGTTGTATGTTGCTGGCTTGCTGCTTGTTTTGGTTGGTAAGTTGGATTTTTTTTGGTTTGGTGTTTAGTTGGTTGGTTGGTTGGTTTTTGTAGAAGATGGGTTTTCAGTAGTCTAGCCTCAGTAAGCATTCATCCTGTGGTAGATCTACACTGAGTATGTGGTCATGCTATGAGTCTACTACCTCTGAGTTGAGAATTATTGCAGGATGGGTCCTGATGTGGACAAAACAGCACAAGTTCTATGAGTTCCCCTGGTTAAAGATCAGAGTTCAAGTTCTGGATGAACATTCAATAAAGAGATTTTTTTGTTTTTTTGTTTTTGTTTCGTTTGGTTTGTTTTTGTGAAATAAGTCAGTCAACTGTAAGAATTAAAAAATAAAGAAATAGTGTAATGATAAAGCCACAAATAGAGCTGTAACAAGGGGTTGGCAGTAGCAACCAAATGCTAAAAAGGAATATTACCAAGATTCAATAAATAAATAAAAAAATACAATTATAATACATCAAGCCAAACCATTAAGTCTACTTTATTACATTTTCAAAATTGTCCTGTTCAGCTCTTCTTCACATTCCCACTGCAATGAATTAATTGCACATATAATTAGGAAGGCTTTTTAAAAAATGTTATAAAGAAGTAAGTATCCAAATTAAAACAAAACAAACAAACAAACAGAACCCCCCCAAAAAAACCCAAAACTAAAAAAAAACAAACCCCAAACAAAAAAAGAATAAAACAAAAACCAAAACCAAACAACAAACCCCACAAAACCACCCCCAACAACAGCAACAACAGAAGAAGAACTTGGCAGCCTAGAAGACCATAGCTATGGTGAATACCAAATTAAATGCCGTAAGTGCAAAAGAAAGGTCCCAGAGAAACAGATGTGGCTATATTTATAGCTTGTTCAGTGAGCAGACCTAAGCAGATTTCCAGGCTCATAATACAGGTAGTCATTTCTTTCTACATTCACTTTTTATCCTCAAAGGGAAAGGCAAGGCAGATGACAAGGTACTGAGGACAAAAAGTAAGGAGACAGATGGAGCTCAAGGCTGACTTTGTTCCTTCATTTATATTTTTAGCTTTGCCCTCCCTGGTAAGATGTGATTCTTCCGCCTCAGCTGGTCTGGGTGTGTCCCTCAAGTCAAATGCAGGGAAACAGACTAGCTGAAGAGCAGGACTGTGGCACCTAGCTTTTCATTGCTAGATCCAGGAAATTCACTGAGGATGTGTACCCCAGATTTCTTAGGGTCACACTGTCTGAGGAATCTGCCTGCAGCCTTCTTGGGGATATGGAGCCAAAGTCACTGAAAAGATACTCAGGAATTTCAAGTCAACATTTTAGTAGAGATATTCCACACTAGTGCAAGTATTAAGAGATACTACCTGTTAGATCTCTGTTAGACTCTGGGTGCTTTTTTGGGTGATTTAGTGGGTGGAATAACTGCTTCATTATTTCTTGAGAGTAAAAAACATGTTGCATTAGAAGGAAAGGATATGTCTATAAATTCTGTTTTAAAGAACAATTTTTTTTTTTTTTAATAAATAAAAAAGATAAAAGAAAATAATTATTTCTGGTATCTTGAATGATCTCAGAAGCAGTTCCAAAATTGGCATGTGATCTGTACTTAGACTACCAAACAAGACGGTTGTGAATAAACATATTCCTTATCAAATTGCAATTATTGTACAGTGAATTGAATTACAGGATGACTATGTAAGTTTTGAAAGCCTGGTGCTGGTGTTTTTTCAAGCCTAAAATGGAACACTTGAAATTGGTGTTCAATTTTAAAATTTAATTTTAGTTGTCAGTAGTATACAAAACCAGTTCATTGTTACTACTGAAGTATAAATAAGGATGAAAAAATTTTGAAGTTTGAATGAATGAAACTGTGTTACAAATTATGCATACTATTAAAATTACTTTGACATTAGAACAGGTAGTCCAAGTTTTAGATAATTTTTTAATGGAAAATGGTGCAGCCATTCTTTCTAAGTCTGGGTAATTTTTTTTTTTTTTTTTTTTTTTTTTTGTCACAAATACATAAGACACTGGGACAAAGAAATCCACGTAAAAATAAAAGCAGAAACTTACAATTTTGCAAAAGATTTTGACTAAAATAACTAAAATAACTTTCAGGTTGGTAAAAGTAACTCAAGAGATTCAGATGGCTCAGATGTTGTGTAGTTTTTGAGAATGAAGGAACTTACTCATGTAATTATTATGTTTTGTAAAAGATTACACTGAAAATCATAGAATTTCTTATAAAATGAACCTCTTAACTTGTTTTCTTTAACACCAAATGCATCAGATGTCTTCTAAGTTTTATTGATTTTTTTTCTGAGATGAGTCAGATGAAATTCACAGCCAATGTATATAAGTTCTTCTTTTACATAGTTTGAATTATAGAGTGTTCTTTGGGAAATGCTTGCCAACATTAAAGTTTCCAAGAGCACCCATAAATTTTTCAGCTATAAAGCAAGGAACTTTTCTTCATGATGAGTACAACTTACTATTCTAATATTATCACTTCATATCTGACCTAATTAAATTCCATCATATAATACTTAAGTTATAGCTGTATAACCCCTCATGTAAAGTGCTAACATAAAATCTATCCTGTGAGGTTGATTACAGTTGGCTGGAAACTTAAACAAAATATATTTCAAAGAATAATGCTTCAATAAAATAGGAACATTTCTAGTGTTGATTTTGATGACTGCTGCAATACAACGGTTTCTTAGTCCAGAGAAATAACAGAATAAGTCTCCAACAGACCTAATCAGAGACACCAGAAGAAGAGAATAAGAAAAACAGATAAGGTAGGTGAGACTGTGAGGAATTGTTTTTCTGTTACAAGTAGGAAAAATGATCTTTCAACACTGTTTCATTTTACAAATTCCTGTAAAATGTTTTGTCTTCATTCCAAAAAGAGAACAAAAGCAAATGTCCAATCCACAGAAGCAGTTGACTTTCTGTTAGTCCCATTCACACCTCCTGTGCAACAAAAATGATTAGCAAGGTCCAGATTTAACAGCTTAAAACTGGAGGGTACGCAAGGGGCTTGCTAGATTCTGATGTTTCTTATCTTTTAGCAGAAACTTTGGAAATCTGGGGATTTTCCTAGTAGCCTGACTATTCTGAAACTTGTGACACTTCCAGAATACAACTGACTTTAAGCCTTGCTGTTTCACTGGAGACCCTGACACTTTGACTTCAACAAGTCCACTCTTCTAAGGATTGTGAAGCTGCTGCTCCACCAGAGAGTCAGTCCTGGAAGTCCTAATCTGAATGTGAAGGTGTTTAAACTTCTCAATAGTTTTCCATAGCATTTAGCATCACAAAAGGGAATGCTTGCTTCTGACCAACCCTAATGTCTGTGACTGAGCACCAATTTCCAAGCAAATTAAAGGCAGGTAATGTACCACAATATCGAGTGTTGCATGGTGCTCAACATCTTCTCTAACCGTCTATTACTTTGTATGCTTAATTAGCACCAAGAGGAGAGGATTTGTACAGTGGCACATTTACTGATAAGGATCCCACTTCCTCGTGAGATGATGCTACTTCTAGTCTAATATTGTGGGCTGAATACTTAATGAAGTCTGGGGTAATTAGATGTGCTCCTGTAATTCACCTGCTGGCCTTGTTCTCTTGGTAAGAAATTTAGTTCATACACTCCAAGGTCTCCCCATCATGTGAATGAAAGACTGCTGTGAATCAAAAAGATGACAGTGATTTCGTTTAAAAATGCTTTTTTGAGCCTGCCTAGAAGCCTATTAGAGATGTACACTGGTTGCCAGAGATCCTAAAGTAGTCATCTGTATTTGAAAGTTCCAGGAAGTAATATTTATCACTTTATTGAAAATAGATTTATATACAAATAAAATCGAGTAGTAGCATTTCATCTTACACATATATCTGCACTGAAGAAAACCTGAAGACGTTAAGTAGCTTTAAATTACTGATTTATTTTACAAGAGCAACAACAACAACAGCAAAATTTAGAGTAATTTATTTTCAAATTCAGATCATAATGGGACAATGGAATTTACAAAGCACATTTCTGTAATATAGGGTAAACCACTAAAATGCACAAGTTAGGAGGCTACTCCAACTCTTCATTCAACAAAATGCTTGACTGTTTCCTCAGGCATCATGTCACTACTACATTTGTCTGGATGCTTTGAGGAGCAGTAAGCAGTGATCCCATCTCTAGACACAATGAGAATTATTCATAAGACAATCCTTCACTGACACTAACTTTTCAGTCTTGCATTTTTGTCTTCAGAACTGAAGATCTGAATTCTATTTTCATTAGAATGTCAGGATTTCTTAGAGTAGCTTTTCTCTTGTTAACTTACAAAATATAAACCAAGCTTTTCTAAAAACTTAATCTCAAGCACTTTTCTTGAACTAGATTCTCTGAAAATCAGATGGTGTTTTAGTCTTATATCTCTTTTAATTTTTGTGTTTTAAGATAACATTAACCTGTCATTAAGTTACACCTAATTCAGTTTGCTATTTCAAATATGTTTTAAGAAATTAAGTTTAAATGCTTATAAAATATGTACTTGATAAATTTTCCCCCAATGAATTACTCATGAGCTAGTCTTATAATTTGACAAAACTAGTTCATGAGTTGTTACTTCAGTACCTGAGAAAGTAAAGGAATTAGTCCTTCTAGAAACTTAGAAACTATTACTAACTGGTTAAGAAAGTGATTGAATCATAGAATGGTTAGGGCTGGAAGGGACCTTAAAGATCATATAGTTCAAAGCCTGCTGCTATGGGGAGGGAACCATGAGCAGGGCTGGGAAAAACCAGGATGGATATACCAAGGGCAATTACCTTCTATAACCAAATATGACCTTCTGTTAACATGGGGAGATCAATGAATGTTGTTTATCCAGATTTCAGTAAATCAATCAACATTGTTTCCCACCATATTTTCATGGACAAACTGCCAAGATGCAGATTAGATGGTCACCTGTGATATGGGCAGAATACTGTCTAATAGGTCACATTCAGATGGTGATGTTCAATGGTTTTTACCTAGGCTAGCGGCCTGTCACAATTGGTGTCCCCCAGGGATCAATAATTAGCCCCATACTGTTCAACTTACCCGTAAATATCATGGATGATGGGATTAAAAGCACCTTCACCAAATTAGCTAATGGCATCCATCTGGGTCATGGAGGCAGACACTTCAGAAGGGAAAGCCATCTTACAGAGAGACCTGGCAGGCTAGAAAAGTGGACTAGTAAGAACAGTATGAAGTTTTAAAAAGCTGCAAGGTCTTGAACATAAAACAGAATAACCAAATATCCCAGTACAGGCTAGAATGGCTGTGGTTCATGAGCAGCCTTGCTTAAAGGAACCTGGGGGTCCCAGTGCACAAGCTCAACAAAAGTCAGCTGTGTGTTGCTGCAAAAAAAGCAGTTTGCATCCTAGGGCATTACTAGCAGAGATAGAGATGTGATCATGCCACTCTATTCAGTGTTTGTTAGGCTGTTTCTGGGTACTGTGTCCAGTTCTGGTCCCTGTGATTCAAGAAAGACATGGATAGACCCTAGAGGGTCCAAAGGAGGGCCACAAGAACCATCAGAGGGTTAGAGAACCTGCTTATGAAGAAAGTCTAAAGGACTTTGATTTTTTCTCCCTGGAGAAGACACAGGGGGAATGTTATCACAGTATTCTAGTACTTAAAAGGTGCTTGCAAAGAGAACCGAGAGTCTCTTTTCACAAGCAGTCACATGCTGAAGACAAAGAACAACAGGTTGCAACAGAAAAGGTTTTATTTTCACATAGGAGAGAATTTTTTTACAGTAATACTAATTATTCACTGGAATAACCTCCCCAGGGACATGGTGGAGTCTCCATCCCTGTAAGTTTTAAAGATGTGATTGGACAGGATGGTAGACAATCGCACCTAGGCTTCCTGTCTCATGAAAGAATGGATCAGATCATCTTTTAGGGTCCCATTCCAACCTGGAATATGCTATGATTCTGTGACTCTAATTAAATAAGAGTTATTCCAATTGGAATAGTTTTGAAATATCTTTCTTTCTTTCACTTGTCTATCAAATATTGAAGACTGACTGTCCCATAAAAAAATTAAGCTTCCCAAAAGCCATTTGAACAAATTTTTGCTTGGAATGAAGGATGAAGTCAAAAGCAAGATAGAAGGATTATTTTTAACTTGTCCTATTATATCTTGTGTGTGCAAGAGATAAGATCTTGCTGTAATGAGGTGAAATATGTGTACATTTCTAGTATTAGTATTTGGTTTTCTTACATCTGTGTTAATATTCAAGTTCATAATGTATCATTTTAATATTTATTTTTATTTTATTTAAATGTTTAAATAAAAAGTGCATGAAATAGAAATATAAAACTCAAATATAACATTTCTCTGGATAGTCAATAATAATATTTAAGCTCTTTAAATGCCCTGTGGACTAGTATTAGTTTGTGAGAAAGCATAAAATTATGATTTTCTGGCACAAATATTTAATGCTGTAAATTTGAGGGAAATGGGTTTTGTTTTGTTTTAAATAAGCTTTGTTTTGAAACAAAGTAAATGCCCTGAAAATCATTTCAGTGTTACATGGACTACAAGCTGAACTACTCTAAATATGGAAGCAACACTGGAAAATTCTGTTTCAAGTGGTAGAAACATTGCTGGATGCTGTGTACCTCTACACATAACTTATGACTCACTTCCCTATCACTTCCTTCTCACAAACACACTGCTAGTTGTTTAGGTTTTCTAGGACAGAGTATTCAAAATGGACCAATGTATAGTAACACTTCCTATAAATTCTCTTCCAGCCTTTCCCAATTGGCAGGTTAGGAATTTCCTGGGTCAAAATACTGTATTTTCTATGCCAGAAGCCTTAGTGGATTATTTTTAGTAATCTTCCCATTACTTTTTCCTGTCATGTACAATTTAACTATGAAGTCTCTTCTAGCTGTAACTTCTGAAACTATAAAAACTTCTTTTACTCATTTTGAACTTGCCTTGTTGTTATCAAATTTATTTTCCCCTTGTGTAGGAGAACAATCATTCACTATAAAAGTCTGATGCACCTCAATAAATTGCCATTCCATTTTTTCACCCTTGAAGAAGTGAGCTGTCCTTTCTTCCCCTCTAGGACCTTGGCACCCTTGCTTTTGAATGGACAACATGTACCAGCTTACCTTTAACACACATCAGTTACACCAAAGAATCCCCTCAGTTGTGTTCTTTCCTATCTCTAATTTAAAGATTTTTTTATTTATTCTTTTCTGCAACAGTGATCACAGACAAATGAAGCTATGAAACCAGGGCAGAGTAAGGATCCCGACATTATTAGCCAATTCAAACTTCAGTCTGAAAGAAGTATGATCAATCTCTGCAACAGTACTAGGAATTTTAATGCCAGATAAAGACAGATTTACTACATAAAAAAATGGATATGAACTATGAACATGAAAACCTGGAAATCAGTAAAACATTTTCAAACCATGATGGCTTTTTGAAATTATCTTCCAACAAGTGCAGACACACATAATAAACAAACAAAATTAACACTGTTTAAAAGAAAAAATCAATATGATTGTGAAAGATATAAGGTGAGGTAGTGCCTAACGTAAGAGAGGAGTAAAAATATTCTAGTTTTGCATCACAGTCTTATAAATATTTCAAGTCGGGAGCTATTTTTTTCTGTTAATTTGATATAATCTGCATTATTATTATTGTTATTACTGCTGCTACAAATAGTCTGCTGTTTGTCTGCCTTTGTATCACTAAAAATTCACCATCCCTGAGGCTACTGGAAGATAAAGTCACATCTGTAGAGGTGTCCAAATTGCAACTGCCTATAAAAGAATTGCTTTGCAAGTAAATGAAAAATTTTACCTTTCAGGTATGTCAGTTTGGCATTTCTTATGAGCATTAAGCTCAACTAAAGAGAAAGGGAAAAAAAGAAACAGTAATTACAACGAAGTGATAAAAGGTGTTATTGTGTTTCATGCGAGACATAAAAAGGATCAAAAAAGTACTGTATTTTGTTTGCTCCAATATTCTCAGATTTAGTCCAAACATGCTCTTTAATGGTTTTAGGGGGAGGAAAAATCAGCTGTGGTTTATAGCCTTCGCTGCCAACTTTGAGCCTGAAGGAAATTTTTACAGCTGAGTTATAAACTCCTAAATATGGGCATTTATAATGGCAAAGTTGACAGACCTTTAATTTCAACACTAGCCAGTGTCAGTATAATAATTTGAAAAAGATAATAATTTTGCTGAGGTCAAATTCAAGTTTAAAAAATGTGCCTGGGTATTGCTAGCCCACAAGTGCACATATATATCCTTAATTGGAACCTCACCTAATTTAGGACTGCCTAAAAAAATATAATTCTTTGATTTTTTTTTAGCTATATCATTATTCCCAAATATTTCCATGTCCTGACATTTTCTGGCCAGACTATAGTCAAAATCCTGAACGTGTTTTTTATGTAATCTTGACTGCTTGGTTTTGGATCTCCAGCTATTTTTTTCCTTCTGCTTCCTCTCTGTATAAATAAAGCATATGGTAATTTATTGAGTAATTAAGAGTTATAAAACATGTAAGTCACACACACATTTAGTCATAAAAACACCCTCTTCTTTACTATATCATGTGGCATAATCTTATTGATGTTACTGCCATTTTTCCTTCTACAGCTCCCACACAACTTTTTAGTTTCCCCCTCATGTCATCACTTCCAAAGTAGCTAGCCTGAAAGAATCTTGGGTGAGGCAATGCCCTGTCTGGCTTTTGGAGAACTGTAATGCCCTTCTGAATGCTGGCAGAAATAATAAATAGAATTTTTAGTAATAACATTTAGACCCCTCAGATAAAGACATGCTCCCACAACCACGATTCAGAGAAGCTTTCTTAGGTGTCTCTAACCGTAGAAAACATTCTTCTCTGTAAAGAGAAGGTAAAACCCCACACCTGTGTTCCTCTTTGAGTGTCTTTGTGCAGTGTTCTAGGGAATAGATGATTTTTTTTTTAAGGGACCCCAGTGTACTTATTAGGAATGACATTTCTCTGATGATGGACTGCCTTGATGTTACCTCTCTCAGATATGAAAAGGTAAAAGGCAGAAATATTTTTTTCTTTCTAATTCAAATCTTTCCTTAAAGAAACAGATATTATATAGTCATACTGGCTTTGACAGTTTAGCACACCTTTCTTAAAAAACCTTTCAACATTCAAATAGATAAGGTTTTTAAATTACCAAGACTACATGCTTTTATAACATTTCTAAATCATTCTGATTTGATGATTGGAGGGAAGTCATCTGGTTTGAAAAAGCTAAAGCATATAGCAACTTTTTACACTATTTGTCAGTTGTGTTTATTGATATTGTTTAATACTTTTTGCTACTTTTTTAACAAGGTTTTTTCTTTTTTTCTTTTTTCCTTTTTTTTTTTTTCTTTTTAGTTGTAATATATATGAAAGGAACATTCAAGGTTTTCATTAACATTAGTTTAGATAATTTAGACTAGATCTGGAATTCAATCAAGTCAGATGGAACTACAGATAATATATTAGAATTTGCTTTTGCCTGGCTTAGAATAATCGTAAAACAATCAGACAGCAAAATAAGAAGCTGGAGCAGAACAAAACCTGAGAATTAGGCTCCATATCTCCCCAAATGTTAGCTAGTCAAGAATCTACATGTTCCCAGTTTTGGGGGTGGAAACTGAGACATTTATTGAACACTCACGCTACAACATACAGAACCAAGGAGCAGGGTATGTTAATGAGGAGGCAGGGCATGTTAGTAAGGGGGATGAGTTATGTTAACTAGGGATTAGAAAATCCACTCACCATATTTCACAATAGGGTAAACATTCCTCCACACTGGGACCACCTGGGAGGGGGAGGAACAAAGGATTTCTGGATGTCTTGCAGCATCTTGTAAAGTCCTTCCATACTTGCAAGGGGAGACAGGGCTAATACACATAGGTAAATAAAAACAGTCCTAGTTCTCAAGGTATCTTCTCCTGGCGGGCTCCTATCTTATCAATGGGAGGAACCCCTCTCAGTATCTGTTGCCCAGGGTTTACTGGACAACCTCTTCAAGTCACCATCTGTTAATATCTGAGTTCCTTCTTCAACACCCAAATGTATCCATTACTGTGGTTGGTGAATGAAAAGTTAGATTCTTCTGCTTTGAGACAACTACGTCCAAAGTCTATGTGATTTGAGTGAATGTTTAAGGAATATAACAATTTTCTCAGTGGTGTAAACCTAAACAGTTGAAAATGATGGACCTACGTAAATAAAGTACTGTGAAATTTCACTCATAAGAACATTTTTTTAAGGTTAATTGTGTTTATAGTGTTTCTACTCATCCAATCACACACGGTTTAGAATTGCAAAAACCTTCTATAAGCCCCAAACCCCCAAGGTTCATTTATTTATTTATGCATTTATCTAGTTATTCAAGCTAACTTTGGAAAATTGTGTTGTATAAATAGAAATTGAATATCAGAGGAGATTCTGAAATAGCAAGGACAAAGTTATTGACTGGAAAATTGAGCTCTCAAACAAAGCTTCTTCTGAATGAATGGGTTAAGGAATTCATATGTGTATGCCTTTGCCTTAGATTCAGGGACAGGTGAAAATACACAGTCAAGACATTTTAACTTTCATCACTTTTATTTTTATAATAGGACTATTTTAAGAATTAAAAAAAAAAAAAAAAAGAACAGACATCCTTTAAAAGGTTTTAGGAAGTTCATACATTATGAACTTGTGAGAGGTGTATCAGTTCTTCATCTACAGAACAAGTATTCCTGCTCAGACAATGCATATTTTTGAGATAAGGGAATTGTTAGTAGATATCAGAATATGGTTAATGAATCAGTTATTCTTACTCATAAACAATAAAGCAAATTTGATTTTCTTTTGTCTTTCTGGGCACTATGTTCTCATTTAGGAAACGTCTGTTCTGCAGTTTGTTCCTGGTTTTCCTTCCACACCTTGCCCACATTCCACTGCATTTGAACAAAAAAAAACCCCAACAAATCAACCAAACAAAACCTCTAGATAATCAGATCACAAATATATATGTGTTCTTCTTTGGAGTATTTTGTTTATTAGTTTAATATGGTTTCTAGCAGAGAGCTTATCTATCAAGAAGAATGGAACATGTGAGCTGAATTTTTACCAAGGTCAACTTTTTTCACTATAAAGTTATTGGAAGTAAGAAAAAGTAAAATAAATTCAATACTCATCTTGAAATTGCTTACACTTTAACTGGTGCCAGGGGAGTTATTCCATCTTGCAAATATCTTGCAGGAGAGTACATGTACTGAAGATAGTCTTAGCAAGAGTAAACATGAGGAAACAGTGGTCACTTTGTTCATCACTGCTATACCCCTAGTCGATACTAGGCAATTTCTATTGCTGTCAATCTATCGCCTTTCAAAAGTACTAAACACTGATTTAGGAAAGGAAAAAATACTCATAAAATTCCTACTGAAAATGGAAACCACATTAAGGAAAACTCTTTATGATCTTTTTCAACATTTTCCAAGGTGCAAGCTTTCTTCTCAATAGGAGAAATGAATATAGACTTTAATATAAAAAGACTTCAAATGTTCTAACTTTTGGCTTACACTGACTCTACAGCAGCTGTTCATACCGAAACAACATATTAAACCTCATGTAGCATCTCAGCTTTTCAATCTGAAATTTTAATTTTATCATTGCTATTTAATAGTCTTTTTGTGACATAATACTACATTGGATTCAGTTAATATAACTTCAGATTAAATGGAATATTTATGGATATTTTTTTAAAGAATTGAAGGTGACAAAGTGGTTTGGAATGACAAAGGTGTCTCTAACATATTCAAGTTAAGAGAAACTTCATGTACTTAAAGCATAATAGTGGCATGTCAAAGACAGTTTTGGGCTCCACTTACTTTGGCTATGCAGTGTAAGCAGTGAAGTAGTCTTTGATATCTTACTTGGTGAGAATGAGCATTTATGTTTCCAAAGATGCTCCTGACTGATAGCGAGACTCCTTATGTTCCATGTCAGTATTTCAGGTCCTGTAGCACCAAATGTTGAACAGAAAGGTGAAGGCTAGAAATTAAGATAAAAATGAACATCCAGAGTGAGATGCCTAGTTATTATGAAACATATTATTTACTATACAGTGTTTGTACATTTTGTGATTATATGTATAAGCTGATAAACATTCAGTCTACTTACTGAAGTACTGTTTGGACTCTTAAATTCAAGTAAAGCTCTTCAGCATCTATGTTCATCTCTTTAGATGCACCAGAAATTGACAGGCAACCCTCTTCAGATTAATTCCTGGCTTGTTCTCTTTCCCAGTCTGTACACTGATGTTGTCTGGCAATTTGCTAGCTTGCCTAACACAGAACTGTGCCAGCAAACATGATGGACAATGCTAATCTTCATTTCCTCTTAGGTTACTGTATAGATATAGTTTAAGAAAGCTGTAGTAATGTTTTTGGTGTGTGTAAAATGACTTTAAACTCATGTCTTAGGAAAACAGATCTTTCATGTATCCAAATATTTTCTGTATGTCTTCTAGGAAAAAAACCCCAAAAAACAAAACACCCTTGGCATTTCAAGACTTCAGTCATTCTTATTTGGTATATTAAATCCAGAGGAGATTCTGATTTACCGTTGTTATATTTCAAATCCAATGCAGCTTTCATGTAAGAAGTAGTAAGCAAAAACACCTCAAACAAAATAAAATCAGAGTCTAGAGGGAATTTCTTTTCATCTTATTAATTCTTAGAAAACAGACTCAGGGTTGAACTGTGTAGAAGCAACTAATCACAAAAAATGTGCAGGAAAGACTTTCAGAAGATTTGGTGCCTGTGACTTGCCTCCTATTCTAGCTATGAAAATGAAAATCTACCAGGGACAATATCAGCTATCACTGTTATAGACCCACAAGAACCATCTATGCCTGAAGGACCTCAAATCTCAACAGCAAAATAACAGTATGTGAGTGTTCATCACATCTCTGCAGTCCAAATATATATGATTTGTTTTCTAAGCTGCTTTCTATGAAAAAACAACTGATCATTTGTTAGCTTTGCTTTTTTCTTTTTCATACAAAAGGAGAAAACAGCAATAAAGCTTCATTCTGTGACAAAATAAAATGTATTGTAATTAGAAGTGTAGACAGAGGAATGTATTTCTTTAAATTTCTTGCCAAATACACTTATCTTTTTGGATCACATTTAAAAATAAATAAGAAGAGAGAATTCACTACTGATCTGTATCACTATAGATCCTTCTCTAAATATCACTGTTAACCTTTTATTTATATGAAGGTTTGAAAAAAATTTCTAAAGAAGACAGTTTTGGTTTATTCAGGCTGTCAGCTACAAGTGTATGTTCACTTGTATTCACATGAATACTGCTAGAGATTTAGTAACTGGTGATAGCAGAATAGTGCCAAAAAAGAAGAGACTTTGCCAAAATAAATCAGAAAGGGTCACATCTTCCACTTGTATAAGTCATTGCAACTCAGTTAAAGCCAATGAATCTTAAATATATTTTACAAGCAGGGGATTTCATCCAGTTTGTCTCTTCATTTCTTTGAAAAAATAAACCCTTCAAAGTAAGGAAAAAGAAACTTGTAAGTAATTAGAAGAAAAACCCAAAAACACAAACAAAAAAATCCCCCAAACCAAACCGAATACCAAAACAACAAAAAAACCCTTATTTAGTGTTTCCTTGAGTACAAGGCACTTTTACAGCATATTTGATAGCTAATTGAACATAAAATTTATGCATTAAATTTGTGCATTAAATTTACTTTAAAAGAGACATATAGCTTTCCTACTAAATATAATCAAAGGAATAGAGTGTTTATTCTAACCAAGGATGCGATTACTGTTTTTCAATAACTAAAAGGCATTTAATACCTTTTATTTATATGTGATTTAGAGACCTAGGAGGTATTTTGTTGTGTTTTTGTTTCAAATAATAGACCTTCTCTAGTTCCCTTTTTTTTTTTTTTTTTTTAAAAATTAGTGTAATATCGGATCTGAAAGCAGGAACTCAATGAAATATTTGCTATAAAAATTAAGTAGTTTTTGAGCTCAAAGGAATGCCTATAACTTAGACATTCAGAATCAGGTCCTATTTGAGCTCACAATGTGGTATCAAGATCCCTGTTACACTTAGTTGTAATTATTTTTATGTCACTTGTTGGTCATTTACATTTGTAGTTGATAACAAATTTGATTCATCATTGCACACCAAGTGACAATCAACCAAGGTATTACTCAGGTCAATATATAACTAATTGAGAATGAGCATAAAACATGTTCTTTCATCTATGCCTGGGACTGTATCGCTTGTGTTCATATCAGGACTATTACTATTTAGAAGAAATCATAAGACCTCATGAAATTTGAGAAGTCAAACATATGCATTTTCCTCCCACTTCTATCTTGTACACTATTGTTTATTTCAAGTAATTAATATAATATTTATGTTATGGTAAATTTAGTGCCATATATTTATATAAAGTCAGATTTGAAGCTGATTTTATCAAGATTATGATAAAGCCCTACAAAGAAAGAAAAAAAACCCAAAACTTGTCTAATGTGTAGTGGAAATCTATGCAGCCACAAGCTGTCTTTAATAAATGTTAATTGATTACAATTTATATTTGTGGTTTTCTTCCCAGAGACCCCAAGCTATTAATCTGACTTGAACACAGATAGAATATTGTAACAATTTTTAGTCACTAAAAGCCTTAGGGGGAATTCAAATCTGTTTAAATAAATGTAATAACTTTATCCACCTTAAAGCTGGGAGTAAGACAGAGAGGGAAAGGAAAAAAAAACTATAAAAAAAAAACACCAAAAAAATTGTCTTTACTGAATTTTAATGAAAACCTGATGAGAATGTATATTGTGCACGGTTCCACTAATGTAGAGCTGGCTGCAACATTTTCTGTAAGTAAAGGGATGTACATCAAACAAATGTCCGCCTGTGGTAATTATTGAAGGTTTTATCAGCTGTTGTATTTATCATATACAATACTGTAGATTCTTTTAAACTCTATTGAGTCAACATCAAATTTTCAGATGTCCTTCTTGGTTTGCAGTCCTTAGTATCTCTGGTAGGCTGGAGATCTCTGAAATAACGAAGTACCTAGTTCTGAACTCATACACTTTCTTTTGCATACACAGCTGTAGAAGATCATCAGCAATGATGGAATCACCTATATATGCATCTCATAGTTCTTCCTTGTCAGCAATAATTTTCTCTCTTTCTTCTTTAATGGTTTTTCATTGATACATATTTTACATCATTGTCTAACCTAACATTTTGTGCCTCAAGGTTCTCAAACTTCAAAAAGGCAATTATTAATAATAATTATGATAATAATAACAATAATAACAACAATAACAATAATAATTATAGTAATAATCTGAGTTTATCAAAAGGGTGTTGGGTGTTTACTGGGTTTTGTTGGTGGGTTGGGTTGCTTTTTTTAAATTAAGATTTTCATAATGGTTTCTACTCTGAAACAACATGATCAATTCCATTAACTGCTATAATTTTATCTAGCTCACATGATTTATTTATTTTTTTTTTTTTAGTAAAAGTGAAAAGTGTAGTACTTCACTGCACATTTGTCAGCCTGGTCTTTGTTCTTTTGTTCACAGACTTTCAAACAATAAGTTCAGATCTGTGTTTGATAGCAACACTCAGCAAAACTCTACTTCTCATTATCTGTACAAAGAAGGAGGATGGGTTATTCTCTCCCATATGCCTGTGAGAGTGATACAGCTGAAAGAGCAAGGGTGTCTATAAGTATTCAGGGATGAGGTGGAGTTTCCCAGAGGAAATGGTGATGTGAAGCAGCTCTGAGGTGTTGAGAAGCACTGGCTCCAGCCACAGCAGTCCGGCAACTAAATTCTTCCTGTCAAGTGTGAGGTGACCGGGACATCCCCAGAGGAGGAACTGAAGGATAACAAGAAACCTTCTTGTTTTGTCATCAGGAAACAGCTGAAAAAAGAGATCTACCTAAAATACAGACTTTGTTCGAGGGATAGTCATGGTGCTATTAGCACCACTTTATACATTTGAAATTTTTCTTCAGGAAAACATGTCCCAACTTATGTGGTCTTAATTGCCCTGTGCAGCAGTGAGAAAGCCCCCACCAGGCCCTTTGTCGATCCTAGGGGTCCCTGTTCCCCTGAGCAATGGCAGGACTGTCTGTGTAAGGGACTCAGGCAGGCTAGAATGGTAGACCTGTTAACTCTTCACATTACAATTTCTCTTGCCACAACGGCACATTTTGCCTTATAAATAGGCATCTTAAGCAACCTTCAGACAGGAAAACTAAATCATAGACTCATAGATTGGAAAGGACAGCCATTAACCCAGCACTATCAACTCAGGCACCATCTCAGAATGGACATATTTGAGTACTGTGCTCACAGAGTTTGGGGTCTCTCTCCTCTGTAGTTGCTCAAATGACGTTACCAAGAGGAGGCCAAGCAGATACCATACTTCTGAACAGATTCAAACTTCACTTGCTTCTTTACAACTAAGCAAAAAAGAGAGGCAACTAGTCTTCTGTGCCTTATGGTCGGAAAGTAATGAGAGGTCAGTTCCCTTCTTATTCTGACAAACTTCTCATTCATCTCTTTTACCTCATGAAAGAAAGCATTAATTTCCTCTATAGGTGTTCTTTGGGGTCTAGTGGTCAGGGTGAAATGCAAATCAGCTGACTGTTGAGGTTGTCCTACTCTGTAGAGAGAAATGTGAGAATAATTTGAAGAAGAGACAACAAAATCATATAAGCATGAGATTAACAAACCAAGTTAATAACAGCGTTTGCTTTAGAGAGGGAACAGTTTGCATTGTCTACAATCCAAGGTCCCATTCATTACAACTGTTCCCTGGATAGCAGAGGTGACCAACTGCAGCATACACAGTCAGTAACTGTCTGAGCTCTCCTTGCAGCTTCAGGAGTTCCAGAAAATGTATCCAGTTCTTCTGAAGTCTACCATAAGAATATAAAGAGTCATTTCACTTTAGAAAGTCTAAACAAAGTTATAGAGATTTTGTCTCAATATAGCCTTCAACAAGTATATCACTCTTGTTAAAGAAATAGGTTGAAAGAGGAGGTGCTGATAGAGAAATATTGAAAAAAGTAGAATGAAAATAAAAACAAACCCAACATGAATTTTTACTGAGTAGATACACTTAAAATTTTTATAACCCAGACAGGAATTTTTTTACCTCCTTAGCTTGTCAGAAGAATTTTAGGTGTTGTCTTATACACTGCAGACCACCTGTTTCTGATGTGTGAATGGACTAACTTTGCTTCTGGCATGTGTTGTCCTGTTATTACAGACCACAAATATCTATGTTTTTCTAAAGAAAATGTTCAATTATAAGAGTTTTTGTCAACTCTCCTATGATTCTACTCTATTGATTAACTATAAAAGCTCATGTTGAACATAGATAAACATATTCATGACAATGACAATAGTTTAAAAGAATATGGAAAAACATGTCACAGTGAGGTTGCCCACAGAATCATTAAACATGAATCATTCTTGGGTGCCTACTAAAATGTAATTAGTGGAAGGTAATTAGCATCTAATTATAATATCCCATATGCAAAATCTTGGCTGCCTTTTGCCATATTCTAGCCAGAATGTGACAGGAAGTACCCTAACTTGACACTCGCCTTTTGGCCAAAGAAAGCACATTCTAGCCTTCAAAAATATGCTTACTTCCTTGGATTTAACACTTACTGTTTTTGTGTTATTATCTGAGGAATCTATGGGTGGTGGCAAGAATCCAAAGTGGTTAAATAAATAACTACTAGAATAAAGCAATAAGTACAGTCCCAGCAATGAGTGACATAAAGTCAGGGACCACCCTGTAGTTGTCACGGTGGAAACAGACCCCCAGTGTTGCATGACTGCTTGGCTAAGGGAAGCCCTTTCTGTGAAATAGCTTAATAAGCCATGCAAATTATACTAAGAATAAAATCAATCCAGTGAATGCCAAAGTATTTTAAAATATAAACAAGATTCTTCAATGGATTTAGGCAATTTTATCTAATAAACTAACTATGCTGTTGGTTACCCATCTTGCTCAGACAGGGTGAAGGTATAAGAAATCACTGCAAACATAGATTAAAAGAAATGGAAAAGGTGAGAAAACAAACAGGGACATGGTGGATAACAACAGAGTAAAGGAAATTACATTAAAAAAACCTAACTTGGTTCATTGCCTCCATTAAACTAAGGTTTTAAAGAAAGTAGTTTATTAAAGGCTCCCTACATGATACATAGGAAAACAAAAACATCCTGTTCAAATGAAAACTTTATTATGTTCTCAGATAATGAAGAATTGTGTATTGGGTTTGGGTGACAAGGGTTTGGTAGCGGGAGAGCTACAGGGGTGGCTTTTGTGAGAAGCTCCTGGAAACTTCCCCTATGTTTGACAGCCAACGCCAACGAGGTCCAAGCTTGATTTGCTGCTGGCCAAGACTGAGCCAATCAGCAATGGTGTTAACGCCTCTGGGATAACAGATTTAAGGCGAAGAAAAACTTATTGTGCAGAAGCAATTGTGATCAGAGAAGAGATGAGTTAGAAGATGTGAGAACAACAGCTCTGTAGACACCAAGGTCAGTGAAGAAGGAGGAGGAGGAGGTGTTGCAGGCACTAGAGCAGAGATTCCCTTACAGTCTCTGGTGAATACCACTGTCAGACAGACTGTCATGCTGCAGCCCATGGAGGTCCATCAGAGTGCTGATAACCACTTGAAGCCTGTGAAGGACCTCATGCTGGAGCAGGTGGATGCTTGAAGAAAATGTGCCCCTTTGGGAAGCCCATGCTGGAGCAGGGTCCTGGCAGAACCTGCAGAGCTGTGGAGAGAGAAGCCTACACTGGAGCAGGTTTCCTGGAAGGACTTGCAACCACACTGGAGACCCACACTGGCGCAGCCTGTGCCTGAAGTACTGCTCCCCATGGGAGAGATTCACTCTGGGGCAGTTCATGAAGAACTACAACCCGTGGGAAGGACTCAGACTAGAGAGGTCCAAGACTGTTTCCTGTGGGAGGAACCCCATGATGGAGCAGGGGAAGAGGGCAAGGGGTCCTCCCCTTGAGGAGGAAGGATGGACTGAGACAAAGTGTGATGAACCGAACACAACCCCCTTTCCCCTCTCTCTGCACTCTTGAGGGGAGGAGGTACAGAGTTGGGAATAAAGTTAAGCCAGAAATCAGGAAAGGGTAGGGGGAAGATGGTTTTAAGATTTGGGCTTACTTCTCATCATCCTACTCTATTTTGAATGGTTATAAATTAAACTAATTTTTTCAAGGCAAGCCTGTTTTGCCCATGACAATAACTGAGTGATCTCTCCCTGTCCTTAACCTGACCCATGAGACTTTTGTTGTATTTTTTTCTCCCATGTCTAGCTGAAGAGGAAAGTGGTAGAGCAGCTATGGTAGGCACCTGGTGTCCAGCCAGGGTAAATGCACTACAAATACAATTCCATTCAAAAGAAAATGAAAATATTTTCCCACAAACCTTCAAATAACTGTATGAATGCCTAGCTTCCCATTTCTGGATTCTGGCTTATGGCTTTGATGTTGAATTCTCATTGTTGCTGGGTTGTGGAGTTTGTTTGTTTATTTCTTTGTGGAGTTGATCAGATTTCATTTACAGCACTAAAAAGTGTGATATCACAATAACGACAATTAAGTTTAAATTAAACAGTTATAATTAAGTCAACATCATGGATATTCTACATTTTCTCTAGTTAAAAATTCTAAATGGTATAATTTGGAAAAATATTCATTTTTCTTTTAAATTTATGAACCAGCATAAACCTGGAATTTTTACAGCAATAGCTTAGGTTAACTGTTTCTGAATAAAAGAGACTTCTCTTAAAGAAGAGTTAGCAGAATTAGTACCAAATCTCATGTAGATTTTGTTAGATTACAATCATAATATATAAAGAAAATAATTTATACCACTTTCCTACTTTTTAATAGCTTTTAAATTTTAGTACTTTCCTAAGAAATTTTGTGAAGCATTATAAATACGTGTTTTGTATATTTTCTATTTTCTAATTATGAGAAAGGGCACTTGTTCTGAAAGAGGGAGCAACACTGACTCCTTTGTTATATTTTAAAATTATTATATTTAACTGCATTTAATTTGCATAGTTAAAATTCATTTGCTTATTATGATAATGAATAACAAAAGGCTGTGTAGCATACTTCAATTATATTATGCACATGTAATTAAATTAACATTTAGTTGAGTATTTAAATTCAGATGGAAGTTGTTTGCTTTCAAAAGGAGTAGTTATGTGTATTTGTCTGATAGTAAGCTTTGCAACCTTATGAAAATTTTAGAAAACATTGATTACTTAATTGTTTTCAAAATGCCTTGTTTTCAGATGACTTTTTATTTAGTTTGTTTGGTTTTTTGTTTGTGGTTTTGGTTTTTTTGGTTTGTTTGTTTGTTTGTTTTTGGTGGGTTGTTTTTTTTTTGTTGTTTTTTTTTGGGTTTTTTTTGGCTAATATCTTCATAAATTACCAAGAGGGCAGAAAAATAAATAAACCTAAATGCTTCTTTGGGTTTATTAGTCTATATGTGAGATGTCACTCAAGAGCAGACATAGGGAACAGGAAAAAAGGTAGGAAAAAACCACGATGCTGTTACAGATATAGTAGAGATATTATTATGATGTATAAACCATTATTATATAAGCATATGATTGCCAAGGTCTAATTCCAGAAAACTCTTATGTGGCACATAGAGAATGAAGGAAATTATTTCCCCCCCTTCACCATGTCCCGTTCGATTATAAAATACTTGTTTTACTTTGTTCACCGGGTCTTATAGTCAAATAACTGCCACAATATTTGAGGCCTAAAAGGCTATGCTAACCAGAACAGTGGAAGCAGAATTTTAATGTCATTTTAAGATTTTATAGGAACTGTAGTGCTGTGTATTTTAATGACAAGCCAGTGCTTCCATTTCAAATCTGAGTTTGCCTGTCTTGAAAGTATTTTTGGACATAATTTAACAACTTGCTGAAAATTGTGGTATAATTTCTTCATGCATGGTCAAATGAAGTCATGTGTGGTTCCTCTCAAGAAGTGCATACAAGGTCAAGCCTGATGGTTACTGACACTGAAAGGAAAACGCTGTTGTGGTCTGAGCCCTTAAGAGCTATCCACCATGTGTCAGTGTCATTTGTTAAGGCCCAGCCATTTCTGTATCCGTAGTGGAGGGGAATGCTAGTGGTACCAACAAAATCATAGTGTATTTCTCATATGGACAGCATCCCCTGGAAGACTCACAGAGAGAACAAATTAAGAGTCCATGGCTAAACAGGGAACTTATAACCTAGCAGCTAAGAGACAGCCCATCATGGATGTGATTTTTATTATGAGGATTTTAAGCAGTTAGCATATTAGGAAATAACATAAAGGCCTTTTCTGAATAAGTCTGACATTTTCTATGATTACTTTTCATAACTTCTTTGTGTATAAGTTTGAACAAAGTGTCTTCCTTTGATTTGTTAAAGAATGAGCTTGTGTAGTTTGTTTCTTGTGGTGAATCTGAATTGATCTTGTAGATGTTTTTAGTTTTTCTTTAGGCTTAGATGCAAATGATAAATAAATATCAGGTTTCCAATTGCACAGATTAGATATGCTCTGATATAATAGTATTAGGCTACAAAATAATGCAATTAACATTACATAATGTCAGTATGTTTAAGTAGTATGGCTCCAGTCTCCTGTGATTTTTCATTATTAACTACCTACTAAAATAATTGTGTCTCATAAAAAATATTTCTCCATTCAGCAAATGTTTCTCTGCATTGTCCAAAACCAACAGGTCATAAATCATCTTCACATCACCATGAATGATCCATAACCCTGGTTGCTGCGAGGTGTTTGTTAATGCTACAGTGCCTGAAGAAGAATTAAGAGCCTCTGACATGATTCTTCTTTGAGGACTTAAATACAATCTTTCTTGGAGAATGCCATTGGACCCTGTCAAAGACAGTCATTCAGTTCCTTGACCTTTTTGGAGAGTTAAGATAAATTTTAACAATGCCACCGTCTGTATCTTCCTGCCAACATGGAAAATCACTTCAGCTCTGAAACCCAGACTAAGGTCAAAACAGGAAAATACTAAGCTTTGCCTTTGAGCAATTCAGGTGTAATTCCCGTCAGCTGCGATATCAACCATGCTGCATTTTCTGAGGGTGATGCTATAGAACTGACCTGAGATCTGTAGATTTCTGAGGAAAATTATACAGATCTACTGTGCTCCATATTCACTTACAGGTATATCTTAAGTTTTGTGACACTCTGTACACACAAATCACCTGCATACCAGTCAGCTTGTCATAGAGCTTTGAGGAAAAGAAAACAAAATTAAAAGCAATTATCTGCTATACCCGCACTTGCTCTGTGACTCTCAGTGTTAAGGGAACCTTTTGAGATGTGTTCATGCACACAAACCTTGCTTCAGAAGTGACAGAGTGAAAACAGGCTCCTGCTCAGTCCTGAAGAGATGGAATTATATAGTCCAGACTCACTCCTAATGGAGCTTATCAAAAGTCACTGCATTTTTGAATCTGAGCTTTTCTGTGAATAAGAAGGCAGCAATGAGAACTTCCTGTCTTAGAAAATACTGTTCTGGATTAAATATCTTAAATTTGATTTTCATATTATGATCATGCATCTCCAAAAGATTTAGATTTTTACCTGAATTGTTAGGCATGCTATTTTATTACAACCTTCTGGATGTCTAAAAGAAAGAAGTTTCATGAAAATCAGCAGTAATAAGAGATTTATATTAAAAAGATGTATGTACAAATGGAAAACAAGAGAGAGGCATAATATGAATAATTCAAAAGATTAAAGAGTGATTAAAATCAGAATTAGTGTTGACTGAACAGAAAGAATTTCAAAAGATCACTTCATACTTAATTTCAAGAAGCACTTTTATTTCAATTAGTCTGTTGTTAAGACCCATTAAAATGTTTAAAAAGACCATTTTCTAAAGATGTAGTATAACTTTAAATTTATAAGAATATTAAGAAAGGACAGATATATATCTAATTTTTTTTGGACAGAAAGAGAAATATTAATGGGTGTTTCAGAAACAAGATAATAATATGATAGCCTCCCAGTGAAATCCTGAATCAGTATAAATTTAATCCACATGATATTAGTTTGTTCCATTTAATCAAGTTATAAAAAAATCTATGGCTTAATATACTATTAAACAAAAATAAGTGGCAAGATAAATAAAGACATGTAAAACATAGGCATGAATTTATCCCTTTCTTACTCCAGATTATATGGTTGATTGAAATGAGAATTTTTTTTATTATTATTATGGTAGGCTGTTACATTTAAACAGCTTCCTCTCAGCCAGTTGATGCAATATCTTGTTTGAAGTTGTTTCCCAATTAATGGTGATCTAGTCAAGTGCATTGACATAAACAGCTCATTAGTCCTTTGGAAAAAGAGCCATTTTTTTTCAATTTCTATATAATGGCCTCCTAATCTTCCATATGATATTGGAAGATCAACACATCTCTCCAAACCTCAGTATGTTGCATTTGAAAATAAAAAAAGAAATAAAAAATTGGTGCCTAATTTGACCCTTTGCAAACAGTATCTGTTTCTACTCCTTTATCTTCCATCTAGCTACAGTCTTACATATACGTTTGAAAGGAGACTTGAAGGGCTGAATCTGTGGACATCTCAAGTGTACTCAAAAGCTTGAGATACACACCCTTCTAGAAACGTGTAAGGATGCTCCCAGAGAGATTCTGGGAGATCTTATCTATAAAGAATGGGACAGTTTTAAAGAAAAATGTAGGCCTTCCCCACATTCTCTCCCACTCCTCATAAAACTTCAGATTTATAGGGCAATCACTAAGCAATCACATTTTGGTCTTTGAATATAAATCAACAATGGTTTTTTATATGCTTAAGTACTTCCATAAGTATTTAAATACTGGAGTATTTAAAAAGGAACAACTGTTCCTCTGTTTTGGAATCCATTTAACTGATAATGAAGGTCATCAATTCTTTTTTACAGCTCACAGTTCCCACCGCTGAGCAAACCTGATTGTTTCACCCTTGCAACTTTGGATCTAGCATCCTGGTACAGGCAAGGCTGTGAGTTCTACCTTATAGTATGTATACATGGTGGTTTGGTTTAGATCAAGTGTATGTTTAGGTAGCAAATCACTTGATCATCTCTGCTTTTAACATCATGGAGAGGTTTTGGATGTCATAAACTTGGTTGGTTTAGGATAGAAAAATGAAAAAAAAATGCCTTCCAGGAATGCACCTAAGCTACTCTAAGCACAAATGGGCATGCACTCTGTGGGACTGGCTGGACTACAGAAATAGTAATTCTACCACAGATTTTGGGTCCTCAGTACCTATTATTTTACTCTATATTCTACTCCATTTGTTTATATTTTCTTTTTACTGTAGCAACAATTTTTAGCAACTGAATGATTCTATGTGGTGTTTATTTATTTATTTATTTATTCTAATCTGACCATAGGTAGACTTTCTGGCCTGTTTTAATCCATTCTTCGTCCAAAGTCAGTGCTATTTACAGCAGAGCAGTGAATCATCTCTGTGTTTTACCTTGTATCTGCATGAAAACTTCCCCAGTATGTCAAACTCCCTATTTCTGACTAGTCAAAAGAAGCAAACTTCAACTCTGGTACCCAAGAGGACAAACAGGTGATATTTCTCAGAATATTATGGGAAGGAGAATGACCTTCTTTTTTTTTTTTTTGTCTTCAAGTACATACAACTAGGAAAAAAACCCCTCAAAGCGACCAAAGTGAATCTGCTTGGACCTTAGTAGGTCTGCACTTTATGCCTTCTGAGTCTTACTGGAACTGGTCTCTGTCTTCCCATAAGCCAAATCCAAGGCAAAACGAATTGAATCATTCTGAACTTGCTCTTTCATAAGCATCACTGTCATTATTAGTGGTCTTTGGGTTTACAGTGTGTTTTTAAGGAAAAAGCAAATGCCTTTTTGCTGGTATTAGTACACATTTGAAGATATTTCATGAGAAAGAACTTCAACAGAGAGGCATAAATGGAAGAATGGTGTGTCAGTATACTTGTACTCAGAAGAAGAGATGAAGTGTTGCATAGATCCGGAGAGCATTTTCAGCTGAAATTGTAATTTTATTTTTTTTTGCCAGATTATTTACTGATAGGGCCATATTTTCTATATTTAAAATGGTATTTTAAGGTAAAGCAAAGCTAGTGGGCAATGGCCAGAGAAACTGATAACAATAAATTGAAGCATGTGGGAGTGTTTGTAGAAAGTTAACTATCTCTATGTTCTTGTTTGCATTTTCTCTCTAGCCAAAACTCAGTTCCATTATATTCAAAATTCCTCTACGGTGAGTAAACACCTAGAACTGTAAAGGCAAAATTTCTGTTAAATGGAGCTCAAAACTTAATAAATGTGAACAAAAAAATTAAAGATCTGACTACATTCACTGTCATGGCACAACATTATACTTGTATGCAACAAGGACAAACCATTAAATTAAATCCCAAATAAGTATGAGGATTTGACCAATTAATATGCTTTGTGCTTTTATTTTTGTTGTTCAGGTGAGAATATATATCAAGTTAGGCTTTGGTAAACATATAATATTTTGATTTCCTTATTCTTTTTTTTTTTTTAAAATTATTATTGCTTGTGAGTAATGAACAGCCAATAAAAAGTTATCAGAAATTCATTAACAGAAAATTAAGATTATTAACAGAAAAAAATATTAAAAATTTATCAATTATTAACAGAAGTGGCACATAATTTGAAACTAGTTTTATCTAAGTGACGTCATTCTGTTCCTTTTTCTTCTGATTTTTTTGTTAGATGGTGTTGGAGAAGTATCAATCTTCTACTATAGTATAGAAGTACTATTCTATAATTAGAGTTAGTCCAGGTGGTGAATGAAGTCCTGCAAAAACAATAAAGATCAGCTGACATTGCTAACATTCACAGCTAACGGTGACATTTAGGAAATAATTTAATATTTCTCTTTTGTTTCTTTGCCCTACGTTTTGCTATTTCTCTCACATCCCCAGCACTGAAATGATTGCCAATATATAAAAAGGAATTAGCTCCCAATTAGTCCAGCATTAGTCGTTGAAGTACACATGCAAATAAGACTTGCAATGAATATAGAAAATGGTTTCACCTAATAATGGTTTTCTTCTTAAAGGAAAATGACATTCCTGCCTGGTTCAAGGGTTTTGTGAGTCTTTCAAATCAGTTTTCAGCACTTGTTATGCTCCAGCTACAAAGGTCTTCAATGTCTTGGGTTCTGTCACAAGTAGCCAGGCAAAGGCTTTTACCCAGGTCAGTACAGTATAGTAATTCCAGTACAATCTGGACTTCCTACATTTTTTCTGCCAGGTTCCTTTCTAGGTAGGTAGTTTTCATCTTCTACTTGGTCCTTTACTACTAAACTCTCATGTAACCTTGGATTAAAAAGCTTCTAATCTTGACCTCAGCCATATTAGTTACAGAAGGTTATTTTTCTAATGCAAGGTAAAGCCAGTATTTATGGACTCTTGTGGCTACTATTGCATTTCAGAAAAAGTCCCTAAATTTAAACTTTTCTATAGTTTCCCAGTGAACTCATCACATAAAAACTAGTGCTTGTGTGACTGAGTTCAAAAAAAGCAGGTGAAATCCCATAATACTTGGGTTAATTTAAATCCAAAGCTGAACAAAACAAAACAAGAGATCCCAAGCCTTCAGGGATGAAAAACTGTATAAGCCAAAATAAAACAAATAACTTTATTAAATCTTAAAAACCTGTAAAACTGATGAATATTACGCAGCTCTAGCACTCATAACTACTTGCAAGTTCCTAAGAAGACTCTTTTCTCATCTTGTTTTGTGGCAAAAGAATTCACTTCACAGCTGTTGTCTATTACCTTAGAGACCACACTAACAGTTGGGATACAATAAACCCCTGATGATAAAAGGTGTAAGTGTTATCACATATAACTATAATAGTGTGAATAGTCCAACTATAATAGAGCAAATGACCTGACAGCTCCTACACACTGAGCACTACCACCCATCACTACTTCACCAGCAGCAGACCAAAGGACAAGAAAATTCTCATTCTGCATACAGTGCCCCTTGGGAAAAGCACAGTCCTATTAATTTCCTGGTGGCAGTGAGAGAACAGTTGTCAAAGTGCCTGGAAGCAGACCAGCAGACTGTTGACTTAATTATGCCAGACAACAGAGCCAACATTTTAAAGCTGTGAAAAATGGCAATTTTTCACACTTCACCTTCCACCATTTTTTTTCCTGATAGCCAAACTTAAACAATTCAAGTAGTTGAAAATACTGAATATAGAAATTATCCCCATGTCTCTTCCAAATGTAAAACAAAATAAACTCTCACAGCTAAAATTGTCATTCAGTAGTAACGTTTATGTTAGGATTCATTTGGAGTACATAATGCTACCAATCAAACACTCATATTGTAGTAAGTTTAAAGAAATAATGTACAGGACAATCAATACTTTTTAGATTTCACCTTATGAGTGTTACAAGCATGTAGCCACAGACTGATAGATGCTAAATAGAAAGTAAAATGCTCACATATTTTGATCTCATACATCTGTGTTTTACAGGCTTTTTGGTGTACTTACGTAAATTTTTAATATTAACTTCTAATAGGTGCTCTTAAGTTTACAAATCAGGGCTGAAATGTCCATGTTTCCCTGGTTCATATAAAGGTTGCTTCAGTTTTTAAGTACCTTCTTCTCAAAGGGCTGTGTTACCAGACCGATTTCAGGTTTGTCTATAATTGTCCTGAGAATATTTTTTTCTGCATAATGATATGTAATTTATATATAATAATACTTTTCAGTATTATAGTTTCATGACTAAAGCATTTATAAAACTCATCAACTATAATACACATTTATATCGTACTTTCCATCACCATGTCTCATTTTATTACAAAACATGTACAGGGTCTCAGTGCTACAGATTGCAAAATAAAATTAGATACCAGTCTTGCGACCTATTCTGCTTCAAAAAATATGTAATAACCTTTACATAAATCCATCCGCAAGTCATTTTGATCTGATGTTTTGTTGATGAGAGTTAAACATGAACTGTTTAAGTTGTTTGAGTTATAATATATGTATCGCTTTTCTGAAATCTGATCTAAATCAGATTTTTCATGTACACAATCACAAAAATTATTTTCCCCACTGATACAAGTAAATATTTGTTTAAATTTAACTATTTTCAAGACTTCTTGACTTTGTTAAAAATGTCAGCTTATGTTCGGAACACTTCCAGCACATTCAACAATTAGCAACTTAATTTTCAGGGCTTCTTCGGCTACAGTCAGTATTTTGATACATTGGAATTTAAAATGCATGCTTAATAAATTCATATCAAAGTATGGAAATGGTGAAAGACTACTGGGTCAAAGCAGGAGGTGCTTCTTTTTTTTTCTTTTTTTTTTTTTTTTTTTATTGTAACTTTGTGGATTCTACCTAAGGCTGGAGGTAAATTTAATTTTAAAGGATACATCTCATTCCCTTTTGAAGCAAGAAGCTATTGTATCACCAGTGGACAACATTTTCACTATGCTGACTTCTACTTATAAATAACCTGTGTTCTTGTTACTAAAATAATGCTATTTCTTGAATTTTAGATCAGAGGTGGCATCCAAAGCCAAAACACAGTCAAAGCATAGAAATCCTTATAAAAGTACAGTGAAAAGGGCTTATTCATGCCCAGTTCTGAGCAGTTATGTTTGATAAGGTCTAGAGAGAGAGGAATAATACTTAGAAATAAGTAGAATTTTAATTTACATTGGGTTGTAGATGTTGTTTGCCTAAACCTGAGGCAACTGGACTATGCAATTTTACTATGTATTTGAAGCATGTGATTGAGTGCTTGTTATAGTTTAAACTCAGAATTCCTTCCAAGAGCTTTGGAGCCAACGCCTTAAAAACTGGTAGAACGGATTTAA
>JAWWTY010000001.1:81690987-81711986 GCA_035222235.1 Margarornis squamiger
TAAATTTAAGGAGAGGGATTATTTTTTATTTCTTGGCCAACATTTATATCTTAGTTTTCTCTCAAACTAAGACAGTGCTCTTTAGCATTACTTCCTCAATATCTGCTCTCTCTCCTAGTCTTAAAATGTTACTGAAGAAAAGACAGTACTAAATTACCGTGATTCCCTGAAACCCTACTTGAACCATATTTCAATTTAAAATAGATAGAAAACTTGTTATAAAATATTTTAAATACTGGATTTTACTGGGCTTTAAAGGGATTTATAAGATATTTAACTCTGCACAAAATCTGGAAACAAATAAAATACTTCTATTGACCAGCATAGTTATTAATTCTCCTTGGGGAAGATGTCTGCCCTTGAGTAAGTAGCTTTGATTTCTCCCAAAGCTCTGTATTTTTTGTGACACACCATATGCCATATCTCTTGCCATGGAATTTATTTTCCTGTTAAATCATGCACAAGAAAAAAGCTAAATTCAAATGTATAGATCTGTAATCTAGCAAAATGCTTAATAGTATGTATGGGAAACAATTGGGAGGAAAAAATATATAAAGGACTGAGAAAATTTCTCAGAACAGGAAAAAAATACCCAAGAGTAAATTCTCCTGAAATCTCTTCGGAAAAAAAGTCAGTAAGTCATCTATTTGCATTAAAAAATCCTGTCTCATATAAGTTTGAGCCATGAGTGTTGACACTGTCTGTGGTTTCTTTTTCCTTCAAAAAATTCTGAGATAAAACCACAGTGAACACCATCTTGTTACTCTTCTAATGAAAGGCAGAATAGTAACAAAATGACAAAGCTGTGTTTCATAAATAAAATGCAAGTATAATAGGCGAGCTTCTTTTTCAATTTTTTTTCTCCTTTC
Organism: Margarornis squamiger; assembly: GCA_035222235.1. NCBI lineage: Eukaryota > Metazoa > Chordata > Aves > Passeriformes > Furnariidae > Margarornis > Margarornis squamiger. The sequence goes on from JAWWTY010000001.1 coordinate 81,691,857, forward strand.
TGAAACAAGTTACACTGACATTATATACTTTCAAAACAAGAATTTTAGGACTTAAAATGTCAAGTCATTATTGTCAAAATAGTTAGATAAGGTATTTGGTCTGCATGCCTCTATGCATTTGCAGATATCTGTGAAATAATACAAAGCAGGAAAGAAAACAGGCAGGCTGCACTGGGGTAGGTATCAAGAAATGTAACACACTTTCAATAATCTGATAAATTAAGCAATAAAAGCTAACATTTATCTCTAATGAATCTTGAAAGTATTATCTCCAATGAAGCTTGAAATTCATTCTAGTGGATGAAGAATAGAAAGAAGAGAATACTGTGCATCTGAAAACAAAATAAAACATTTGGTCTATGGCTTGAGGTTCCTAGAAAGCTGCAGGTGGATGTGAAAGCTGGATGCTAAGATACCAGTTAATTTAAACATTAGGATTTTTGCTTGAAGGAGTTGAAGGGTTGTATAATAACAAGAATATCTAAAGAAACATCATAAATGATGGTAAATTGTAATCATAAATAAGTGAAATTATTAAAAATTCTTCTTCCTTGCTTAGTTTTGCCTGACATTTGTTTTAATCATGTCTTTAGTCTTAAATAAATATGGGGTTTTTTTGGAGTACACTGTTTGTTCTATTGAATGTAAATAGAAACTATTGAAATTTTTCTAGTCAGTCATTTGTTGTTTTGTCAGCTCCCATCCAGATTATTAAAATGTCATTCTGGTGTCCTGCTGTAACATGAGGCTGTAATTAATAATCTGTCAGTGCTTTCCTCTCCATGCTGGAATTCTTTCCCAGACAAAGGTCTGGCACAGAGATTAGGCAGCACCTACATTTGTTTAACTGTATTCTGAGGACTTGGAGAAATTTTACATGTTTTATAATGCTGGTAATGTCTGTCTGCACAGGAAGGAACTTCACAAGGAAACCATCTGACATCTGTGCTCCAGAAATTGTTGTATATCATTCAGAATGCTATTTTTGCTTTTTAAAGCATGTTATGTTTAGTTGCTGTCAAGTCTCTCTTTCCTATTGCCTATACTCAGGCAACCTGGGAAAACCAGAGACCTAGAATGTTGATGCTGGCAGTATCTGATATAGTCTGTAGAGCACAGGGAACAATGATTGGGCATGCATGGGTTTAGAAGCATGCTTTCTAGAAGTGTGGAGCCCAGGATTAGAGGACAAGTAGAAAGCTCAGGGTTTAGAGATTTGTAAAGAACACCACAGTCAAACTGGAGGATTCTTTGGACTAGACCATAGTTTAATCTGCTCTTAAGCCCCTTTGGTATGGGCTGGCTATTGCCTATGAGGTTGAGCAATCTTTTTGTTTAATGAATTGCACTAGGTACCTTCATAAATATATGCCCCCTTTTCCTGAGACATAAGTGATGGGAGGCAAATTTGAGTCTGTCCAGTCTGTTCTAGTTTTTGAGAGCTGGTAATATCTTCTTCATTATACCATTAAAGACACACAATGAGTACTTCCGTAACACAATCAAAACCCCAAACCAAAACAAACAATTTTTTAATTCCAAATATTCTGGCACCATAATACAATCTAGTTTCCCCAATTATATATTATTTATTTTTCTTATTTCTTCTTTTTCTTTCTGTTGGACTTATTGGTAGCAAGTCCTGAGGTTTTTCTTTTAAAATTTTAGGCACTGTAGCATAGTGATATTTGTGATTTTTACAGGACACTTCCTAGCGTAACAGTTAAAGGCCAGCATAGAACAGGGCACCTGAGTTGGTGTGGGTAACTCAATCAGGCCATATCTGATATAGAGATGCCAACACTACAAATACACAGACCAGTCTGAATCTGTGTCTGAATCTGGCTCTGTGTTGCTAAAGCTGCAGCCGACATACACAGTGTCACTTGAATGGAGATTGAAGAAACAGAATCATTTGCCAAGGGTAAAATCTGTGACGAGCATATACATTGATACTCAAAATAAATACCTAGTTCATTGCTTATGGTAAATTATTCTGAAGACTATTGCAATGGGAATAACATATGCCTACGTGTCTGAAACATTTGTTGAACTTTATAAGATGATATTCATCACATTCAGCTGTAGTCTGTAAAACAAGCAATAGAAGAGTCATTTTGAAAACAGTGTGATTTGCTTCACAGGCTAAAGGTCACCAAAGGATCACTTGATTTGCTACAGAGAGAAAGGGAAAATCCAGAAAAACCTATAAAGTAAGAGATAAAATGGCATGATTAAAAATTAAAAGGTACAGAAGATGTTCCTTCTGAATTCAATTCAGTTCTTGATGTCTTTGAAGCTAGTAACCAATAAAGTGAAGAGATGAGGAATGGTTGCTTACTTTGTGGTAAAAACATCAGATATATGCAGGAAGTACATAGAAATAAATAGTAGGAAATTATGATAGGTTGATCTAGTAGATTACATTAAATTTACCGCCTTCTGCAAAAGGTTTTAGAAGTGCCAGATACTTGCCAAGACTGTGGCAGGATCTTCAGGTGAGTGAATATAAAGTGATATAGGTTCTGGCAGCTGACAGGAACTAACAGCTCCTCTGCAGTCTGACAAATTGGTAATTTCAAAACGTTTTAGTATCAGAGATCTATAGAGATCCTCAAAGAGGCTGAAGTGTCATGTGGAAAAAGAAAAATCAGCATCAGGGTCAACAGAATTTGAGTGGAAAGTGGGGAAAATCATGGAAAATAATGTAGGAGGCAAGCCTGTGAGATATTTGCTTTAGCCCACTGTTCTCAGAAATTAACATACCGAAGAGGGGATGTCAAAGTGAAGTGTCAAATGGAAAACAGTCAACCGTGACATAGTACAGAACAAAATTATTCTGATTCTTACTGATACAGAAAACAAACTGATGTAAAATCTTCTCAGCTTAAAAAAACTTGTTCAAAATAGTACTCATCTTTTTCTGACAGCCAGCCAAAGAAAAATGGACTATTCATTTATTCATTTGCAAGTGTTGCTGTTGAGGAGAGATAAAAACTATACTGAAGCACAGAAACATTTAAAAATACCAAGGTATGAGCTGTACCAATTGGCTCCAGTTATCTTGTCCATGCCAGCAGTTCTAGGGAGTGTTGAATTGGCAATTTCAGGCTTCTTCACTGCAAAGATCCAATATGAAGGAGGTAATCTTGAATTATGCAATGTCAGTGAAACTATCAAATTTTAGAAATTTGTAATACTCTCAGTAAAACATAATATAAAACTATTGCCATAAACAATAATTTCTAGTCCTAGTCCTACTGCATAAAATATGTTCCTGAAAATATTAATATTGATAATTACCTTTACATAAGAAGCCTAAACACTGAACAAATATAACATATTAATTCTCATGTTTTCGTGAGCCATGATTGTTTCTTTTCTTCTCCCCCCCCCGCCTTTATCAATTTCCTTTTTCACTTATTTCTTCTTATTCAGTATATGATTTCTAATGCTTTTATCCAGTAAAAACTATTGTTTTAATATTTTTGTAATATACACTTAGGACACATTCCAATCCCTTAAATGATCATGCTCTTATTTCAGGTTCAGTGTTATGATAATAGAGCAGTCTCAAAATACATGACTTGTGGTACTTGCTCTCAGTTATCACCACTTTCTCATATTAAATGGTACAAATGAATTAATCTAAGTTTATCATTATAAGTGCTAGTTACAGTAATGTTCTTGATACAACCTCAGCTGCTACTGACCTCACAAATGTATTTTCTTCTGTCACCATGAAATGCTTGAAAATGGTGGGGATGAACTCAGCTTGATATTGAATGATTCCTGATCTAATCCAGAAAGGCTCTTGTTACAGCTGAACCTGAACTTGAATTCATCTTAAAAACAAACAGGCAAGAAAACACCAATCTCTTTATGACTAGTTATAGAAATTCATAGCTTTTTCCTCTAAATATGTGTATGTGTGTAATATTAATTAAGAAAACATTGCAATTAAACACCAATTTTAGTGAATGAGTGTACAAATTACATATATGTATGTATACAGTGGGAAATTAGAAAATGTTTCTCTACTTAGATGCTAATTCCACAGGGTTCAATATGTGTAACTTTGAACAACCTTGTTCCCAGACTTGTTTTTCAAGAGTAATAAATGGAAGGTATTGCTGTGTTAACAGCCAAGATTGTTTAACAATAACTTCATTTGCTTAAAGCAAATGGTATTTCTCAGATTATGTTGCTTCTTTTCATGAGTATAAACTTCTTATCTCACATAATTCATATTATGCCTACCATATCTTTGTAACAATATGACACATGAAAAAACAGCTTGCTACAAACGTTTGAAATCTGTAGCTGTCTCTTACAGTGATCTTATATTGCAATAATGTGCACATTAAAAATGTAAAAAAACCCAAAAACTAATTGCACACATTAACATGGAAAGTGTAGCAAAAGAAAATCAAACATGCATGCAGAATGGCTTAATGGCTAGATTGCAGGTAGTATTTTTAACTTTGCAATTTTCCTGGTAAATGTAAAATCCTTATTAACTGTTATTATCTCAGAATTAATTGCTTGCCAGCTACTGGCATAAATGAGTCTCTTTTAAGAAATAAAAATTATTACTTAAAACTGGAATTCACTATGGAATTGGAATTGCTGGTCAAATTTCATACAACCTTTAAAATATCCCATAAGCGATAAGAGATCCCTTCCCATGCTACTGTCAGCGTCTACTTCATCATAATTTAGAAGGAGAATTGCAAGTGTCTCCAATATTTGGACAAATGGATAAATGAGGGTATTTGATGGCTGGCCTTATTCCCTAGTTCATGTCACAGAAATCAGTCTCCCTTCCCCAGTGTAATTTTTACTTGCACAGGCCGACCAAATGTGTGGGAGAACAGAAGTTCAGGTTTGAGCAGAGCAAACTCTTAAGGAAGTAGCTTGCTATTACACAGCTGAGTGATTGGCAAAATCCACAGATTTTTTTAATTTTTGGCCCCCATGGGCAAATTTTGATTTTTGTTTTTTAGTTCACTCTTTTAAAACATAAAATGATACATGTGAACGTTTCAGGCAACAAACAGGCAATCAAGAAGTTAGAAGCAAACTCATGCGCACAGGAAGTTGATTATAAGTTTCTGTGGTGCGCAAAGCAATTTTTAGCTAAAAGGGAAAGAAAGATCAGCTGCATACTTTATTTTTATGTTGGACATCTGAGCAACCCTATGGTTTCCCATTTTTTAAAGAAAGCTTATTCTTATGGTCTCTGATACAGGACACTAAAATAATGAAAAAAAGAATTGGCATTTTTTCTAAAACATACCAAGCTCATTCACTCCTTTCTTTTCCATAAACACATCTATACACCCACTGTTTCTGGGAAGTATTCCAGCTACAGTGAATTCAGAGTGAGGAATATGCACAGCTGGGTGGCTTGTAAGGTGGTTGGCTAAAGATTTAGCAGAGAAAGAAAAGGAAACAGAAAAGGAAAGTAAAAAAAAGACAGAAAAAGTAAGAGAGCCCTCAAAAAGGATGGAGGTGATGTTTAAAAGCAGGAGATTAATCGTTTGCTGACAGAAGGGACAAGATGGGTTTGGAGGAAAAAAAAAGACAAAGAAAATAATAAAAATAGGGAAAAATTGGAGATGAACATGGAACATGATAAATATAGATGAAAAAAATACCTGTTTCTCTTTATGAATGCTTTAGGTTTGGTGTTTTGGTTTTTTCTTTGACTTTTTTTTTATTTTTTTTTTTAATCTTGTGACTGAATCTTCTATGATTATTCCTAAAAATCTTATGGACGTCATAAATATGACTCAGCTATGGCTGCGAGCTGACTCTGAATCATTCTTCCCAACAGTATAGACACTATTCTCTATGCATCCTTATGGAAAACATTTGACTCTGCAATGTCACACTTTCCCCATTCCCCTTAAACTTTTGAAACCTGCAAAATTGTAGAGTATGTTCATAAAATGATATATATACTCAATAGAGTATTGACAAATTTTCATAAGAACTTATAAGAGCTCTTAAGTTTCTTTGCTAAAATGTCAGGAAAAGCAACTAGCAAAAGTAGATTTGGTTTCTAATTGTTCAAAGGTGCAGAAAAACCTTTTAACTTCTAGAGATCTGTGATATTGTATCTAGTTCAAATGGCTTGAATTCATATGAGAACAATTTGCTGTCAAAGTTTGACCATTCAGTCACACTCAGTCTTACGAGAACAGTGGAGTACTGAAATGTCATGTCTGCTGAATCTTCATTTGAGTATGCCTGCTTTACATGATGAGGAAACACTTTTGTTTGGAAAAAAAGCATTTCAAAGGATCATCCCATCTTAATAATTTTATGAAAAGAAGACAGAAATTTTTTACTTAGCAGATGAAGAAAAAAAAAAAAAAAAAAGAACCATACACTTAGAAGTCCTATCTAACCAGAGCTGATTGTTCCAAGATTTTTTTTTTTTTTCTTTGTCTATTTATAAGTATATCTTTCATTTGAATGTTGTCATGTGCCACACAAGTAATGCTGCCACTATGGTAAGGCTGATGCATCTGTTCTGTCAGGATTCTACTCCATTTACTGCAAGTGTCTAACTCTTATCATCTGTCTAGTAGGTAGAAGCTTTAGAAATCCCTTTGAAAAACTAAAAGATTTGTGCAAGCTTTTTCTCAGTTATTTTTCAGTGCTACGAATAGAAAAGTTACTTACTGGGATTATCTGAAGCAATCTGGCATCTTATCCAGTGGAAAAATCATGCAAATTACCATGCTGTTATTAAGATTTAGGTAGTGGAAGTAATGGCAGCAGAGGAAAATTTAGCTCTGCACTGACTATTTGACATTAATCAAATGATGAAAGACAGACACTGATACATTTCATTGCAGTGTACCTCAAGTGAGTGTTAGGTGTGCACAAATATATTATAAAAAGGATGTTTTCAAAGCCAAAAGTCATGTACAAATTTATATGTCTGGAGAAGATGGAATAAATATTGTTGGAAATCCAGGCTCAGTTGCAGGTATAACCTTTATATAACTTCCTTGATACTGGATACTGTGTTGCTGCAGGGTAACAAAAATCTGTTTATGTCTCTCAACAAGAATATGATTTTTTTTTTTCTTTTTAGAAACTTATAATCTATGTTATTGCTAAGAAAACATAGCCAGGAAGCTAGACATTTTGAAAATGTGTAGAATTTTATGCAAAGGTGGTCTCAGTAAATACAAATAAGCCAAGGTAGTGCAAATTTAAGAACTACCCTGACTTCACTCTTATTCCTGCCAAATCTACTCTTTCCACTGATCTTCTCACTCTAGATACTACCTGCATTGATATTTAAAAGGAAAATATTTTGCATTCTTCTTGTTGGAGTATCCAGAAGAAGAAATCAGAAAAATCAGAAAAAGAAGGTAAGGTCTCTATATGATACAGGCAAAAAGTCCTAGAGAAAAATTGTGTTTATGTTGTCACCAGGACTTGAACAGTGACAGTGGACTGCACTAAATCCTAGTCACTCAAGAAAGGACTTTTATACTCAATCAGATTTCCAACCCATGAAGAGAAATCCCATGTCCAACAACTTTGAAAATCTGAAATGTCTTTTTAAATTTCATGAGTAGGTAAGATTGACCTACAGGTAACTGTGGCTTATGGCTAAGGCGAAGCATAAACAAATTCTATAAGCTTCCCTGAATGCATGAATCCTGATATTAGGTCTGTTCTGCATCTGAGGACAGGTATTACCACAGAGAGAGATCCTGAATCCTGCTGTAGGGTCCTACTTTGTCACTCTTCATGCTGAGCTGCTGAAGATCTTCTTCATGTAGAAACCTACTTTACTTGCAGGGTAAGAGTTCATGCAGGTGTGATGTCATACTCTGGAGATAGGCAAACTATGTCAAACAGAGCATTAGGCCACTTTGGTGCACCTAAGCCGCAAGAATCATGTACAGATTGCTGCTTCTGCATATAGAGTTGATATACCTGAAGAAGGCCAGAGGAGGAGGATACAGCTAGAAATGTGATCATGACAATTTCCATTTCTGGCTTTGTTTTCTGATGTGACCCCCACATGATTATTTACAAGCTGGTTGCTTCTGCCTTGAAGGTAAATAGATAATAAGTAGCATTCTTATTTTTATTATTTTTAGCTATTTTTATTATTCTTCTGCACTCCTTCTTTACTTAAACTAAAATACGCATTATTTATTTTAATTTCTGATTCTTCGTTTACAATGTAATGATTTTTCTAGTCTCATGGCTGCCACTGTTTTAGTAAATCCATACTGACAATAAAACTAGATATTTAGTTTGCTCTCCTTGCACAGGGAAATGTTGGATCTTCCCTGGATTTCATACCTTCTTTTGATACAGTAATTTTTCGAATAAGAAAAAGAAATACTGGGGACAAATTTGTAATTGTTCCAGTCACTCATCTTAGAACAGTGGCTAACATTGAGCCATGGTAGCAGGTTATGGGAAAGTCAAAATCAGAAAGGCCATCTAGCTTGATGGTGCAATTAGAAATCTGTTTTGAATGGTTTTTGATTTTTCATTTGAGTGATTTTTGATGGGAAAGAAATCCCCACAAAAAGGTCTCAAATCATAAGAAATAGAAAACTTCTTTTTTTAAGAAGAGAGAGTTAAACCTTATGTATAGCAAAATGGCTAATGAAGGAAAGAAAATTCCAAGTCACTTATGAAGGGCAGATGTTTGATGTCAGTTGTAGAAGTCTTTAGTCTGAAACAACAACAAACATAACCATATCTGCATCCTAAAATGTCACAGATGGTCATCACTGCTTCTAAATACTGGATGTGTGTTTTTCAAATTATTTGTGCAAACTATGAATACCTTTCTGGTGCAGAACTGGGCTGAAAAAAACCCTGTACTATTCATAGTACTTACATGGTCTTTGTATGTATGTGATCTCTGACCAATTACATATTTTCAATTCTGACTCCTAAACTGTGTCAAATAAAATATCAAAACACTTGCAAAAATGTGCATTGAATAATTAAATATTATTCTTCAACTTGATAAGTATTGCAAGAAAGGTATATATCTATCCTGTAGTGTCTCATTAACTTCTCACTTGCCCATGTGGGAATTACTCTTACCAGTTTCTACCCTAATAAAAGGGGCAAAAATGTAACACGCCAAAACCAACACCAAAGTGGCTGTCACAAATCATGAACAACTGAGAACTGATGTACAATCTGTCAGCATATCTACAAGAAATTATGAATATTATCAACTGAGATATATAATAAAACTGGTTTAAGCTGTTAGGCTAACTTTTAAGAACAAATACTGTAACAGGCTGAGCACCAACACTACCACCTAGTTTTTAATTTCACAAGCTCAGCACTCTGTTATTATTGGCCTCTACTTTTTCCTTTAGCTAGAAATAACAAAATTATTTATAATAGCACAAAAGAATTTGGAAAAACATGCAATAAGTTCATGCATATCAGAAAACAGACACATATATTATACACACTCTGAGTAGCACTTCTCCATCTTTCAACATCTGGGAAATTTTGGCCTATCTGCTTATTCAAAACAGAAGTAATTGGAGCCTAATAACATTGGATAAAAGCTTTGGTTAAGTGTGATTATTTGCTTTATGCCACTTCTGAAAGACTCCTTTGTTTCTGTTCTTTTACTAATAACTTTGGGTAGAAAATACCTAGGTATGTATACAATTTATTTTGACTGAATGACATGCAACTATGTGTGGCATGCTTGTGATACCAGTATGTATTTTATGCTATTTTAAAAATAAAAGCTGAAGAGATTGCCATTTCATTTGATAAGGGGAAAATTAAAGATGTGAGAGATTAAGCTAAAAGACAGAGAGGTGTACCTTTTACTATATTTTCTATGTAAGTCTTTGTTGCACAGCAAAAGTCAAAACTGAGTTCAGGTATTGTCACTTTGAAAGACCAGATATGCTATTTAAATCATTGGTATCTATGACCAAGGTACCTTTCCTTTCTAAAGATCTAAATTTCAACTGACCTGTGCATGTGTGTGTACAAGTGTATTTTTACACAAAAATATTTCTACTGCCTCTTTTGTATCTGCTTTTTTCCAGGATGCTCCAGAGTTTTGGAATATATCATAGTCAGCCCTTCCTTTTAATATCCCCTATTTCTTTTCTCCTCCTGAATCATAATGGGAAGATTAAAGCATAGATAGTAGATGTTAGGATTTTCATAAAGCACCAGACTTTAGGATAGTGTGTTTGGTGACATGAAGCTGGTGCAATTATAGATTTCACTTAAGGATCCATACAGAGGGGATACGATGGGCAGGACTTAAGGTTAGTCAGTACCAGTCTTAACTCCTAGTTCACACAAAAGGTCAAGGAAGAATTCATCAAAAAGTCAGCCAACTTTTTCCTGTTCCTGAAGATACAGTGGAGTTTGATATGAGACAAATATCCAGAATAACTTTTTCCTCTTGCTTATTTTCTCCATGCAGCACTATTTGCATCATAGAATATGTTAATTTAGATGGACTTAAATGGATTCTGCTCTATTCTAACCCTACCTACCTAACAGAATATAGCCCAGCTGGCATATGTTTTCTATAATCACTACATGTAAGTGAAAATCATCTGCAAAAGACTATTGATATGACCTTACTAAAAAGTGTAATCTCATTCCATAAGCATTCAGAAGGAATGAAATAAAAATAATTTGATTTCATTGTGATTATTTATTATGTAAGACACAGATTTATTGAGAAACTTGAGACATGGAGGACAGACATCTTGTCTAGCTGTTTTTACATGTGTGTGTGTGGGGGGGGTTTGGGGTTTTTTTGTTGGTTTTTTTTTTTTTTCCTGTTAGACGTAAAATCTGAACAAAAATTTGAACTTGTATATCATGAAAATCTGTTATACCAAGGGTATGAAAAGAAACATTCTAAATCCCCTAAACTTTCTAAAGTGACATGATAGAGAACTGTGACTTCCAATAGCTTAATAAGATTACCCTTAACATCAGGTAACAGGCTGTCAGAGTCTGGTTTGAGAACAGAATGAACAGGATTCTTCCATCTTTACATTATAACAACCATAAGTCAGTCTCTGGGGGGAAAACAAAAAGTAAAAAAATGTGAATCTGACCACTGAAATCCAGCTCAATGACCAGTACTTCCATTTTGTCCCAATAAACCTGAAGATTTGATCAGAAAGTGATATTTACGCATTACTAGGAAGCAGAACAGATCAGAAACTTCAAGTAATACCAGCTTGTCTGCTATAAAGCATTCAATAGCCACTAACGTTTTTCAGTACTTCCTGTTAAGTTGCATAATGAATAAAATATCAGTTAGTGCTTTAGATATGTGAACTCCACACAGGCTCAAAGTGCATTAAATATTAAAAATCTCTTTTAACCACCCATGTACAAAAATTGTCATAAGACTTCAATGGAAAGCAAATATACAACATACAGTTTATAAATCACTTAGTCAGGTATTTGTACTCATATAAAAATGCTTTACTAGTGAAATTAATGTTACAGTGAAATCCTCATGTTTAAATAGAATATCTCTCTCAATTTGAATTTGGCATTTTCAATTTATTGATAAATATTCTGTTGTAGACAAATTTATCTTAACTGCTTTTTGGTGGGTTTGTTCTTTGGTTGGTTTTTTTGTTTGTTTTTGGTGGTTTTTTGTGGGAAAGATAAGAAAAGTATGAAAGACAAGAGGGAAGGAAAGAATTTATTGTATATAAAAGACGGATAAAATGCATTCCCTCATTCAAATCAATTATTTTTTCCATTGTTATAAAACAGTTGTATTGCTCTCTTTGACTGGTAGAGTTACACTTTTCTGCAAAAAAACCCAAGGAAAAATCAAAATACATAGGATTTTTTTTAGGAATTGTGGTGTGCTGTCAAAACAAGTATATTTGTAACAGATTATTAGAATGATTACAACTCCTTTGTTTTCAGTCATTTTTATTAGTTTCTGTCAAAAAGAAGAAACTTCTAAATCAATACAATTAGTCATTTTTATACTATTATAATATGAATTATCTACAGTGTGAAATATTAGAGAGATTTTTATAAAAGTATTATCATGGCCATCATAATGATGTTTTCATAATTAATATGACATCTCTAGAAGTGTTCAATAGGCATCTGGATGTGACGCTTGGGGTTATAGTTTAGGGCCAATTATGGTAGTGCTAGGTGGACAGCTGGACTAGAAGATCTTGAAGGTCTCTTCCAACCTTGGTGATTCCATAACTATGATTCTTTGATATGCAATCCTCTGTTTTGAATTCCAATTTGTAAAGAATTTAAATTTGTAACTGCAATTGTTTTACTAGTAGCTTTCTGCAGAGTCATAGAAAATGAATTAGAGTATTTCCATGAACATAAATGAAATAATCTTTTCATTGTTCGAAATCCAGTAATTTTTTCCTGTCTCCTTGTACAGCTAAACTTTTTTAGTGCTAATGTTGAATAAATAGAGATAAGAAAAGAAAGCACTAAAGCAACATAATGAATGATTTTGACTTGTAGATAGCAAGACATCCACAGATTATATGTAGATATCCACAGGCACAGAAGACATTCAATCCTCTAGTCCAAGGTGTTTTTCAGTGAAGTATCATTGTATTAATTTAGTCCTTAGATGACCAGCTTTGTGACAATGCACATAAAATAAGCGGCTGTGCATCTTTTAATGCTGATAGAATTATATAACATGATATTTTTTCATCCTCAAGTGATCTCTTCCTTATTCTAGAAACCTAACAACTGTGTAAAGTTGCTCTTTTATGATTTTCACTGATTCTTAATGAAATGACCTTAACAAGTAATGAAAGGTGTCTAAGATGAATAAGTTTCATTTCTTTCTCAGAAGACAGAAGACTATTCATAAGCAGACTGAGCGATTATGGGTCAGGATTAAGGTGGGCAGTACCCATATGGATAGACAGTGTCAATAAATAGGGAAGTCAACAGGTGGGTTCAGTTGTCACCCTGATGAGATCAGTAGCCAGTGGATTCCAGCCACAGCTCTAACTCTATCCAGATTAAGAAAATCTCAACACATATTCTATCACGCTATCGTATTCAACTATTCCTGCTACTGTTATCTAGTAAACAGAAAAAAAAAAAAACAAACAAAAAAAAACACAAAAAACCCACAAAAAACTCCAAAACAAAACAAAACAAAACAAAAAACAAAAAACAAACAAAACAAAAAAAAACACAAGTAGCTGAAGCTACTTGTCTGTAGAAGAATAAGTCATGCGGTAGGGTTTCAAATTAATTTTTTCCTGCTTTCTTTCGCAATTTTCATAGAGTCATCAAATGGCCTGGATTTGAAAGGACCTTAAATACTGTCTAGTTCCAAATCCCCTGCTGCTGGGCAAGGACACCTTTCATTAGACCAGGTTGCTCAGAACTCCATTCAACCTGGCCCTGAATACTTCCAGCGATGGGGCATCCACAACATCTCTGGGCAACCTGTTCCAGTGCCTCACCAGCTGGAAATTAAAGAACTCTTTGTTGCTACACGTCCTTGTAAAAAGTCCCTCTTCATCTTTCCTGTAGTCTTCCTTCAGGTACTGACTGGAAAGTCACAACTAGGTAACCCCAAAGCCTTCTCTTTTTCAGACTGAACAATCCCAGTTCTCTCAGCCTTTCCTCATAGGAGAGTTGCTCAATCCCTCTAATCATCTTGATGGCCCTCCTCGGACTCACTTCAACAGGCTGATGTTCTTCCTGTGCCGTGACCTACTGCTCATGCCTTTTTTGATGCAGTCCAGAATATGTTTTGTTTCAAGCAAGATAATTTGCACCTGCTCCTATTTTAGAATCATTAATCTGTTTTGTATGTATCAATATAATAAATTTTGCATTCTGGCTGCACTTATTATGTCCTGCTACATTTTTAACTTTCAGGCAACCGCTATTCTCTTTAGTTAACAGCAAAGGGCCAAAAGCTAAGTTTGACAGTGCTAATGTGTGTTTGCATATGACTTGACATATACAATGAAACCTTAATATATAATATTCTTCCTTTGTAGTGTCTCTATGTCTCTACACCCAAGAAAGCTACAATGAATGAAATTTCCTGTTTAGAAATGTCTTCAATTTTCTGAACTAATTTTTAGAAAAGTACTTGGAAAATTCTGAATATTCAGAGACACAATAAAAAGGGTTGATGTGAGGGTCTGAAGAGCCACTTACATATGTATGCAGTTTTGACCTCTTTTGTTTTCAGAGTATAAATGAATTAGCACATTTAATTCCCAGATATTTTGGATATATTTTCATTTTTTATGAATTATATAAGAATAAATATATGTATATAAATCAATTTCAAATATTTTATAATGTCTTATGTTTATGAAGGAATTTAAATAGTTATAGTACACAAGCTAAAAGTTAAAAGGGGAACTGAAAATGGGGCAAAAGCAAGGGATGTTCCCAGATTTGAAAAACATTGCCTGGAAAAGGTGGTAGGATTTCTCAGAGTCAGCAGTAAGGCCATGTGAACCTTAAAATGCAAAAATTAAATTCTTTCCTCCAGAATTTATTAAACATGTGAAAAAACGCTACCTCTCTTGACAAAACAGACTCTTATAGCTGACTACAGCAGCAGCACAGTGCGGGATGTGATCAAAAGTGAGGACTGCAGTGCCTGAATGAACGCAGGCTGCTCCTGATGGCAAGTGGGACTCAAGCTCCTTCCAACAGCAGCAACAGCTGCAAGGACATTCTGGGCATCACTTTTCTGACTTATTTACAGTGATGAAAAGGTAAACAGATAGATGAAGAATTCAAAGTGATGGAGTTCCCTTAGATGTCACTTTTCATCTCCTTTGTTCTAGCTTTTGTCGATGGAGCTGGAACAACCATCACATTATTTAAATTGCGTCCAAATAACATAAACATTTAATTAGTGATTCAGGTATAGAGAGAAGAACATATAAGCAGTTAAACAAAAACACAGAGAAAACACCTTTCATACCTGTTCCCAAGGTCAATCTCATTCTCCAGTCCAGCATAGGTCAACCATGAGGTGCAGTCCTCAGAGGTGTCCTTGCCTTGCTATGGGAGTTCATTGCTCCTTCTCTGGCCTGGAATGCCTTCTTTGAGTGTTTGTCCACCTGCATCCACAACCATGTCCCCTTCCATGTGTCTCTTCTTTTTCCCATGACTCCTTTTGTATCTTCTCATGTGTGTCCCCTCCCTCATGGTTGTTTTTCTTCATTAATCATGTCTGAACCCCAAGGGAGTTATGTTGGCCTGAAGCTTTGTCAGTCTGTGGACTGCTCAGACCTGTGTCAGACTGGGCTGGGAACATCTGGGATTAGGACAGGGAATTCCCTGGACTGCTCCACACAAGTCATTCTTGCCATCTGTGCCCAAAACAAGGATTTGTCATTTCTTCCCTCTCCCAGGCCTACTTTTTTATTTTGCCAAACCTGTTGGCAACAGGACTCTCCTTACTGAAAAAAAAAAAAAAAGAGAAAAGAAAAAAAAAGTGAAATTTTTGTCAAATTGTCACAAGATACTGTGCAAGCGACTGTGCATTGGAACAGATTGCCCAGAGAGGTTGCTGAGTATATGTCACTGGAGATATTCAAGAATTGTCTGGATAGAATCCTGTGCAATGTTCTCTGGGAGGTCCTTATTTGAGTAAGGATCCTGCAGCAGATGACCCACTGTGCTCCCTTCCAAATGATGCCTAAAACAGAAGAAAAGATCTTTTCAGACAATATTAGTATAGATGGAGAGCAGGTCCTTTAATGAAAGCACTTTCAGGTGTGGCAAAATACACAGGCACACACACAGTATAAGGTTCTTACAAATTTATAACACTTATTAATTATCATATCTACTGAATACATCCAACCTGAGAATTGTCCATCTTCAGAATCTCCCTCAGATCTGCTCCTTGGCTTGTCTCTCTGGAATCGTGGAATTGAGTTGGAGGACTCAAGACCCCCCTATTTCCTCACCATCCTCACCCTCACATCACATGCCTTCTTTGGAGCTTCTCCAAGGTTTCTGGGCCTTCTGCTTTAACTACAATGGTATCTCATATTATGTCCTTCTATGTATGTGTCCCAAACAAGATATCTTTGCTAAAATCTTTTTCCTTGAACATTAAACAAAATTTCAAGGATTTCAAAAATTTGATACAGAATGTGAGAAAGAGGTTTAGTAACTGTTAGCTGCTATTCTAAAGTGTGAGAAGCTATACAGCTATATTATTTAAAACTTACATACTACAAATCTTTAAGAAGCTACCCCATTCTGTGATTCAGTGAATTAGTCATAGTTACAGAAAAACAGCTCACACTAAACAGATATGAGTGACTGATATTAAGGCAACCAGTTAGAAAATCTTTGTGTACAGTCATTTTCTTTCTTTTGCTTTAGGCTTGTTGTCGTACAAAAGCAGTAAACAAAGAAGAAACAAAATTTTGCTTTTTAAGCTACATAAAAATGTGTCTAGAGCTCAAGGGTAGAACACTTTGTAGTTATAAATCTAAACAAAACAACATAACAAATTTTTATAGCACTGTTGAGTTTCTAGGGTTTTTTTTCTTTAATATAGAAAAGGCATTTGTAGAAACTAGAATTCCCTTTCGATAGGCTAAAAGTCTGTGAAACATTAAAGGTCTCTTTCCTCTTCTGTAGAAGTCACACAGAAAAATATTTCATGTGTGTATGGAAATTTACACAAAGTGCTCTCATTAACAGTAATGGAAACATAAACAGCTGTGTGCCAACTCCATCCTAACATATTTCAAACCAGTGCAGAATAAACATTCATGTGAAACACCAATAGAGATGCATCTCAGTTCAGTAAAGTAAGAGGGAAGTAATTGTTTTCCATGGCCGCAATTTGATTTAGGTGAAAGTGAAGAATGGGTTTAAACCATGCTAGTTTTTGTTCAACTTATCATTTCAAAGGCAAAATGCTCAGTAAGAAAAGCTTATAATTATCCCAAGTCAGAGCTAAAGCAATTCTTACATAATGTGCTTTACAGAGATTTTTTGACAATGGCTTTTTGATTGCTTACTTGTTTGCCTCACTAAAGGGTGAGTGAACACACTCATGCATGTGTACACACACGCACACATTCATACATTTTACTTAAAATGAGGTTTGGCCTCTATATTCAACTAGACAGATTCACTTAGTGAAGAGTCAATTAAAAGAATGACAAATAGTAAGGGTAGATCTATTTTTAGGAGACAGAAGAGTTCAAACTGCTAGTGTCTGGGAAACAGTGTCACCTCCAATAAGATAAAATGATGGATGCTGTGCAAAAGGGGAACAGAGATTTCAAGAACTGCCAAAGCCAGCTTTGCAGTTCTCAGAAAATGAGAGCTCTCCCCTTCCACTTGACACTTCCCATCCTGTAAGTATTGTTTCACTAAAGGAGAAACAGATTAAATTCCAGCTGCTGTCAGTTCTTAGCCAGGTCTGTTGAAGAATGTGGCTTTTGAAAAGTTGTATCAATACTTCCCTTTCATTATTACAAAGCAGGCTTAACTGTCTTTGATGTCTTCTTACCAACATCATTACAGTTTTCTACAACCAGTGAATAGTTGTCTTTATTTAAGGTCAGTTGAAATTCTGAGTTGGAATTGCAATGCATTGGGGGACTGGATTGTTCATTGCTTATAATATCTTCCTTTTTTTTGCAGTCTGTATCAAAACCAAGTGAAAGAATGGCTTCAATTTTCTTTCAGAGACATTTCAGAGAATTTATTAACCTGAACCATTAGATTTTTTAGAGTGCAAGCCCAAACATCTGTTTTTTGCTTGTCTACAGGCTTAGCATTGCTAGTTAGAAAACAAAAACAAAAAAAGGAGAAAAATAAAAAGCTGATGAATCAATTATACTCAATTGTTTGGAAGGCAGTCTACTACATCAATAACATTTTATATGTCAACTTTTGCCATCCCCTATTGATCAACATATCACACTTTTCTGTGTGTTCAATATCTAATGATAACTGGGTAAGATGTAAAATTCCTCTCTAAATACTAAATATACATGGACAGGGGATATTGCACTAAAGCTTGTGTACAGCGTTTTGGGAAATCAGTCTAACAAAGAGAATATATTTAATCGTCCACTCTTGTGGTATTTGTACAGTGTGGCTGCTCAGTTATAAATCAAGTGTATAACTTCTGTTGCTTTACCAATGTTAACAAAGTAGCAGATAAATAACAACATAACAGCAAAGGCCACAGAGCAATAAAAATAAAACTGGTAGTGTAAGTTGCTTTCTATGTTCCTCTCTGGCTATTCAGCTGGAATAGTTTGGAAAAAATTCTATGCATTGCACATGAAATCTAGTTCTTTTATGAACTGTGTGCAATTCTAACCCATATTGTGAATTTAGGCAAACATTTCTGATAAGTATATGTCATATGTCACATCTTAAGGAAAAGTAACAATAGGACAATCAAAAATACTGGAAAAGGAATTACTTTGTCTTAAAGACTACATTAGCTGAGAAGATCTGCAACAAGCCAAGCTTAATTGCTTGTGTACAAGGAGACAACATATTTCTCAGCAGAAAAGAGGAAAGTAGAAAATGTTTTAAAAAAGATACACAATCAAATAGGTTTTGATAACCTATTAACACTGGAGCTGAAATCTTAAAAATGTTGCCTTCTGAGGAGAGAAGTGATAAATTCTCTTAAGGGGAGTCTTGAAACTCCAGAAATGATGATTAAAAAAAAAAAAATCCTGAGGATGTGTGGACTAAAAAGCAAATTGGAGCATTTGTGCAAGTGGATCATCTTGTTAGAGTGCTAATTTGCATGTCTTCAAAATTCCCTAGGAAAACAAAGGAAGATCCTGTCTAGATCACTTATGTTCTTCCTAAACTGGAAAGAAGCATGAAAGTCCAGTGTGCTGGGATAAAGTGCTAATACTCCTGTTATGAGAAACTTAGTGGATAACTTCTCAGCTTCAAATCTTCCTACCACTTATAATAGCTTTTCATCAGAGTTGAACACATCCCAGAGTGCTATGTGGTGTTGGGGGTCTGTTTCTGTCACTGTGCTGGGAAGATTGGTATGCAGATTCAGCACCAGTTTAGGCATCCATGAGGTGGGGTTTGTGAATTACAGCTGTACATTTTTTATTTGACAGAGAAAAAATATCTTCCTGCTGTTAAACTTCGCTGGATTGCTGTCATATAAAATTCAGAGTCTGAATCAAAGTAGAAATCTGCTGAGGAGTTTTCAGTGGTAAGAGATTTATGAATTAACATTCTGAAATACCATTTCTGCCCAGTGCAGTTTAATTTTTTAAGAGTTATGAACTTTATTTCCTCTAAGTTATTATTTAAGTTATATTATTATTTCTTATATAAAGCTTGGAATAAACAGGGTTGTGTACAAAAATTACTTAGAGAGAGGTCTAAAAGGCTTAAAAGGATCACAGCTAATGGACAACCAGAATGAATAAGGAAATGGCTCCTAATGCAACCAATATTAGCCACTTAATTGAAGTAAAAAATCTCTCTGATATCTTAAAGATGTAAAGAAATTGGTATTTCTGTATACTGTATATTAGTGTACTCTTCTCCACAAACACCCCCTTGTTGCAGGGGAGAAGATTGCGTGCCCTTATGAGCTTGCAAGCTGTGCTGGTGGTGGTACATGCCTCTGGTAGAGTCTCCCATGCTAGTCAGGTCTCAACTGAAGGGTCAGACAGTGTGTCGATGGGCAGGATGGGCTCGCTAGCTCCCCTAGCAACCATCCTAGGAGGAGGACAACTCTAACTCCAAACCCAGCCAGATGGAGCTCGCTTAGCCCTGTAAGGCTATCCATCTAAGAGCAGGATACTCTAACTAAACCTACATCCTGAGGACTTCGCTGTCACTGTCCAAGCTCACTAGGCCCTGGCAGATGAACCTTAGGTGTAACGGAGTAAAGGGTGGGGCTAGTTCCACGCATGCTGTGCCTCACCTAAAAAATCCACTGTGCAGGCTTCAAGGGTTCACCCACCCTTGCAAAGTGAAGTTCTCTGTCAACCTGCACCTCAGAAAGTCTTCCATCATCCCCACATCACCATAGGTGAATCAGAGCTTCAGTCAGTCCAGCAGTTCAGCTATCTGGGAAGC
>JAWWTY010000001.1:81712086-81793433 GCA_035222235.1 Margarornis squamiger
CATGGAGATGCACCATCCATAACGCTGCTGCTTCCTTTGAGAACACACTCAGAATCAGTCTTGAGGAAAAAAGGCAATGCAGGAAGAACTGTGCCTCACCAGTAGTGCCAATGGAGACTTTCTGCTGTGCCTTTTGCAACCGGACTTGCCTATCTCACATCGGCCTTTTTAGCCACCAGCATGCTTGCAGCAAGTGTGGGTAGAGCCCTTCCCAAACCTTCATTCGTGAAGCCTAGAAATGATGATAATAGTATACTATATACTTCTGTATACTGAATTCTACTGGAATTTACTCTCAACACAATTCATTCACCTGCATGTGGAACATCAGCCCTATTTTCAGCAGTGCCCAACAAGCAAATCAACAAGAGGAATCAATCTATAGAGAGCAGAGGATGGAGAACTGCACTGCAAAGCTATTTGCCATGTTCCTTATGAGATACTTATTCAAGTGAATTCTAAAACTTGTGTTCATGAACTTACAGTCATTTCCTGTAGTTATCCAAATTCCTTAGGTAATTTTAGAAACTTCTTAAAATTGCTAGTGGTTTTATTTTCTTCCTGTTGACCAGTCAATTTTTCACCTCCATGGCCTTGCATTGTTTAGAAGTGGTCTAAATAAAGATACTATCTTTAGCACAGCTAAGTCATTTCTTTGAGAAGGACAACAGAATCTGTATATAACATCTTTGGAAGGTTGCTCTTGCTCTTGTATGTACTAATTCAATTAAGCAATTTAAAATCTGAAGTGTTAAAGTCCATAATGATTTTTCTCTTTAGTTTCCTGGTGGTTTTTGTGGAGTCTTTTTCTTGGGATGTATAAAAAGACTTATTTTGCAAAAAAATTGAGACTGAATAGAAGATTACAAACATACAAACATTTCATAGAGAGAGAGGTCAATTTATAGTGAAAGGAATGTTAACTGCTACATTAAAAAGATTCCCCAAGCACTTTGACATTATTAAGTTTCAGAAGACAGTATATAATATGTACTCGGATGTAAGAGTCACAATTATGAGATGACAGCAATTTACATTAATGCCTCAATAACATTATTACATAATTCACTTCAACCTAAGCAGAAAAACACCCACAATACTTTTGGGACTTTCGTTAAAAGAAAGTAATTTTAGGAACACTATTATAAATAACCTAACTAGGGAACATTTGTCATGACTGACTTCAGAGGCAGAATAACCTTGGGTTGGTATCAAGGTATCAACAGATTTGGGTCATTTCCCAGCACTATCTGCATGGCCTTGAGGAAGTCACTTTGATTCCAATTAATGGAGTTTGTCAGTGAGCCATGGGAGAGGAGGCTGGTTATCTTCATTTAGATCCTGCTTTACAACTACCCACTCTCTTGTGATCAGCATCGCTCATTGCTCTCCAGCCTTCACAACACTAAAGCCAGGAATCCAAGAGGTTGTGGCAGCTGAGCTAATGATCTGCTATTGCTCAGTCATGAGGTACTGGCAAAAGTTGTCCACAGAAGTTGTGGCTGAGCCATCTCTAGAAGTGTTCAAAGCCAGGTTGGATGGGGCTTTGATTGACCTGGTCTAGTGGAAGGTGTCCCTGTTCATGGCAGAGGGGTCAACCTTTTCTCCCAGGCAACTGACAGGATGACAGGACACAGCCTCAAGCTGTGCCATGGGAGGTTCGGGTTGGATATCAGGAAGAAGTTTTTCACTGAAAGGGTTGTCAAGCACTGGAATGTGCTGCCTGGGGAAGTGGTGGAGTCACCATCTCTGAAGGTATACAAGAAAAAAACTGGATGTGACACTCAGTCATCTGGTCTAGTTGCCAAGGTGGTGATTAGTCAAAGCAGAACTCCATCTTGGAAGTCTTTTCCAATCTAAATGATTCCATGATTCTGTGATATTCAACTAATCTGAAACTAACACAGTAAGTTTGGGGTTTTGACATTGGCATTTGAAATTAGACATGGTGTGTGTGTGGGTTATTATTAAATGGGTGGGAGGTGATACTAATTAATAAAGACTCCTTTTGAAAGGTACATTTGCTCAGTGCTGCAACACTGGACCTGAACTACAAACTAAAAAGATTATTTCTGTTCCTTATAAAATACTGCTTATTATTAATAAAACAATAGACATTGAAGTTGGGGATTTTGTTTAGTGTTTGGGCTTTTTTTTTTTTTTTTTTTTTTTTTGCTTTGGTTTTCTTTTAATTAACTAACCAGATTATCTGGTGTTCTTTGCTGGTGTTCTTTGTTGTTCTTTGTTAACACATACATAGGAATATCTGCTCAGTATTTTGGATTTACTGGTAGGAAATGGCACCAATTAAGGTCAAGAATCTAATAATGAAAAATAGGCTTTGTTAAAAGTTTGAAAGATTAATAAAATAATTTCCAGCATCACAAAATAGACTCTGACTGCAGGATTTAAATTTAAACTTATCACATTAATGCAGCTGTAAAAAGAAAGTGCAGTAGCAAATTTACCTTAGTGCTCTTGGAAAACAGGCATTTTAGAATTATTGCCATCTCACCAATGTAATTCTTTTCAAATCACCAGTCACAAAATAGCTGTATCTTATTCTATGACATTAAACTCAGCATACAGTATTTTTCAAGCTGGGTGAAATCCTAGATGAAGAATGCTTACTATACTTTTATTCTTATTTTAGCCATTAAAGGTCAGAGAGGGAGGGCATGTGTTTATGGTGACATTGTGAAGGTGATAAAGCTGCAGCTCACAGGAGCTCCACATTTCTTTAGTTCAGTGTGATGTAGAAATACTTCATCCCTTTTCTTCAGGCAGTCTTGGTTCAATATTGTAAAGACGTTAAGTTTCACAACCTTTAGCTTGTTTATCATTAATCAGTGACATTAATATATCTGTGTATGACACACACAGCAAATCAACTTGAATAAAAATTGAACTTGAATAAATTTGTCTACTGGGGTGGACTATAAACATTGAGATTTATACAGCTCACTTTTTTAAAATCTACTTTTACATTCACTCTCCTACTTTTTGTTATGTAAAGAATTTTTAAGTACAACAGAGTATTTTTAGCATGCGATATCTTGGGAAAGAAATTGTGAGATAACTGTAGACTATGCTGGACAATTAGTTTTCTTTCTTCAATTATTACTAAAGACACAAAAACTACCACAGAAACGGACAGAGGTTTGAATAGCGAATATGTATGGAGTTTTGTTACCTGATTCACCTTTGGAGTGGGTGTAGCTCTTACTACTCTATCATCAATTTCTAAAATTCTTTAACATATATACCTTTGAATTTTATTTTGTTCAGTTGGAAAGTAGGGTGTTTTTCCCATTTTACTAATTTGTAACTGAGGTAACTCCCTCCAGGTTTCACAAAATCTTCATGACTAAATACAGGAATCAAGATGCCATAAACAAGGATCATAAGGTAGGAACAATCCTTCCCTGGGCTCAAAAATGCCAAGTTTCTTTGAATCTACTGTATTATGTTTTTGCAGAATATGCCTATTAAATCACTTGGAGTTGCTAGATTTGGTCCTCTTAAAGAGCTGGGACCTTTTCTTAGCAGAGTTTCAGAGGAGTGAAGTAAGCTCAAAACCTTTACGGACCTTAGAAGAATGGACAGTCTCAAGTCATACAACAAATATATGCAGTCATATTAAAGGCAAAGGAAAAAACTGTGGCTAAATAGGACAACCAGAGATATGATGAATGAAGATGCGGATCAAGGTTGTCTGAGGGAAGTAGCATGGATCAGTGGTTAAAAAGAAAGCCAAATTTTGCCAAAAGTAGTAGTAAAAGCTAACTGGCAGGCAAATATAACATCTCTGTTAATTTCAATAGGCTGTAATGACCTAAATGAGTTAAAAGAACTGTGAAGACTGGAAGGCAGAGTACACTGACAGTCATTTACTCAAAAACCTTGCACAAGAGACAGAGGAAATTCAAGCAATTAAATTGTGCCGATTTCAGATATGACTGGAAAGTACAAGAAGCAATGAATTCAAACCACTCAACTTCCTTTGAAGAGCTAGAGCTAGAAAAGAGCTAGAAAGAGATTTTGCTGTTTTCTTTGGGTGGACTGCTTTCTTTTAAGCAAAGACATAAGACATAGATGTAGACATAGATAGGAGAGCTAGAAATTGTGATACATAGTAATTTAGGTTCCATGTGGGACAGAGCAGTAAAGCAACAGGCCCAAGGCATGCTGGAATTTGGTTTCCTACAGACCTTATGGGAAAAGAATCGTTCTAACAATAATGAAATGTGAGTGTTGAAGTGTTTCTTTTGCTTTGTATATTTTATGGATAACCATCCTGAAGTCATCCTCTATTAATACTTAAGGACAGGTGGATAAACCTGAAATATCTTGACTTCTAAAAGTTTGAGCATTTATACAACATCCCATCATTTTCAAGACACAAATGTAAATAGGGCACAAAAAGCTCTATATGATATGAGATTGATCATTAATAGATTCTAAAGAGTATCTTGCCAGTTTTGCCCTACAGATGCATTAATATGACACAGAATAACAAGTTTAAAGGAATACAGGGAACACAAATGAGGAGGCACATAAATTGAAAAATACTTTAAGTGACTAATTTTCACTACTGAGAGTCCATTATGACTAGGACTTTCTAACAAATTTCACACTCTAAACAATTACATTCTCTTCTCCAATGTGATAACTTCACTGGCATTTTTCTACTTTTTCCTTAATATCTCACCTCTTGCAAAAGATCTGTCTGTTGAGTGCCTACAGCAAAGTGTTCTGGAGCTAAATTGTTTTTGTAAATCTTTTTACTAAAATAAAATGAGCAGCCGGATGTTTGCCATTTCAGCTGCAACTGAATAAATATTTTATCATCCCTTCTTCAAAAGCTCATCTGTAATTCAACGAGTTTTATAGAACAATTTAAAGAGTAAAAGCATTTAATTCACTTCAACTTTGATTACATTACATGGGCTATTGTGATGAAAGCTTGAGGTAGTTTCTGACTGGGGTTTACTTAAAATACTGATTTTTAATTACTTCCCTCAGGTAAACTGCCACCTTTTTCAAATGGGTGCACAAAGCACAAAGTCTTATAAGCAAAATAAGACTATCTTTGAAAGAATTTCCATCAAAAGAAGACTTATGCTTTTGCAAAGAGGGTGGAAGTTTTTTTTGTTTTTTTTTTTTTTTTCTTTTTTCTTAGAAACTATCAAAAGCATCAGAATTCAGTACACAAGTGATAAAACATTAATGAAAAAGCATGCTGAAGTATTTGAAGTGGGAAAAACAATCACTTCACTTCTCATCAAACATGCAGAGAGTTTAATCCGGTGCCCTTCAGTAAAGATAGGTAAGAGTTTTATCTAATTATGATATCCCTCCCAAGTTGTTAGAGAATCACTCAGTGAAGGTCAAGATTCAAGGAGCAGAACTTCAGGCCACATCAGTTGCTGACCTTGAATGCTGCAGGGAATCAAGAGCCCTACTGCTTCACAGGACTTTGATTTGCAGAGTTCTAATCCCAGTAGTACCATTTTATGCCAAGAAAAAAACATGTGAAGATAAGTAGAAATAATAAGCAAAATGAAGCATAAGTATGATGAGGACAAATATGAAAATAAAAAAGAGCAATGTGTCTTGTTTTGTCCTATATCTATTCATGACATTTATCAGAGAAACACAACTAAGATGGCAGAGTGAAAGGAAGAAGCTCTCATGGCTGGCAGTGTCTTCACAAAAATGCACTTTTTAATAAACTTCCCAAAAAGGAAGAATTCAAAATAAGAAACCTACATATAAAGGCAGATGAGACACTCTTGATTTATAGCCCTGATATCATAAAATATTTTATATCTTGATACTCAAATCTCTCATAGTTATTTTAAGTTCTGTTTTGCTTTAAATTACCTTGCCTAGCCTTGGCTCACTTTGTCTCCCTTGCCTTCTGTCTTGAGGGTTTCTAATAGCACAGACAATTATTCTACGTAAGATAATATGTTACTGTTGCTCATCATTCCTGATCATGAGATTCCTTCATTCTTTCTACAGGTGTATCTTCCCTGTTTACTTTACAATCTCTGTTTGTAGGAAGATTCACCTCAGGCTTGGCATAAAAAGCTACTATTTATATGTCAATATGACAGATGTGGGGGGAAGCCAAATGCTATCCTCATTAATGAATGTGAGAACAGAATCAATCTCTCTAATTCCAATGTGGGAGACAAAAAATCCCTACAAATAATCTTAACTCATAATGTAGTAACAAAACCTGTAAGATGATATATTAGCTTCTTTTTTATTACACTTTAATCTCACAAGGGAAAATGGTCACATCTGAAATGGAAAGAATAATATATAAATCCTATATATATTTTAATATTGACATTTGGTTTATTTTTATATATTTTGAGACTTTAAAAAGCGTCTGTCTATTTTTTTATCATAATCTGATGGTTTAGATTCTGCAATATATATATATAGCCCATATTTCGTTTTCTCAGATTCTCAAAGTACCCATACCTAAGTTTTTTGTCATTGACTTTTCTATTTTCTTTCTTTCTTTTTTTTGTTTGTTTTTTTTTTTTTTTCTCCTTTTAATGTTTTGTTTACTTGTTTTGTTTTTTTACTTGCTTCCCAGGAAAACCTAACTGGGGTTTTTTTCTCCATTGCAAGAGAAGACTTACTTGGTCTCTGTTCTCTCTTTCACACTTATATAAGCATTCTGCCTTTCTATCTGGGCTGAACCATCTTAACAGGAGACAGTCCATTCCAAACCCTTACTAATTGCTTCTTAAGGTTTCAGGAGTCTGTCTGAAATTACTCAGTCCCAAAAGGGAAGGCCAGAAGTTCATAGAAACTTACAAACTCTGCCAAACTTCAATGCTTTATATGCACAGTAAGTCTGGGAAAATTACATTTTTGTTTCATTTAGATAGATAGATAGAAAGATAGATAGATAGATAGATAGATAGATAGATAGATAGATAGATAGATAGATAGATAGATATCCTTCCCCCACCCTCGAGACCCCTGTAACACTCCAGACCGGGAGCTACAGGCTCTGCTAGGAGTTTTACTTTAATATTTATATATATCAGGTTCTTTAATACGTGGAAAGAACACCAAGAGAATAAGCCACAGACTTGTTCCCAAGGTGTTTCTTTATTAATTTAGGGGAGAAAATAAGGGAATTTCGCAGTGGACCAAAAAGGGCACTACACACTACACAAGCTAGACAAAATGTTCCACTACAACACCAGCTCAGCACAAATTAATCAACAACACCCAAGTCAATATTCAATCAATTCACACACTTCAGTCGAATCCAATCTTTCCAGTCCAAACCACCCAAAGCACCAGGAAAGGAGTAAAGAAAAAGAAACAAAGGTAGCAAGATGACAGAGAAGGAGAAAGTGGGAGAGACAGCTACCTCTGAGACTTTCTGGCAGACCAGCTGTCACATGTCCAGGTGTCAGGGATGCAACACTTGAACCCCAAAACCTCTGATTTTATCTGCTCTGGTCTCCATAGTCAAACTCCCCAAGTGGGGCCTCTGCCCCCTGGCCACTCCGGGGTCCTAGGCCAGGGTGAGGGGTTGTGTCCTCACTGTCCCTGCCAATCCAGGCTGGCTCAGAGGTTCCAGGAGGTGTGGGTGTTATAGTTTTCCCAGGCTGTTTGTGACTGGCAGCTGCTCCGGTGCTTCACTGTGTGGGCTCAGGGGCTGCCATGAGGCTTATGACACCATCCCACCTCTGTGAGGTTCGACCTATCCCTGTCCCCTCCACATACACACCCCCCACAAGATGGTTCTGACCGCATAATAACTGATCTGGTGTGTAACAGCCTCCAATGTTTTTGTCAGTTTTGCTACATTAAAACTATATTTCCTTCCCCAAACAGTTATGCCTGACTCACATCTACTTTATGGAATAGTTCACTCATTGTTCTGGCTTTAAGAGTGATTTACAGGATTCTGCATTAATTCCAGTAGGTGACATCAGGAGATATCTGTTATAACTCCAAGGTTTTTGCTGTTATACTGATCTGTTACTGCAAGAAGAAGAATTATCTTTTATCTGGCTGGGTCAGTGAAAAAAACTCATACTAACCCTGTTTCTGCAAACCAGTTTTTCAGATCATCCTATGCACAGCACAGGAAACCAAGACACTAAATTGGTTTCAGAATTCCCCTGATAACTCCATTCTAAAGTATCCCAATCAGCAATGTCAAAATATCTATAGCAGAGCCATCCATAGGTTAAAGAAACAAAATATTTGTTAAATGAAACCTTTTTTGAAGATATGTGTGCTTTTCTAGTCTGGTAAGCTGGAATAGAATAATACTTACCTTTGTACTTCTACACTCTGTCTCTTACTGGGTGGCAGTTTTCAGAGCCACAGAGCATCTACTGACAACCAGACAGGATAAGAAATACACCGTGTTGCCCACCTTCAGCACTCTACATTTCGTCCTATGCTTTTCATCCGTATCACCATTTTCTTCCTCCAAATGCCAAATTCAAACTCTTGCCAGATCCACATGCTGTTTGCTACTTTCATAAAACACTTTAAAATGTGTTTCAGATAACCAAATACTGATTTCGAGAACTATTTTGAATACTCTAGGAAAAAACTGCAAGATGTTGCTACCTAAACCGCAGGATAATATGTGGTTTACCAATTGTCTTTTAGAAATGCAGTTAAACAACAGAAATACACATGGGGGTGCCTATTTAATTTTCTATGCAGGCACTTTATACTTTGTCATCATATAAATTGAGAATCTCTGTACGGACTAATTTCTATTACCTTTCACACAACTAGTTTAGTTGCATAGCTACTATTTTACATGCTCTTAGGGAAGGAAAATTTCGTACCACACATCTGTCCCCTTGAAAATTTTGTGCGTATCTATGCATACTGTATGCGCTTACACACGGGCTTGATTAAGGGAATCGTTGCCTGTATGACCCATACAAAGTAAAATTGAATATTCCTTACCATAATGTAGGTGAAAGAAAATTTTGATTCTTCATGTGTAGGTTGATATCTCTACTCTCTACCTGTCACCAAAGCTGAACATTCACCCCAAATAAGTGATACTGTTTAATTATATTTCTTTTATTTCATTTTTATTCAATTTCTATCAGCCTTTTTTGAGCAATAGATTTTATGGAAGTCATCCCAGAGTTAAATTCACATTCATATTAGAATGTCGGTCTGCTTCTGTGATTTGATAGCTTTTTTGCATTATTTTTAGAAGACTTGAATTTGTGTTTTCTGTTTGTAAAATTGCTACTAATTTTTTTTAATGGTATAACGATCTTTCCAAGTTACAAAGCCAAACCCTATACAGACTGGTGCAATTGTTGATTCTGTGTTTTCAGACATAAAAAGAGAATCTGCTTTGTTAGGATGTCGATAAATCAGAGGTTTGTTTCTATCTCAGTATATTGTCTGGCATATACAATAGGCAGAACAGAATGAGTTAAATATATGATGCTTTTATTGGCTGCCATTGTTGCTTATAGAACATTTATAACAAGCTCTTTGAGAATCCTTGTAATGGTGAGGAAACAATTTGTTTTGTGAATTAATTTGTTGAATGCAAAGTGTTTCCAGTTAGCTTTCCAAGTTATAATGACGTGACTGAATTCAGAAGTGCCCTTGAAAATCTGCAATGTAGAACAGCATATACACAACACATTCATTCCATACAGTGCCGAGGAAACTACCAATCACGAATAAATACATGCTGTTTTTCTTAATTTATTAACCAGTACTGATTCTGGTTTCATTTTCTCATTTTATTTCAGTTCTGATATACAATTTGCAGTAACTCCATGAGGTCTCAAGTCACCACAGAATTTAGGCACGTGCTGAGTTTTTAGCACGATGAGTACAAGTCAGCCTGTTTAGGCTGATTATTTTCTGTGGTGTGTTATGTTTTGCATTTAAAATGCAGCCCTTGAATCTTCCAGATTCTTTAAATCACACTATTAATTCTGGTTTCTGAGACTTCAGGTCCTATCTCATGGACAATTAGTAATCAGTGATAAAGAGAATGTAGTCATTACCCTTTCTCTCACTCACTACATTAATAAACCAAATTAATAGCTTGAACTGAAGAGCATCAAATATCACTTTCTCTTTTTGTGGGGGGCTGCTGTATGCTTTTCCTCTCTGAACATCTAACCCACATAGTCTTTATGTCAGTTAATGAAATAGTTGTAAGTGCCTAAATATACCTGATCAATAGTAATGATCTGTTTTTGTTATTAAGCAGAAAAGAAAACACTTAGTACTTTGTGAACCCTTGAACTGCAAAAAGTCAGGCACAGGTTCTTTGGCAAAACAGAAAAAAAATTCAAATTGACCAGAGATCTTATAATTTATTTAAATTGATGAAGTAGAGGACAATCAGTGGCACAATTAAACTCAATTCTCCACAATCTACATTCAAGTTTGAGGTATTCTAAAATTGCTGTAAAAAAATCCATCAAAGGTCAGTCTATCAGTTGGGGGAAAAATAAGCCATTATGAAGGAAACAATTTATTCAGAAGACTGAATTGTTACATAAGGTCTGAAATATATAAAAATTATTTACTTCAACAAATTTTTTAAAAAAAATCCATTTAAATTACACACATTTACTTATCTCTGCTTCCTTACCCTTACTCCCAACACTTCTATCCACAGGGAAAACTTCTATTCCACAAGGAAAAGGTTCAGTACTGGGCCCAGTATTGTTTAACTTACTTATCATCAACTTTTGTGAAGTAGCAGAGGTCTCAGTGAGTTTGCTGACAACACAAAGCTGGGAGGAGTGGCTGGATACCCCAGAGGGCTGTGGAGGCCTTCAGAAGGAACTCAACATGTTGGAAAGGTAGGCAGACACAAACTGAAATTCAACAAAGGCAAATACAGGGTCCTGCACTTTGACAAGAATAACCCCAGGCATCAGTACAGGCTGGGGGCTGACCTGGGAAGGATCTGGAGGTCCTGGTGGACAACAAGCTCACCATGAACCAGTGTTCCCTCAAGGCTAAGAAGGCCAGTGGTATTCTGGGGTACATTAGGAAGAGCACTTGCCAGCAAGCTGAGGGAAGAGATCCTACCAGTCAGTCCTAGTGAGGTTGATTGTGGAGTACTGTGTCCAGTTCAGGGCTCCTTAGTACAAGGGAGGCATGGAGCTGCTGGAGTAGGTCCAGCAGAGAACAACAAAGGTGATTAAGAGACTGGAGCATCTCTCTTGCAAGGATAGGCTGAGAGAGCTAGGCCTGTTCAGTCTCAAGAAGGGACAAGTGATAGGGGACCTCATCAATGTGTATAAGTATCTGAAGCGGATTGTGGGGATGAAGGAGGCTGAGAATGGAAGATTAGATGAGCAGAAGAGAGTTGTTCTTCAGAGTTGTTTTTGCTCAAGAGATTTCTGCAGCTGGAAAGGCCAGAGATGAGATCAGTGTGGGAAAATTCCATTTATGATGTTTATTCTCTGCCAGTCCTGACGAGTAGAATTCCTAGGTAGAGATAACACCTCCTCATTGACATGCTGTGAGGCCCCGGCTGAGAGAACACAGCTTTGAAGTTATGCACATGGAAATGTGTTGATATAAAAGCACCCAAGGCATAGGTTGGCCTGTGCTTTTTCTGCCCTCTGTGATTTTTTTTTTTTTGCAGTGTATCTTAGGATTTTCTACTTGGAAATAAATTTTCCTTAGTACTTTAGCCATGGTTTCATCCTCTGGTTACCTGCACCATATCAAGTCTTACAGAGGGTGTCAAGAGGATAGCACCAGGTTATTCTCAGTGGTGCTAAGGAATAGGACAATAGGCAACAGGCAGAAACTGATGCACAGGAAGTTCCACCTGAAATGAGGAAGAACTTCACTGTGCAGGTGACTGTACACCAGAACAGCTTGCCCAGAGAGGCTGTGGAGTCTCTCTCCCTGGGGATATTAAAGAACTGTCTCAGTGCAATCCTGT
Source organism: Margarornis squamiger (assembly GCA_035222235.1). NCBI lineage: Eukaryota > Metazoa > Chordata > Aves > Passeriformes > Furnariidae > Margarornis > Margarornis squamiger. The sequence goes on from JAWWTY010000001.1 coordinate 81,724,052, forward strand.
GCAACTGTTACACCCTGGTCCCAAAGGCTCAAGGCTCAACTTTACCGGGAGTACATTTTAATTTTAGGCTTCAAAAGATTTCATCCACACTAGCCCTTGTAAAGCCATTGGTTCTTTGGTACCATGAGTTAACATCTGGAGAGTAACTACACATCTCTGGAATGTACGCATTTTCTCTAAGAGAATTCTTTGAACTTGGTGAGAAAATAGGCATTTTGGCAAAAAGGATTTTACAAAGATAGCATGCAACTTCACAAAAGCATTACAACAGATTACCAGGACTAACAAGCATTGCTTTAGAGAACCTTCGTTACACCCAGCAAACACAAACTCCTTGAAACTTAACTTAGGCACCCACACCTTACAGAAAATAAGTGTTTAGGTTACCCTCAAAAGGAAGAAAAGAATAAAGGAAGAGAGATTAAGAGAAGAAAGAATAAAGAGAGAAAAAGAAGAGAAACAATCACAGTTACCACTTGATCACATGTTGATAGCTTCAAGAGGAACGGACCAGGGCCCAGCGGAGACCTCATGAGTGCCTCTTTATCCGGTCTGGCTATTGTGGCCATTCCCCCCAGGCAGGACCTTTGGTTCACTGGCCACTCACTGTTCCCTTAGCCAAAGTGAGGGACGCCAAAGCCAGTCACGGGCTCCAGGGGATGTGGAGTTGGCAGGTTATCAGACGGACCTTATTGATTGACAGGTGCCCTATGTGGCCTTCATGCCATGTGGTTGCTGACTCCAGCAGCCATCCCAGCTGACCATGTGGACACTGTGCTAAAGGTTTGGTCTACTCCTCACACACACACACACTCCCACACACACACTCCCACACAGTGGTTTTGACCCAATTATAACTGATCTGGTGTGTAACAGCAATGTGCTCTGGGATGACACTGCTTGAGCAGGGAGGTTGGACCAGACGACCCTTTCCAACCTGAACCCTCTGTGTTTCTGTGAACACAGTATTACAGTTTCTCTAGAAGAGAATGTGTAATACTTTAAATTCACAAAGCTGAATTTCAACATGTGGAAAAGAAAATATTTTCTATACAATCACCTAATTGATTGTGCTACTTTTGTTGAAGACAAGAATTAGTTAAGAGAAACACGGTGTTATATTGCAGAGGCTTGGTCCTTTCACAAAACAGTTCCTGAATTCCCATTGACATGGGCATTTTCTTTCAGGAGCATTGAAAATCTCATTGGGCACAGTAGGTTTCACAGGATACCTGTCACTCTTGTGCTGTAGTGCATTTCAAGTTTCAGAAGTATGTATTTTCCATACAAGTAATTTTCCATACTTTAGGAGGGTTACTGTATGTGTTAGGCTACAGACTGGCAACCCCCTGAAGTTCAGTCCAAGGGAAAGAACTTGGCCTTAAGGCTAGGCTCTGATGTTTATATCAAAGTGATGTTGACACATACTGAGAGCAAAAGTCAAGAAATTTACCAACAAATAGCTGCTTTGAAAGCAGCTTGTTTTGAGTCCTGATGCCTTTGTTCTCCTCTGCTCGGCAAACTGGCAACTTGACGTAGCAGGCATTGCCTGGTGTTTTTTCCTTTTCCTCTTCTCCTTCCTCTACAAGTACAGAGAAGTGGACAGGAACTTGTCCACAGAGGTACATCTCTACTGAGAATTTCTGTGATATTGCAAGCTTTCACTATCCTAGTAATAACTTAATTAAGAAATGCTTTCTCTAAAATCCCTATCAGTCTCATCTTTCAAGCATCATTACTAAATTAATTCATATAACAAGAAAAGACAGGGATTGTTTTTTTAATATATATATATATATATATATATATATATATATAATTTTATTTTTCTCTCCTCCATCTTCAACTTTCCAATAATTAGTCATGTACTTAAAAGCAAAATAAAAAAAACAAAAATATAATTCCTGCATGTATAATATTTAGCATATAGAAATATGCATTAAAATAATTTTTATTTTAATGTTTCTTAAAATGTTACAGTAATGTCTCAGTTAAACTGACGTCTTGGAAGGTCAGTGTTTGAGAAAATATTAAAACGATGCAACTCTAGGAAGCTGTTCTTCTTGAAGGTAGAGTATTTGAGTACTAATATCTGACAGCACAATATCTAATAACATTCAGAGAAGTTTCAGATGAGCAATAACTGCTACATTAATTCTGGACACCATAAAGAGGTAGCAACAGGAAAAATGTTGCTGAGACAGAAACAAATTTTCCTTGACCTAACTTAACTCATATCTGTAGACATGTGGATAAACAGGTGAATAGATGTGAATTTGCTCGCAGTGTTTCCACTAGGAAAATTCAAAATTGTTCATAGTTATGCTTTCCCTACACTGTTTAGGCTCATCAGCCTAAAGAAGGCACCTGGAAAACCCACGGATAAGCTCCACCTGGAAGCCATGTCCAGGCACATGAAGAACAAGATTGTGATTTGGACAGAGATGAGGGAATTACCAAGAGTGTGTAATATCTGACCAATCTGTTTGTCTTTTGTGGCGAGATTTCTGGCTGTCTTCTGAAAGGAAGAAAAGTGGATATTAGTTTAATCAGGGCCCTTGATGTGATCTTACCACAGAATCCTTACAGCTAAATTGGTGAGCTATGGACTGGATAAATGGTCTTGAAGGTGACAATAAATTGGCTGATTCTTCTGATTTTGTGATGTAATAGCACAAAGTCAGTTGATAGTGCTATTCCTCAGGATTCCATACTGGGGCTATTATAGTTATTGATCTGAAAGTCATGGACAATGACACTGAATGACCTAAGCCATGCCAAGCTGTGGAGAACTGCTCTTCACTGAGATCTTGACAAGCTAGAAAATAGTCTGAAATAACCTCCTAAAGTTCAGCAAAAACAAATGCAATTTTCTGCTAGGGACAGGTGAAACAAACTGTATTTGGGTAATAGTTGGTGAAAAAAAAAACTAAATTAAAAAGCATCTCTACAGAAAAAAAAACCACAATGTCCCGGCAGACAAGTTGAAGATGACACAGTGGGATGCCTTGAGAGTGAATTACCAGGAATGCAGCCAGCACTGGAAGTAAGAGGTGACTTACACATACTCAGCACTTGAGAGGCTGCACCTGGATTATTGTGTCCAGATTTTTGTACCCCAGTGTAAGAACAACATTGTCACACTGGAGCAGGTTCATTAGGGGTCAAATTTTCAGGGCACTGAGATACTTTTTACATGAAGACAGAATTAGATAACTTGATTTGTTCAAGTATAATGAGAGGAGAATAAAGGGAGATTTTGCCAAGTTAGACAACTACCTAACAGATGACATGATTGTTCTCAGAAGTGACCAGTGCTAGGAAAATTGGTAACTGACATAAATTGCAAGAAAGGAAGTTCTGATTAAGACTTTTTTTTTTTTTTTTTTTTTCTTTAGCCCTCACAATGTCAAAGAGTGAACCAGTTCCCCCAGAGAGGTTTTTTGTGGTAAACTGCACCAGGCCTGTGGATTTCTTGACAGAGCAAGAAGAATTTGACCTTGGCCAGACTGCTGTGTACCCGTGGAGATAAACAACTTGCAGAGATTGAGAGAACTCAGGAGAAGCAGAAGATAAGAAACCTGGACAAGTTTGTACAGAGACAGTAGTTTATAACTGTGGCCAATAGATGATTGTTTGTGTGTAATGAGCACCAATAATGTTAGTGCACGTACACTTAGGAAATATAGAAAAGTAGCTGTGTCAAAAAATAAAAGGAAGAAGTTTCACTTTTATCTATTCAGGATCTTCGCCTGCTTTTTATAGAGTCTGTCCCAACTACAACAACAGAGAGACATAACTAGAGACAAAATCTAACTTGACATGGTTCTAAAATATATGGTATAGGCTGATGTTGCTTTCAACAGGGTTTTGTATATATTTTAAAGATATATTTTAAAAGACCCTTCCAACCTCTTGTTCTGTGACTGTTCATCACCTGCACTACAAGAGTACTAAGAAACAATTAACAAAGGTGAGACTTCCACCAAGAAAGATATTTTTAAAATCACTCAGACACAGGATTACAAGGGCTTTTCCAAGTGTTCAAGGTCATATTGGCTAGAACTTTGAACAACCTGGTCCAGTGGAAGGTGTTCCTGTCCACAGCAGGGGGGTTGGAACTTGGTGATCTTTAAGGTCCCTTCCAAAAAAAACCATTCTATGATTCCATGGTTCTTATGATTTCAGCCTAAACTGTGGACTAGAAAATGCTTCAGGGATTCACAGTAATGAGTTCTGTCTCCAGAACCTCATCGTGATACTTGCTTCAATATGTAAAAGAGGTTCTTGTGAGAGTTTGTCACTCCTGAAAGACTCAATGATTTTCTCTGGCGAAATAGTAAAGGAATTTTCCATTACTATCTCCTTCTTTGCAAGTTTCCTGATTATGATATATGCTTCAATCACACCAGCCTGATGGCTGGCAATGAATTTACTTGAGGCTTTGACAACAGCTGAGCTCTGTTAACTTACCATGGAAAGAAGCATTACGACTTTTGAGACTTAGCTAGAAGAAATTTAAAGCCAAAAAGATTTAGAATGTCTAAGGTTTAAGCTACAAATACAGCTAATAATCTACTTGTAATTCTAGTTCTGAATATTCCTTCTAATCATACTGTTTCAACAGAATACAATTCTCTTTGTAGATGTTTCCTTGGGATTATCAAAAGAACTATTATTAGTTAAGCACCATCCCTCAATATCAATAGTTCCTCACTGCCAATGTCTATTGTATCAATTATCGGGATTTAATTCACATAGAGAATAAAACAGATTAGATGGTTACTGCATTAAAAATTCAAGTCAGTGATATTTCAAAGGTAATGCTGATAAGACTGAAAGGAAAAATTGATTGTGTGATCCAAATTCAGGACCATGTTTAAGGGTCAGGCACAGACGCCATTCTCAACTTAGTACTGTGATGATATTTTGGGTGATTTAAATCTGCCCAGTGTAAATCAAAGTTCAATTTTTGCCTGGATTCAGGAGTTTTTGAGAAATTATTGATCCTCTTAGTTTCAATTTAGGCAACAGAGTGATGCCTCCTTGTTCTGAATACAGTTGAACTACCCATTGATAACAATGACCATATGTCATTAGCATCTTCAATTGCCAAGCTTTTGATCTTCTATAGGGTACCAAAACATTCTGAAAGACTGGTATATTTGTGCATATATTTGTACTCATATTTATTTATAATGATCCTATAATAGAATAATGTGCTACCTGAGTTCTTGAAAAAGTAACAGAAGAAAACAGAAGAAATTCATAATCTGAAGTCTTTACCCTTTCATACTGCTACACACAAACTATTAAGTATAATCCATTAATTTTTCCTAAAATGGATTTTTATAAACCTAAGATTAGACATATCATGTAAAATAATTTCCGTTTTACTCTTGTGCTTATGTACCACTTATACGTGTCCCTATCTCTTGTTCAGATTTTTCTATCTCATTCTTTCTTTTTCTTCCTGGTCTTGTTGCAAGTCTAGCCTCTAAGTAAAATACACAATTTGAACTAACTTTATATTCTTAAATAACCAAATATAAATCTGAAATAATTCCCTGATAGACAATTTCCTAAATCTTAATATGACTCACTAGATGAGCAATTGCTAATTTATAATGTGAAGAGGGGCTTCCAGAACTGTCGATATGAATAGTGATTCCCACATTTTTTCCTAATCTATAATTTTCTGTACAGCAGGAAAACTCCTACATAATTACCATCATGGAACGCTGGTGGGATGACTAAGACAACTGGAGTGCTACAATGGATGACTATAAACTCTTCAGAAGGGATACGCAAGGAAGGAGAGGTGGTAGGGTAGCTTTATATGTTAGGGAGTGTTTTGACTGTCTAGAGCTTGGTGATGGTGAAGAGGGTTGAGTATTTATGAGTAAGAGTCAGAGGAAAGGCCAACAAGGCAGATATTGTAGTATTTTTTTAGTTACTGTTACTTAAATTCTTATCCAGATAACACATATGGATGATTTCACCAAACCCAGTAAAATGATACATTTAAGTATATTCAAGAATCAAAATAAATTTGTTTTCAGTCTGTTTAAGTTGTAAGTGGAAGAATTATATGTATTTCTCCACACTGCTTTTCAGGAATGAATCTGCTATCCAAAACTTCATCAGAGTATTTCCAAACACATGACAGTGATCTGAAAGTATCACCTTCAGAGGACCAAGACAGAGTATATCATCAGCAAGAGTGTTTCTGGAGTGCACTTCTTTTACTGGGACAGTAAGGCTACACATGTCAATTTGTAATCAAAAGGGAATGAAAGAGAACAAGTTGGGTTGGGTGTGTTGATTTCCCAGAGGGTAGGAAGGCTCTGCAGGCCGGATTGGTTGACTTAGGCCAACGGTGAGATTCAACAAGGGCAAGTGCCAGGTCCTGCACTTGGGTCACAGCCCCACGCTACTTGGTGAAGAGTGGGTGGAAAGATGCCTGGAGGAAAAGGACTTGAGGATGCTAGTGGACAGTCACTGTGCATGAGCCAGCAGTGTGCCCAGGCAGCCAGGAAGGCCAGTGGCATCCTGGCCTGTATAAAGAAAAAAAAATTTGGCCAGCAGGAATAGAGTAGTGATTGTCCCCCTGTACTTGGCATGGTGAGGCCGCACCTCAAATCCTGTGTTCAGATTTGGGCCCCTCACTACAAAAAAGACATTGAGATGCTGGAGCATCTCCAGAGAAGGGCAGCGGAGATGGTGAAGGTCTGGAGCACAAGTCCTGTGAGGAGCAGCTGAGGCACATGGGACTGTCTAGCCTGAAGTACAGGAGGTTCAGGAGGACCTTATCCCTCTCTACACTTGCTTGAAAGGAGGATGTTGATCTCTTCTCACAGGTAAAAAAGGAACATGACAAGAGGAAAAGGTCTCAAGCTGTGCTAAAGGAGGTTTAGATTAGATATTAGGAAAAATTTCTTCAATAAAAGGGTTGCCAAATTGAAGCTTCCTAACCCAAGAATTGTTGTGCTTCACTATTTTCCCTCCATTCTTCCCTTCTCTAAAAACACAACTGTTCCCCTGGCTCCAAATAAAGATTCATTTCATCTATGTAATTATTTTTTTTAGCAATCTGAAGGAAAATTTAAAATAAAAGATGCTAATAACCAAAGCAAATACAGTTATAGATCACAGATGTACTCAATGACTGATACGATCACAGGTTTTTTGACAGTCTTCCAGCTACAACAGTCAATCTGTAAAACACCTCTTGAAATAAAGATTATACCTTACAATGTTTTTAAATAGATAACTATGAGTTCTTTTCTCTCAATTTCCTAGTCCTTTCAAAAATCTCTTTACAGTTCTATTGTCTGCAACATTTGGCATTCATGAGTTCCACAGTGTAATTATACATCATACATGAGTTAACCAATTTTGTTTGCTCCAAATTTATTACTTGGTAATTTCAGTCATCCATTTTTGTTGTTGTTTTAATTATAACTGATATGTAATAATTTGGTATTCAGTTTCCACTCTGTTGTTTTTTGGGTTTTATTTTGCACAGCATTCTCATACTGCTCCTCATCAGGCTTTTTCCCTGCGATTTCCAAACAAAGTCAGTGCCCTGTTTCATGTCATTGTTCATCCTTGTTTCTTACACTATCCATAATTGTTAACACTGAATTTTCTCTACTGTATTATCATACAGCATTATGAAATATTCCACTACTTCAGCAGCCAGATTTAAGCCAGTGAACACAAATTTACATGAAATTGTATGTCATATGCAAACTTTATAACTCATTATTCACTATTTTTTTCTGTCTTTGATGAATATACTATGTGTGAGTCTCAGCAGGTATTCTGGTGAGGTTCCAACACTGGTAAACTACATTAAAATTAATCTATTTCTTCTTGGTTTCATTCTTTTTTCTTTATTCTTTGCTTGCCAAGGCACAGAAGGACTGTATCTCTTAGCTCATGTACTGCTTTTGGCTGTGACAGAGGTAATTTTCTTCATATAAGTGCTTATACAGCATCATATGTCAAGTGCTTGTCAAGTGCTTCTCATGCTGCCCTGAAAGCAAGCAGGCTGGGGTGCATGAGAGGCTGGGAGGAAACACAGGTAGGACAGATGACTAACTGAACAAAGTGATATCCAATAACATATGGCATCATTCTCAGCAATAAAAACTATGAGGAATAAGGAGGAAGAGTGGGATGTTCAGAGTTATGGCATTTGTCACCACTATGCGTGAGGAAGCCTGCCTTTCCTGGACATGGATGAGCACCTGACTGCCCATGGGAAGTGATGAAAGAATTTCTTGTTTTTCTTTGCTTGCATGTGAATCTTTTCCTTTACCTATTAAACTCTCTTTACCTCAACTCATGAATTTTCACACTCTAAAATTTCCAATTCTCTCCCCCATCCCCCTTTGGGGAGGGACCCAGTGGTTGTATGGGGCTGAGCTGCTGGCTGCGGTTTATTCATATGCTTACTATTTGTTTTCACTGTTTGCACCAAGACATGACAATGGTCTACAAAGTTATCATTAATAACATGTCATAAAAGTCACCTTCCCTTTCTTTGATATCAAGGATGATTTGAACCATATATTGGTTTAATGTACTAATTCAGGGATTGGAGATTCATATCTGAGACTTTCATCGATTCAGAGATTCATATCTGAGATGCAGAGATTCACAAAGTCTTTGATGATTCTATGAATATGAGGCATAACATATTCAGAGATTTCATATCTGAGTATCTTAAGAGTGTCTTTAGAACTCACTGAGCACCAGCTAGATTGAGTTGGCCAGCAGGATGCTAGCTTCACAAGGCTTTTTAAATTGTGACAATCCTGCATTGCATTATTCATGAACTACATTATATGTTTGAACTACCTTCTTATCTACTAGTCATTCATGAATGATACTCTCAAACACCTTGTTATAAGCTGTAGTAATATCTAAAACACTGGCAAAAAACATGTTTTGGTCTGGCAAGAAAAATATATGTCTTTTTCTTTTTTTTGAATAAATATCTTCATTCGTTCTCCAGACAAAACATAGTAAACCATAAAGATCATACCAGAATTCTTACTTTTCCACTTTTTAAATCCCTTTTAGCTATCTATGCTTCTCCTGTAGTTTATTAATTACAATATACTGCGATTAAATCTATATGACAGATAATTGTGGCTAATATTTCAAATATCAAGGAGTAAATTTTTCACTGATGGAGTTATGCCACTGCAACCTGGCCCCATCAGTACAGGCTCATTTCCACTTGTGACAGATGAAAGTCTTTGGAAGCATGGAAACTTCAAAGACCATAACACTGAGATGCACAGCATTATAGATGCATAAATTCAGGAAAAGGCTGTTTTATCAAAGCTGGGGGGTAATTAATGCAAATCCCTAGACTTTCAAGCAGGTAAATAAGCATGAAAGCCTCACACATTTCTGCAAAACTGTATACATTGGTTTGTTTTGGTTCAAGAAGGAGATGAGGCAGTCTAAAAATATGGCCCTTGTCAAGAACAAGACACAGATGTATTTCCTGGACTGTGAATTAGACTGCAGGTGCTTTGTAAATACGATAAATGTAATTTGGGTCGAAGCAGAAGGAGTAGCTGAAGTTTAAGGAATAGTTTAAAGAGAATGAAACATGGTGTCACAAATGTCTAATCAATCAACATCTAATCAAACAACAGACTTGAGACAATAATGTGAAATGTGTCTGAAGTCAAAACTGTGACTCCTGTTATTGATAAATCAAGTGGTATTACAATGAACAAAAGAAGAAAAAGAAAATTAGGGGGTTTTTTTTGTTTGTTTTTGGTTTGGTTTGGGTTTTTTTAGTATCATCCTTATGATTTAACCTATAGGTATAAGAAAGTAAAAACACAAAGATTTTCAGAAGAAATAATTTCCCAAAGGAAATTCACTTGGAATCTGAGGCAGATGTGGAAAAAGGAGAATTTCAGCCCTAAGATTCTTGACAATTCCACATTGTGCCGAGGGAGAAGTCCCATTCCCAAAGAATTTTTCAATAAGTTTCAGGAAGGTGACCATTTGTTTTTAGGAATTTTTTTTCATGCTTGGTTTCACCTAACTTTTGATAGAGTTTTCTGGAGGCAGAGTCAGGATACAAACCTCACAGCCTCTGATAGCCCTTCTTGGAAGATGCATGTCATTTCAGCATTCATATGAAAGGAGTGAACCAAGCAACTATAATTTAAATAAAACTGAATTAAAAAAAAAACAAAACATATTTTGAAAATGGACTTCAACACCAATATTCTGCTTTGTGTGTAAAAAGTTTAAATGTCTTTTTAGTTGAAGTCACTGTTAAAACTACATCACTGAATTCAACAAAATGTTTCAGCTCTGACAGACAGGGGCTACTGACTGGAAAATAAAACACCCTTCTCTTTCCTTAATATATACCTAAGGATTGTAAAAGAATCCTTGTAAGTATTTTGCTTTACACTGATCATGAAAATAGCCTTTTTTCCTTAACAATTCTATCATTGCATCACTGAACAGATTGCCAAAGTGTTTGTCTTAAATAACAGATATGTACCTATCTTACAGTCCAGATTATTTCCTGCAAAGCTTCATTTTATTCTTTAAATTTATCTCCTTTTCTTTCCCATACTAATGAAATTTTCAGTGTTTCTCTGTGAAAGATCTGCATTCACATAACTGGAATTATGCAAATTTGTGCCAGAGTTCCAAGAGAGATCCTGATTTTCACAAACAAGCTTCTATGGTGATACTTTTTACACATCTTTTCATAAGCTGCACACTATCCTTGGTCATGCTAATCTCCTAAAATATATTTAAATAAAATTCCATAATTATTTGGAGTTTGGGCCAAGTCTGTCCTTGTTTGTTTGTTGAGGCTTTTTTCTCCTCTAAAATCCATGTATTTCACAGCTTGGTTTTGTTTGCTCAGTTTTTTAAAATATGATCCAATCTTTAAATAAATCTTTGTACATAGGTTTCCATTAGACACTTTCCTAGTCTATTGTCCATCTTTTGCTTATTTGCATTTCTAGTACCTAGTAGCGTTTTGCCAATTTAACTAATTCCATACAATAAACATTTCAGTTGTAAATAATTTAGCCTTGCAAAACCTTAACTAGAAGTTTTTATATTTACATGTTTAATCAAAATGGATGTACATTTACCCTGTCTCTTTTCAGGGGTTTTACACGTACAGCAATGGTATTTCTAAAACATACCATCATCTTTAAAATTATTGAGCAAAATATCTTTTTTTTTTTTTTTTTTTTGTATCATGAAAAGACAGACTTGTTTTGCATTCTCAAGGTCATGCATCTGTTCATACATCAGAAATCAAGAGTGCAGAATCAGGAGTCATGAATCAAGATTAAGGACCATATGATCAGAACAAGACCAAGCAGAGGGCATTAAGAAAATTACTTAACTTCTGTTTGTCTATCATGTCCATAAATGATTGCCTATTTTAGAAGTATCCTCCTGCCAGCTGATAGGTTCTTTATTTAAATTAAATTTTGTAAAGTTGCTGGAATATGCAATTTTGTGGTACAGCAATAGGGGGTGAGAGGAATCAAAGGTCTAGGCAGAGATCAAGGAGAGCTTCTACTATAATCATAGTTCTTTTGACATGGTTCCAGACCCTGCATACTCATACAACTGCTCAGTAACCAATGCATTACGATTCCTGCCTCCTAAGGAAAGCATATTGAGATTCAGATTAATGACAACCCCCTTATCCTCATTGGTTTCTAAATAAAATATTTTGCTAGAATCATTCCTCATGAGGGGGATTACATCATTCTTGATGTTCCAGTCTTCACTGCAAGAGAATTCTCTGGTAAAAAGCATTTCTCCATGGGTAGAATTGCACCACATTTGACAGTGGTGTCATAATCATAATATGGCTTCAGAAGTAGGTGGACCTTCTAATACTGTCTTGGACTCCATGTCAACACTGACAGATAATATGGCTTTTGAGCCACAAGCAGGAAGGACAGCACAGTAGTCTATGACTTTTCCTGAAAGGTGCAGTGTCCATCACTTGGTCTTAGGTACATATTTGTCAAGGTCACAATTCTGATACTGTTCTATCTGCCTATTAAATCAGTCCACAATTATCAGTCCACAATTATCAGTCCACAATGTTGAAAAACAGTTCAGTTTAGGACTGACACTATGAAAATTGTTGAAAATTTTACCTGCTCCCTTTTCAGTTCAGTGGCAGTGACCATGTGTAGCTGGGATTCAGCTTCCTTGTTTTAGCCCTTTGTAAAACAGGTATTGACACTAAGAGTTGAGTAAAATCAAGAGATCCTTGAAAAAAAACAGGTATTTCCAGAGAGTGTTTCACCTGACTATAAAATGAAGAGCGTGAAGAGTATCCTGGATAAGCCATTCTCTATCACCCCTTTGATTGCTAGGTAATGACTTGATACTACATGGTTTATTCTAGCCATTTATTAAGTGAGATTCATATGCACACCTGTGTATTTTATATGCCCTTTGTCACTTTGCATACTCTTGTATTACATATTATTCAGGTGAAGGAGAATATTATCTTTTTATGTCTTACATGAAACTTAAACAAAAACTGTACTTAAAAATTTGCCATAGTGAATTAATCAAATTTCCTAAATCTCTACTCAGCAGTCTGTTTATGATAGTGTCTTCCATTTGATTACAAACTGGTATAATATAAACTATTTTGATACAACAGGTTTTTTTTTCATATTAACTGATCACTACTTTCTGCCACTTTTCTATTAAACCTTCCCAATGCTTTAAAATTCTGCTATGATTCATATAACTTCTTGGAATTATTCCTTCCTTTATTCCATCTTCAGTAGTCAGTTTTATACATTCCTTTTAATAAGCTGATTCATGCCAGATGCCACTTTTTCCTCATCTTCTTTTAAGAAACCAAATGACAAAGAAAGTTAATGATGAAAACTGCACCATTGGGAGGTCAAAGAGTTCGTATTCTGACACAGACTCATTAGACGATGTGGCACACACCAAGGGTGGCATTGATTATCATAGCCTCTGTACTCTTAAAGGTTAATGATCAGGATAATTAGCTGACCTATTGTAACCAGATAACATTCAATTGAGATAAGTGACAGGTGACTGTAGTTATTAAAATAGACTAGAAACAGACTCTCTGACATTGCAACTTATTAAAAATTGCCTGTAAAAGAAGCTGTAGAAAACATCAGCTGCCTCTTTCAGAAAGGTCTAGTTTAATAATTTCTATTCCATTTCATCAGTGCCCCAAATATATATCTTGTGTGGAAAAAAAAAAAAAAAGAAAAAAAAAAAGATTAGAGAGGGAAGTTTAGGAACAGACCCTCTGGTGGAAATTTTAAAATGTAGTTGGTCACGTGTTACAAATGATAAAAAGGAGATTTAAAGCAACCCATGTGTTTATTTTTGACAGCACTATTCTACAGTCAGAGTAAGACTTTATAGAAGCAGTCCCATGATAAACTTATTTTTATTAAAAAATGTTTCAGCATGTTCTATTAAATTAATGGTGCTTTTGGGTAAAATTATGGGTTATCTTCTGCTTCAGGAATATGACTTTTAACTTGGAGATAAGCAAAAATAAGTGAGAAAGCTGTATGGTGAATATTTTCCTACATCACATGAACAAGCACATTCTTGACACTTAAGAGACTTGATCCAGAAAATTCATTGGCCCTGTATAAATATCTGAGCTCTGGATGCCTGTACCACTATTTTTTGGTTGGTTGTTTTTGGTTTTTTTTTTTTTCTTTTCACTTTGTTTTGATGTCACACCTGCATTGTGACAGAGTAGACATGACAAGAAGTAAGATCTGTGAAAGTTCTGTCTTTTACCACTCTAGCTGATGGGAACTGGAAAATTGGAAAAAAAAGACATAAAAGCCTATCCTTACTTGTGAGACAGATATCCCAATAGATATTTTTTGAAGTCTTATCAAGTTTCAGGAAGAAGCAGCATATGTAGAAACACAGACCTAGGAGGGATAACCAAAACAATTAATCAGTCCCATTTATACGATGGAACCTCAGAAGAGTCCACATGCTCACATGTTCTTGCTGTGTTTCCCATACAGACAGTAATGAAATTATAGCCCTTAGTACTCAGGATTTTTACCACACGAGCACCAAAAATCTAGGAAAAAAACAGATAATGCTAAACATTAGATCAGGAAGAAACGGTTTTAGCCACTGAAACTTCAAGGAATTCAGGAGCTCTAGATGTCTCTGCTTCATCTTAGAAGAATGAAGAACAGATCATATGAATATAAATAAGGAAAAAGTTGTTACCTTATATAAAATCAAATTACTCTCTAGCCCTGAGAATATGAGAATAAGACATCTGGGGTTTTTTTTCAGTATCACTGTCACAATACACTAATCAACATTTCCTTTCTAACTGCAGAAGTAAGACCAAAAAATTCTGCAAGGCAAGAAAAAGAAACTCTTGGACCAAGCAGATTCTTGTTTTTGGATAATTAACTAAACACAAGCCAAAAGGATATTTGCAGTTTCTTAGGGATTTCAAGAAGTAATTAGCATAGTTGTCTTTTTAGGACCACACTCACATAGGTTAAAGTTTTGCTGGTTTGTTTGCTTGGTGCAATGTTATGTTACAGATAATTATAACAGTAGACATATTTGTATATATCCATAGTTATTTATATATAGTATACATATAACAGTAATGGTGTGTCTTCATACATTTTTTGAGGATTGGTATAATTTCTTAAAGATACTCTAAGCCTATATTAGTAAATTAAACAATGATAGGGAATGTTCCTGCTTACAGGGACATGATCATCTGAACTGTTAAACTATCAGAGCTATGGTGGCACATTTGTAGTCATTGCTATCACTAGTAATGCATTTCTATGCATATTTCTGCATCTAACACAGGCTAACCATTTCCAAAGTCATCTTGCGTGTAACCACACTGAATTGCACATAAAACACGCTTGACATTGTTGTCACAGACTCTTCTGTACTAGCTGTCCTCAGTGATACAGAAAAGTTCAAGATGTTTTAAATTTGCTAATTAGGACTCTGGCTTTATCCAAATCCTTAGATCCTGGATTCAGCTGGTCTTATATGAAGGAAATAGTCCTTTCATCAAGAACACTTTGTTTCTAATTCCAGCCTGTTTTATCCAGCACGTGGTAATGTTTCGGATGACTGCAGTGATAAATTCCAGAAAAGAAAGAATGACACGAGATTTCAATATCTAGATGATGAGGAAAGACTGAAAGAGCTAGATTAATTCTATCTGCTTAAGGAGAATTCTAATTTATAAACTTGTAAATCTTTGTGGCAAAGAGAAAGAAAACATTTTCTTCAGTGCCAATCAAGTTAGGGCAAGAAGTAATGGACGTATATAAGAGTGAGGGAGATTTAGATTAATTATTAGGGAGACCAAAGTAAGTGGAAGGATTTTAGGGCCACTAAAACAGATCACTTAGGTGGGTGAATGTTCATTCCTGGAATTTTTTAAGAAAAGCTGCTGAAGATATTAAGAATTATCTAATTGATAAAATGCTAGACAGAAATAATGTAGAAGGCACTGAAGGTGCTTTCTAACACAATTTCATTAGAATTTCTGATCATGATAACTTTATATAGGAAAAAAATAACAATTAAATGTTTGGCACTTTCAGAGAATTTAATTTGGTTGGAAAAATGTAACAAAATTGAAAATATATTATTGTTAATTGATTGTAAGCATACTTTTGTTTCAGTATCAAGTCATAGATCGATAGGAGGTAAAAAGAATAAAAAGCAATTATTTAAATGAAATTTTATACCATATTCTTGCAGATATTCTAAATATGAGCATTCATACTGATTTTCTTTAAGTATAACAATAATGATAGGATTTTTTTACACTTTTTCTGGATAACACTAAATTTAAATGTGTTCTGTCATAATTGTTCTAATTATTTTCAGATTAATTCTTTTTCCACATCTTAATATTCTAGGAAAAGGTTTGCTGTTTCATTACTATACTTTCTTCTCAGTTTCTTTGATTACACTTACTATGTCAGAAAGCCAAGCTAGAAATTCCATAGTTTCTAGCTTCCAATTTCCCTAATTCCACATTCAGTTAAACAGATTATTTACTGTATAATGTATGTTGCAAGAAAGGAGAAAATGGCCTTATTTTTCCCCCCCTTTTTGCCTAGATTTTTATTTCATTGCACTAAATCTGGCATGGCTGTTTATAACAGCTGTTCCACTTTTCCTTTCTTCAAGTACTACAAGCTATAAAGTTTCATGCTAGACCCTTAATGCAGTTAATCAATTACCTAATAAAATAAAGAAGACTAATGAATCTTCCCCATATAAAGCTTCATTTAACTGGACTTGACAATACAGCAGTATTACTAAAAGATATGTGAACAAGCAGCCGGAATACCTGGAACCAGATATGTTTAAGTAGCTCACAGTAGATCATATATAGGAAAAGGATTACAACAATAGAAGGATAAGCAAGAAGTTTTGCCTTGGGCTACCTCTGGGGCATTTGAAGTAATATAATTCTAACAGGACCAGCATGGTGAAGCATATATTGCAACATAAGCTGCTCATAAAGTAGTTGTAGAGATTAAACGCCTTCTAAATGCTTAATTTTAATTGGAATGTGATTAGCCTGAAGGCATAAAATTATGTCTAATATATTTTTCTTCTAATAGTTTAATAAATAATTACAGAAAATTCTTAATGAGAATTTCATTATAGTATTAAAACCCAGATAACTATCTTAGTTTTCTCTTGTAATAAAAAAGTTAAAGAATCAAAGTTTAAAGTCAGTATAGAAAGTTGCTTTTAGTTCACAATTGATTGCAGCTGCATACTGAAGGTACAGATTCAATTGAATATTTTGATATATATGCAGAATTTTGCAAAACAAAAAAGATGCATTTGAAAGTATGTATGTCCAAAAGAATATTCTCTCTTTTATGAAATGAGCATTGTTCATCTGAATAATGCTTTGAACAAATCCATATTAATTATTTAAAAAGAAGTCTCCCTTCCTCCCTTCCTCCCTTCCACCCTTCCTTCTCTTTCCCCCCGCAGTGCTTGTCTGAATCTCTTCTCTCAGAGGAAAAAGGAGGTAGAAAACAACTTTTGTCTCCACTGTAATGAATGTTACAATCACCTTTGTGCCACAGTAAATTGTACAGCTCTGTACAGTCCTTTTTTATTTTCTTCTGTTTTACATAAACTATCTAAATTAATGATATTTTTAAAGAATGTAATTAAAATGCAAGAATTAGCTTTACAATATAAAAAAATACTCTTTTCCATGTCACCAAGATACCTTTTCTAGCAATTTCTCCAGCACATATCTGTGAGACTCTTGATATGTAGGAAGACACTGTTTTACAGATATTTTATCTGTGATAATATTAAAAATTACAAATTCTGTGGAAGTAGAGAGACATTCTCTATTCCTTCCACACAACAGGGAACCAGACCTTCTAGATCTCTAGGAGGCTCTGCTTACTTGTGATTGCCATCCAGATCTAATCCACTTATTCCTGCAGGGCAATAAAAATATACTCATTTTGTTGGTTTTGAAAACACAGTTCCTGTGCCTTAAGACACACTGTAGCTTCTAGACCAACTCTTTTCGTATTGACAGAAAGAAGGAACAGAACAAAATTCACTCCTGGCTCTTGTTTTGGAACAGTAACTGTCTCTATGAAAGTAAACCACTTTTCTTTTAGGGAGAAAGGGGCTTAATAAGTTAACTTTCATTAGTGGTTGATGTCTTTGTGTATCTGAAATATCAGTATAACCATGACTAAATTTCTGTGACAGCCTTCACCCCTGATTTTGTTTGTACTGCTTTGTGTCAGTCCTAAGTTGGTTTCCTGAAGGGTACTGCCTCATTCAGGCAATCTTAAATCCAACTCGAGCACAAAAGCTTTCTTCCAGAATGGTATTGATAAAGTCCTTCCTGACCCTTTCAGCCTTGTCTTGGTTGTTTGTTTTTTTGAGGATTCTTTTTGTTGTTTGTTTGTTTGTTTTTTGGGGTTTTTTTATGTATGTTTGGCTTTACTTCCAGGTCTCCCTAAATACACTGTCATATTTTAAGGCAAACATAGACTGCATTTTTTCAGTATAGCTCCCCTGTAAGTTCACTTAACTTCCATTCACACCTGTGCTATCACTAATTGCTTGTTTATCTCCCTGGCTATAAACATTTATAGTCTTCAATTACTCTGTGCACTAATTATCTTGAATAGCTGGTTTGGGGCGAGGAAAGAACTCATTGGGAAAATACGTATTCTTGTTTTCTAGCATTGCAAATATACAGTCTTCCTGTAACACTAAGACAGTATATACTTTCTGGTTTTCTGTTTGGGTTTTTTTTTTAACCTAGTTGGGAAGGCATGGGAATTCAAAAATGATAAAGGTATATTTGCAAGTAGGAAAACTTAATTCCCATGTCATCCTCTACTCCCTGTCATTCTACTGCTAAGACACATGCTATCCCTCAGCATCTTCAGTATGTCTTCATAATAATGTTTTCAGGATTCTTTGATGCTTTCTACCTCCATGAACTCATACGATCTCTCTTTCTGGTGTACAGTGCTATATGACTACATGTTGTGGGAAGTATTTTGAAAATTTTTTTCTAAAACATCAGTATCTGATTTTGCCTACCTGACCTGTAACACTATTTTTTGTTCATTACTCTGAGAATTTGTATTTTTTTTCATCTATTCATAGTTCCTAGTCTATTTATTAATTAATCTCCTTAATAATGCAACTGCCTTTTTTGGTGATGTTTTATTCAAGTCAAGGTCAGTCTTTTTGTCTTGATGACTTTGTCCACAACTCATTTACTCTTTATTCTTCTGTTATACTAATAACACTGATATAGTTCTACTTCAAAGTTTAATTTTTCTTCTGTAAAGTGTGGTTTTAGGCATTTCAGAACAAATCTGTAGGAACTTTCAGAAGGAGTAGAGGGGCACAAAAGGTTATCATTCCAAAAAGAAGTTTCCTGATATTCAGTCCTCTTATTTTCTTTTTTCCTCCATATACCCATTGGTGTAGTGACCTCTTGTCCACCATGCAATCTTGGGCTTCATTTTAGAGCAGCTATTTTATTCCTTTGTTATGTCACATAATTCTTTATAAATGAAACTTGCCCCCTTCGGGAGGACTTAATCAGCATTTTCTCCATCAGTGTAATGAAATATTATAAATCTTTCTGCAGACAGAAGGCATATAGTAAATTAGTGTGATACTGACTAAAAAATTAGTTCATACATGTTTGGAAAAACATGAGCACAGTTATTAATTATAGTCATTAAAACACAAATCTACAATTACTGGAAGCAGTAACAAGCATAAATCAGATTAAAATCCACTGAAAATAATCAAACATTTAATATTCTCTTCTTCTATTTCTGTAGCTTTCACCTCTTACAAGAATGTTTCTCTCCATCCTTCAAACTTCGCTGAATTTTTCAGGACAAAGCATCTCTGTTTTCCTAGACTTCTTTATTATAGGGAAGGTTTTCAAATTGGTTCACATCATAAAACAAAATATGACTTGTGTAGTGTAGTTCCACCTCACAAGCAATCAACACTAGCAAAATTGTTTACATTTTCCTTGGATAGCCAAATCAGCCACTAAGGACTTAAAAATATCTGAATCTATAGTCTACTGAAGTCTTTCACTCTCAGAGAAACTAACCATCAATAGCTCCACAGAGTTACGACCTATTTAGGTATAGTATCATCTTACAATCAATCATCTTGCAAAATACATATAAATAATGTGTTTGCTTTATATCATCTTGAATTTTTTTGGAGGATGAGAACTGGGTCATATCAGAGTATTTAATAGGGTTGAATCATATTACATTTGCTTATTTTTACTTATATGCAAACAGGACAAAGGAAATACTGTAATTTTTTTAAAGAAGCACTCCAAGCTGATAAAGTAACCACAAATATACTGTGTTACATATTTTTTCACATTGCTCTTCAGTTTCATTTCTATGAAGAAGAAATAATCATCAGCTATTTAAAAAATACTAGTGTATCCTGTAAAATAGGGTGGGTCAGCTAGCTGAATAAAAAGGATCAGTAATTGAGGTAAATAACCTCCTCAGCACAAAATTGTGATGGAGTTCTGTACGTCTTAGGAAATATTATTACCTTTTTTTTTTTTTTTTTTTTTTAAATAAGAAAGTCATCATGAGAAGGCAGAACCAACATTACTGTTACCTAAACTACATGAAAATAGTAATTATAGTCTCCTACAACATTCTTGCTGCTAAACTGGAGAGACATGGCTTTAAGGGATGGACAGGAAACTGGCTGCATGGCCATGTCCAAAGAGTTATAGTCAAAGGCTCAATGTCCAAGTGGAAACCAGTAAAAAAATGGTGTCCCTCAGAGATTTGTATGGGAACCAATGCTATTTAATATATTCATCAATGACATGGACAGGAGGTTTGAGTGCACCCTCAGCAAGTTTGCTGATGACACCAGAGTGGTGCAGTTGATTCGCTAGATGGAAGACGTTGTTCAGAGGGACCTCAGCAGGATGAAGCAGTGCCTGTGTGAACCTCATGAACTTTAACAAATTGCAAACTGCTCCATCATGCCCTGACTGCAGCAACAAGTTCTGTTTGCCCGTCCTGTTCACAGCACTCCCTACAGCTGCTTTTGTGGGAGTCTTTGCACTCCCCAGGTGTTTCCCCAGCTCAAGAAACGGGATCCCCAGCTTCGCTGTGGAACAGGCCTGCTCCAGAGCTGACTCTCTCAGCTGATCTCTCAACCTGCAATGCAGATTATGGATTTCAATATTTTTCATAAAAATTATATATTAATTATAATATAAGCATTATTGTTTAAATGTTTTTAAGTCCTTCATACTTCCTAGGAGACCCAGAATTTTGTGCTTAGCAACTCAACACTGTGATACTTATCACCCAGTGAATCATTGAATGTAAAGTCCATATGTCTAGCTATGCATCAGAGAAACAAACTCAGAAAATTTGCATATATCCTGTACTACACACTGTTGTTGAAAGAGTGGATATGCCAATTATTACTTCGAATAGATGAAACTACTTTGAGGGTTTAAGCTTATCAGATATGATAATGTTGATCAAATTGTTACACAATACTTTTTAAATCTAAGACACAAAGATAAAAGTGAGAACGCTTGTTTTATCAGTTAATAAAAATGCTCCTAGGGCTAAAGAAATAGATTATAAATGTGACTATTTATTAGGAAGTCCAAAAATCCAACTGCTGATAATTCAAGGCTGTGAAAGTTCATTTCAGTTTGTAAGTAATATGAAAATTGCTCTTTAAAAAAAAAAAAAAAAAAAAAAGGAAAGAGAGACCAAAAAAAACACCAAACTGAATTATTTATTTATATACATATCAAATAGCTTCCATTTATTACTAAACAGTAGTTTGGAAATAAATGCTTTCATTTTGTCTGTTTGTTGTTCCAAAATGGCTGGAATTGATTATGCCTAAAATTTATAAAATTGCTGGGTATATTTGGTGTATCAACAGGAAGGGAAAGTAGAGATCAATTTACTAAACCACAACTTAAAATGAGACTATTCTATGTTCTCTGTGAATAAAACAGCACAAGATATATAAATCTGTAGCAGAAGGCAAGGAGTTCTGTTGTTATTATGTCACTGCTGTTATTTCTTTTGCTGTTCTTTTACTTCCATCATTCCCCCTGGGTCTCAGAGCCCTCATGGTTCATTTTCTATTGATTCTCCATACTACTTCTAAGAATTGAAAAGATGAAGAAATATTCAGAAGTGAGCAACAAGTAGTCAGAAGTAAGTAAATTCTTTATGATGTAAGTAACTTGAAAAGATTTATGACAATGTGCTATATATTTTATTAGAATTCTTCATTTAGCTCTGCCCTGAGTTTCATTTCATATATTTTACAAGGCTTGCAGTTTATCTGCTCATATCAGAAGACCTTTTTATTTAATTTTCCCAGACATTTTGACATTTAATAGGACTGAATAATGAGAGCTTCCCACAATGGATATCCTGTGGTTATTTATGTTCTCCATAAACTGTTAAAGTATTCTTTGAAGCACACGTAGAGTATGTGACAGGCATCTACAGTTATAGCTTTCTTCCCTTTTTTTTCAGATCTAAATCTCAAGGGGACTGCTTTTCTCATAAGAGCAGATAAACTCTATCCTCAGATGGATTTTTGAGAATTGCAATGCAATGTTAACACTTCTGAAACTTTCTTTACTAATCTTGATCAATTTTAAATGTGTAAAAATCCCATGAAACTACCACTGGCATAATAAACCCTGATTTTCTCAAAGTGGTGTTCCACACAGCTAGTAAATAGCCAACAAGAACAAACATCTGTAGTGACCTAAACAACATCTGTAACAGCAAATCTATAAAGTCTTCAATTTAGTTTTATTTAGAATGGCAGGACATTTATTTAACAGCAATAATTTAAAGCAGAAGCTTTACTGTAGCAAATATTTGGTAGCATATATACATGTGCACAGACACACAAATATATGGAGCAATACCTGATTTTAAGATTTTTCAATATCTAGCTTTTATATAAAATTATCATACAAATCAAAGGCCTTAATAGTCAAAGAAATTAAGTTTTAGTCCCAAAAAGACAGCTAAGCACATCCAACTTCACTGTTATAGAGGCATCTACTTAACAGAGTAAAAGCTTGCAGACAATGCCATGTCATAATTGCAGGTATGATCAGCTCACCATGGACCATTTAAATTATCTGTAGCACTGAAGGGTCTGTGTTGCAGTATACTGGAGTAGATTTTTTTACAGCAAAAAATGGTATGTGACAATGCACAATGTAATAAAATAAGAAGGACCATTTTAGTGCAAGGTTAAGTAAGAAGGGATGTAAACGCAGCACAGTGCTGCTTATTAAGAGAGATCTCTAAGATTACCGTTTCCCAGAATTTTATGTAGGATTAATTGTAAAGGAATGAATTGTCTTATTCTAGAAGACACAGCAAATGCACTGAAATTTGTCTGATGTATATGATCATGGGAGCAAGACGAAGCAATCTTGTGGATGATTGGTTTAAGAATACAGACAAATTCTGAGTGTTACAGAAAAAAAATAAAAAAATAAAAAGCTTCTGGACTTCCCTAAATATTTCCACCAGGATTTTGAATGTGATGTATTCCCCTAGAAGCAACATCAAAGTTGATAAGGATCTATGTGATACAAAATGGGAGAAGCATATCAGCCCAATTAGAGAAAGAAATACAAACAACAATAAGCAGATGTCAGATATAGGTTTGTTCTTCCATTTGAGAGCATTTTTATTCTAGTATTTTTGCCTCCTGATTTTAAGATTTTTCAAGTTATCAAGAATTTTTGAGAAATGTTATAATTCATGAACAAACATCCTGTGTCCTCCTTCCAGGTATTTTGCAATAGGTCTATAATTTCCTCTAATGTAATGTTTAGTGAATAACACCTGAACTTATAACTTAAAAGTACTGAGTGATTTTCTATACAAAAGAAGTGATCCACAACTGCCCATAGGAAATGATAATTGTCCTGGTTTCATCTGGTATAGACTTAATTTCTTCTCAGTAGCTGGTACAGTGCTGTGTTTTGGATTTAGTATGAGAGTAATGTTGCTAACACACTGATGTTTGATGGGTACTAATTAGTGTTTATCCTAGGTGAAAGACTTTTTTGTGTCTCATGTTCTGCCAGTGAGGAGATACAAAAAAGCTGGGAGGGAGCCAGGATGGGTTGCTCAAACTTGCCCAAGGGATATTCCACACCATAGAAGATCATGCTCAGTATATAAACTGGAGGAGTTACCTGCAAGAGTAGGTCTGACTGGAGTTTGATAATGAAGCCTGGTATCAGTCAGCGGGTGGTGAGCAAAATGCATCACTTGGTTTTGTTGTGAGGTTTTTTCCTTCTATTATCATAGTTATTATTTACTATTATTATTATATTTTACTTTTGTTTCAATTATTAAACTGTTCTTAACCTCCAAGTCTCACTTTTGATTCTCCTTCCCATTCTGCCGGGGTGAGCAAGGGTGAGCGAGCAGCTGCTTGGTGCTTAGCTGCCAGCTGGGCTAAATCACAGCAGTCATTATGGTAGAAAAACTCTTACAAAACTTGTTGACTGACTCAAGACCAGTTTCTCCTCTCTAACAGAAATAGTAGCACTCTGGTCAAGTATCCTGTGATTTCCAGAGGAAACAGAGATTATACCACGGACAAATCTTTCAAGTAGCAGCTGTTGGATGAAAGAACTAACTGTGAGTCCCCACTCCTACTCAAAGAATAAAAACTCTATGATATTATTGTGTCAAGTGCAGACTAGCACTCAGTCTGTGTAGTTAAATGACCTTTTATTTTTTTTTAAGCAAGAACTCGAACTGTTTCTAATTATTTACTATGGATTAAGCTTTGCAGTTCAAATACAATTTAATGCTTTTCTCACTAAAATGTTTGGGTTTTTTTTTTTCTTTTTTTTTTCTTTTTTCTTTTTTTTTTTTTTTTCCCCCAGAGAGGAAAGATACTATTTATCACATAAAAAGCTCATAGACTCTATACTTATGCCAGATTAAAAATAACCGAGCCAAAAGATTAGGTTTCTGAACTCATTTAGTGCTGGTATTTACTTCTCCAAAATCATCTAGTACTCTATAAGTTTCTCTTTGAGATTTTGAATTTAATTGTGTGTATTCAAAAGGCAATTATATGCAGCTACCTGCTTAGAAGTTCATTCACAAGATCACTGAAAGTGTCTTTTGGTGACAGTTGTAGTATGTCAGGCTCAGAACTAAATGATTATCACCTAGTGATTGTAGAAGTGAATGTCTATAATGGGAGTAATTTTACAGCAGAAATTATTATAAACTGACACTGTTCCTACATTACAGTGATTATTTTGTGTGTTAGATATGTATTTGAGAAGAAAGAATTATTTTCAACCTTCATTTCCCTATTGACAGACATGGAATTAAAAGGTAAAAAAATTAGAGTATTTTATGAAGTGTAAAGTATTATGTCTCCATAGGGTATGGTCAAATTAAGCCCTTTTAGAGACAGAAAAGGAGTATTAAGGATCTTTAAAACATTGTTCTTTTTTTTAAATTTCAAAAACAGAGAGAAAGGAAGTTGCATAAAATGGTATTGCATATACATTATAATATTACTGTATTACAGAAATAAACCCACTTTCTAATATTAGCCAAAAAAAAAATTAGAATAGTTAGGCTTTTATAAACTTAGATAAAAGCTGTTTTGTCCTGACCATAATTTTTCTCATTTCTTTAGCAAAGTTTGATAGCTTCTGTGTTATTGTTTTCTGCATGTTTTTGTTTTTGTTTTTTTTTTTAATTTTATTTGTTTGTTTGTATTTTCATAACAGGAGAAAACAACTTAGTTCTGGTCCATTCCTACACTTTTGTCCTAAAATTCAGGTTTCTCAGGAGTTTTGAATATATATGAATGCCATTATTTTTAGCTAAAGAGAAATAAAGATTTATTTAAAAGGCGAAAAGGGTTCAGGAATGTGTTTTGTACCTATAAAGCTTATATTATGATTCAGAAAAAAAGATATCTGAATTAGTATCTAAAATCCTTTTAATATAAGGAAATAAAAATGTATTTCCATTGCTGTTTTTCATTTCTGAACAGCAAAGACGTATTCAACAATCCCATAAATCATTGCATTGTTAGCAGTCTCACATAGCAAGAACACAGAAAGCCTAATCAATAGCTGGTCAATAGAAAGTTGTCCTTTGCTGGAAGTCACAGAAAGATTCTCTTGCTGAAGGTTAAAATGTCTTAGTGCTGAAGCTACTTAATTATTACAGGTAATTGAAATTTGGTATTTAATGAAATGGTGTAAAAAGGAAACAACTCAAATTACTTGTGCGGCTTATTCTGTTTTATTTTACTGCTTCTCCAGAGCCATAAGAACAGGACAGTTTTAAGGCGCTTTGCAAATGAGCACCATAAAATGCTGTTTCTTAGGTCTTAATCTTGATTTATTCATACCTTCTTAAATCAGAAATATTTCTATGGAAATTAATTTATTCATACCAGATTTATCTAACTGACGAAATCTTTCAAGAAAGAATGTTTGGTTTTGTTCAGTTTGGTGTGGTTTTACGTGTGAATATAGCAACTGCTACGGTAGACATATTGTCACAAGACCCTTCCCTGGTTTTGGGAGACTGGTGTTTTTTATTCCTATGAGCACTCTTCATGGCTCTAGATAGCTAATTATATCAGCCTGTAGAAACTATTTTTCCATATTTCTCCAGCTGGTGATATATTCAGTTTGAGTGAATAGGGATAATAACAAGGAAGAATGGAAAAGTCTTAGTAATTTCACCACTGTGAGCACTTATTTTCCTAAATTAAGTGTGTAATTATCAAACTTTGTCTGTATTGTCATATGGTTTAACCTTTATTAAACTAATTAGGATAAAGCTGAAAATTACCTGCAGTCTAACTTGATGAAACAGGTGCAATTCATTCCTTTAAAGGAGAAGCTGGGGAGAAATATAGACAATTGAGTTGAAAAGTTATTATCAATAGCACAAAAGACAGACAACTATTAGAAAAGGATCAGAAATTGAGGTGACCTATATAAAACAACCTTTTGGACATATATATATGTAATATAAATAATATGTAACATAGGAAAAAAACAAGATATTGCATATTTATTTTGGTGTCCCAGTGTTTTTATACTATTTATCTTGTGAGATTTACAAAAGTTTTAATTAGGACAGCAATGCCATTCACAGCAGCTGCGGAAGTCTAATGCATCTCACTTTCCTTCTCACCAATTTTAGTCAGACTAGAAAAAAATTCCACAATATATATTTGTCTTCTCTAATATATAATTAAATGTATTAAGTAACTAAGTCAGAGAGTGAACTCCCAAAAATACTTAATGAAAGCATGTGACAGAAGAGTTGATTCCTTTAGTCTAAGAAACATTCTGGCAGTAAATCTTAACATATTGACTCTCATATTAGTGTAGGTTCTTTGAACACATGCATCCACAGTTGCTGATCAAGCTTCACTATGATAGTCCTTCTGGTTTATTCTGTAGTGATGATGAACATTCACAGACACTAAGTCAATATTTCAAAGATGATTAAAAGATAAAGTACTATGTTTTTACTACTCAGCACTCAGCTGTGATTCATAATTGTATGTTTTAACTAGTTTTGAACAGTCAGGAACCAATTGCATCTGAAGTCATTCGTTTATAAAGACTAGCATTTTCAGAATACTGCCAACAAGAAAGAAGAGGAAAGAATCACCTTTAAAGTGTCGATATTTCTTACTGAGGCATTTCATGGCCCAAGGCAAGGGCCTGCTGAATCCCTCATGCTTCTGCACACAGCTGGTTCCAATCCCACAATCGGGACTGCGATTCTGTGAATTTCACTTCACAGGGGCAGCCAAATATCTGTCTGGAGACCAACTTCCTGTGTATATGCAAGGACTAGATCTGCTTCAAGGTGAAGTCTGGAGCCCTGCAGCCACCCACCCCAGATCTACCGCAATTCATTGTTCTCTGCCTTCATTGCTCTTCAGTGAAAATCAGGGCACAAAGATGTGGTAGGCAGACAATGCACATCCAGTTTAGTAAATCCTCTATATCCACAAACCCATTAGATCTATTTACAAAGTAACATGCATGCCCCACATCCTCCTGGTGAGCTATGCTGCAGTGCTCTTTCTCTGCATAATTGACAACTACCTCTGTCAAGAATTTCCTGAAGCAGGACATTATTACACAGTCAGTTAGATTTATCTCCTTCTGTGTGTGAAACATAGGAATGCACACTGATAAACTTTAAAAAGAAAAAATAAAAACCAAACAACAACAAAAACCAACCAACCGGAAAAAAAAAAAAAAA
This sequence comes from Margarornis squamiger, assembly GCA_035222235.1. Lineage (NCBI taxonomy): Eukaryota > Metazoa > Chordata > Aves > Passeriformes > Furnariidae > Margarornis > Margarornis squamiger. The sequence continues at coordinate 81,752,017 of JAWWTY010000001.1, forward strand.
AGACCAAAAAAACCCCCAACAAAACAAATCAAAACCCAAACAAAAACAATAGGAGAAAAAAAAAAAAACAAAAAAACAGACTTAAAAATAATCTTATAATCACATGCTGCTAAATAAATCAGTCAGCAGGTAATATACACCTTTCAACAAAAATTAAAGACTTTTCCTCTACAAGTTTTCCCATTTTTTTAAACAGATGACAAGCACACAACTTAGAAAACTACTGAGAAAGAGTTCCTATTTAAGCTTTAGTACTGTGGATGGAGTATGTAAGATTCCTGTTACTGCAAAGAAACAGATAAAATATATGTATATATATTTCCCCAAAGTCACTAAAATGATTTCTTTTTAAGTATTAAATATTTGAGTTTACTCTTCAGACTTCATAACGATTCTGGGAGAATTATATGCCTTAAAAAAAGATCTTCAAATGTCAGTCAGTTGACAAAAGACATATGTAACCCAGAAAAGAAATACAACCATAAATTACTTTGTTTTCTTACAATAAGGCACTCTAAGAAAATAGATAATTAATTTTGTTCAGTTTGGTTGCAATTCAAATCTGAGGGTGAAAAAACCCACAAGCAAACCCAAAAAAGCCTTGAAATTGAATCCTTGCTTTTTAGAAAGCTTTGGATGTGAGCATATATCAGATTAGTCTTCTCAATGATTGTATATTTTTGTATGGTGATCAAAAAAATAAAAATGCTTTATATAAATTATTCAACAAATTTTGTCAGGAGACACTGATATTTTCTCATACAGAACTATGACAATATAGACTTGTAGGATGTAATAATTTATAAGACAAAGAGTAATAACTTTATAATATTACTGGTCTGAAGAGAAGTGTTACTCTTAAAAAGTCTGAAGAGTGAAACAATGTTATTACTATACAAAATCAATACTAAATATTTTTGAGAGACTTTTTTTTTTTTTTATTTCCCTTGAAGGTTGGGATGAAGCGTGGGGGTTTTTTTCCCCTAAAAAAAAAGTCTGTAATCTCTGAAAAACAGGTTTTTTTTCAGATTGAGGACTCACATTTCAGATAAAATAATATGTTATTTTTCAGATTTCTTTTGAGTAAAGATTGAGTCTGTTTTCAAAGCCACTTAATGCAAAAGAAGTGTGCTGGATCATTCTTCATTCTTTAATGGTGGAATGCTACATTGCAGATTTAAAAATGGATTAAATGGTTCCTATCAGCTACAATAGTGCTTAATCCATGCAAAAGTTTAGTGTTACTCTGAATTGCAATTAACTATGCAATCCTGAAAGAAAAGATTTACCCTGTGTTGTAGTTATATATGAACAAGGACTTTAGAAATGCATTCAACTTACGATTTTATCTGCTGCTTGTTATTGCAAGATACAAGAAAATCTGAGAGTGTTCCCATTAATGATTCATCTGGCATTAGAAAGTAGGAGTTATTTCCTACTGGAGCTTGAAGTATTTGATTGAATGTGTTTGAGATAGCTGTGAGAGAATGGCTGTTGACTGAACAAATACTTTAGAGGGGAAAAATTCCTGTAGGAACTGAAACTGCAGACTTTGCCTTAAACGGAGAGTCTATATTATAATAACGTGTGCAGTTTTATTTGAAACACATGGCTTTGTATACAATCTGTGAAGAGGAGAGGTCTACAGAGGAAAAAATGTGTAATAGCAGTGTACAGTATATTAGATATGAGATTGCAATGTACTATGGAGTCACATCATTCCGTCTTGCTGCTGCTGTATAATTCTTTACAGAAAATTCAGAGGAAGCAGGAGGAAGTGGTGATCAAGCTAGATGTCTAGCAGTCATTAATGGAAGCTGTTGGGAGGTGAGTGTTTGTGAGAAGCTGCAAGTTCATGACTGATGGGTTCAGATGGGTAATTAAAGAGAACAGGACCGGAATACTGATTTGGAAATCAGATAATAGAACATTTCTTGTATGTAGACAGGATTGGGAGCAAGAGTAGCTATGTGAAAAATCAGTAGAATGTTTTGTAATGTGAAAATTATGGGGAGTGGAAAAGCTACTAAATACATGAGGAAAGAAAAGAGATATGGAGAATGAAAAAGACTGGTGGAAGAGTATCACAAAGAAGAGAGCTAGTAAAGGGATGAATCCTGGTGATAACACTGGGAAAACAGCCGGAAAAAATGTAATAGTAAAAGGAAGCAGTAAAAGATGGCTGTAGTAAGAGGAGTAGAAGAGAATAAATTAGTTTTTTGTATGTACAGAAGAAATAATTGAATTATTTAGTTCACCTAAATAACAGAGATATAAAAGTATAGAAAGCATTTTGTAATACAGTTTCAGTACAATAAGTGTGAAGCATTCCAGAAAAAATGTCAAAGATTTTCTTCAAACATGAAAAAATCCTTTAAGGTTAGGTTAATTAACACTGTTAATTTAAAATATAAATTACAAGAAGAGGATCAGAAAAGGAAAGTTCTCTTCTATCGCTATTCTACATATTTTTGTAGAAAACTGTTAACAAATGTGAACAGAAATAGCTTCAGAAGTGTTTTTATAATTAAGAATAATTAATTGGGTTTTTGTTGAAAAGCTCTGTATTTTACGAAACCATTTAAAAATACTAATATAATGAAGAAAATATTTGTAAAGTGTTCACAAACTTATCAACACCACCCTCCACCACAACCACCCACACTGCTTCTATTTCTCTCAAAGAATTATACCTTCTAAAATGTAAAAAAATATTGTTCCAGCCTATTTGGTCTTACAAATTTGGACTTGAGCAGTTTGGAACTGGAAAACTTAGCTACTTACATGTTCTAAGTAACAGGAATCTAGACATCTCTAGAGGCCATAGTCTTAAACTGAGTCAGGAGAGGTTTAGGTTGAACATTAGGAAGTATTTCTTCACAGAAATGATGACTAGACATTGCAAAGGACTGCTCAGGCAGGTGGTGGAGTCACTGTCCCTGGAGGTGTTTTAGGAAAGTTGGATATAGCACTTCCTGCCATGGTCTGGTTGACATGATGGTGTTGGGTCATAAATTGGACTAGACAACCTCAGACATCTTTTCTAACCTAATTAATTCTGTGATTCTGTGATGTCCACCCTACATCAAGAAAGATGGCAAATTATTGAAAATATATTGGAAAAAAATGTTGGGAAAATTATTTACTTAAAAAAAAAGTTTGAGCGGCATCAAGAAATAGCATTTGGAAGCTTTTAGATTGCAGGCTTTTTTCTCTAAAAGAAGAAGTGAAAACCACAAAGGGCTAGCTTCAATCAACTTTTTTTTTTTTTTTTCTCCTAGTACCACTAGATCCACTTCTAAACCAATTTAGTTTAATGAAAGTATTTTTCTTGTGTAGACAAGGCACACACTTTAATTTACCTTGTTCCCACAGTAATTGAAGTATATGCTGAGGACTCCCAATTACCTTTGAAGCCATCTCTTATTTCACAGACATCTGTCAATTATCACAGTTGCTTACCAGTGGAAAACCTTATTTTTGACAATATTTTCCACAAAACTTTGCGTCTTCACTGAGAATTTATTTCTGTTCTTGATGTGAGCTTACTCAAAGCCTCCTTTGATAGATGGGACTGCTTTCTGTGTCACCTCCTATGGCCTCTATTTCTGTCACTTTGCTGGGCTCTTAACTGAAACACCTGGCTGAGAAGTAGAGTCATTGCAATCTCTCTGTAGGCAGGACTAATCTGCAGGAGTTCTTTCACTCAGCCTCTGAGAGGTGCAAACACATCAATTTTCTACAGAAGGAACTTAAGTCAGATTGGCTTCTAACTAAAGTTCAAGTCTGCAGAAATGTATCTGGTCCTGTTGTCCAAGGGATGCATATTTTTTTAGGCAAGACAAATTTTATGCTGCCCTTTGCTGGATCCAGGTGATCCTCTGATGATTGACATGCTGTTCTCTTTAGAAACCAAGAGTGAAGGATGGGCTGCTGTGTTCATGACTAGTGTGATATACATCCCAGTGAGGCTTTCTTTCTGTGCTGAGAGGGGCCTTTCTGGAAGGAGTGTACAAAAGCTGCTGCTTTCTACATAGGCCTTTATGAGGTCTGGTACGCAAGAATCTGTATCTTCTTAAAAAAAAAAAAAAAAAAAAAGCTGAAATGGATCACAGTTTTACAGAATTCCTATAAATCCCAAGTTACAAAGTCACACTTTCATTTCACTACACAAGCAAAGCTCTCTTTCTTTAAATAAGTATCCCTTTAAAAAATATAAATACGTGTTGCTAAGTATGTTCTTGTGTTCTCAGAGGACTTCTGAATTTTTTCCTCAGAAACTACATATTCTGTTTCATAACAGTCATCTCTTTGCCCTTGTTTTAGAAGTTGCTTAGCAAATGCAACAAGGGTTTAAATAAACTATTTAAGATCTATACATATTGTTAACACAATAAAAACAAAACAAAACAAACCTAAAGCAAACCCACAAAAATAAACAAACAAGCAATCAAAACCCCAACAAAATGTTGTCACAATTGTTAACTTCCTAAAGATGGTCCCAAACATGGATTCATTAATTTATATGTAGGCAGTTAAATAAGTGGCATGGTGTTAATGTGAGCAGCCTTTGTAATTTTCTAGGCTCTTCTGCCTTCTCTTAACCACCAGTTAGGATGTTACACAAAAACATTCGTTTCAGAGACTGTATGTCAGGTCCCATTTTTACAACAGAGCATGAAAAAGAGCTCTGCTGGAATGCCCACCTTGCCTCACACTGACAACACCCAAACAATATACTAAAAATTCTAAAATATGATCAGCTTTCCATGGTAGCTGTCAATCTAAACTTTCAAATCATAACTTGTAAGGAGATCTGGCATATAGGTAGATTAAATAAATTGCCTAAGGGATTTCTTTGGTATCAGATATTGTGAGTTCTTGGAAACTTTTACTCCCAACTAAAAAGTAACATAATTTCTTTTTACAGGGAGAAGTGAACTGTGGTTATGATATTATAATTTGCAACCTCTGATCTTTCTTCCAGCCAAATAAAGCATGATATTTGTTTAGTTAACACAGCAAAGAACAGGGTGGTCCTTGTGTCTGTTATTGTTTCTTTAAATCCTTTTCAAAAACCAAGAAATTAATGATGATTCGTACGCTTTCCAGTTCTGTTACAATCATTTATTAAAGTGAGGATTTGAGAAAAATATTTGGATGATTTCTTAAAAGGTAGAAACATTCACTGAGAAAACATAATTAAAATTATTATAAAAATTATTGTAAAAATATTGTGAGAAATAGGTAACAAACACATGAGAAAGAATAGGCATAGGAAAATATAATCTTAGTACATTTGGGCCAAATTTACCTTAGAATAAGGCTACCTGGAAACAATTTCAAACACCCATTATATAATACAATATAATGTAATAATATAATACAATACCTAGAAATATAGAAGGAATTGTTAGTCTTGTGGCACAAGATTAGGCCTGTCACAGTATACTCTATACATTCTATATATTATGCTTTTAGGAATAGGGGAGAACATGCAGCATTTCTATAAAATTGTTAGACATTTCCAAAATAAAATTGATTAAAAAAAAGTTTTAAAAATACTATTGTGTGCAGTCTTTAAATACTTATATATTATTTTCCAACTGAAGATAAATTAATTTTATTGCTTATTGCTCATCACTATTATAAAATACTAGGTACATATCATCTGACCTTAAAAACTCATCTTACAGTCTGTCACTAAATGAGGACTGATAATAGAGCAATGTAATAAACCATGACTAATTATGCATTCAATTTCCTACGTAATCATAGTTTTCTTTTTGCTTTTCCACCATGTTATTGTTAATTTAAAAGTAGGCAAAACTAAAATCTTAAGTCAAATTTATTTACTTTGCTCCTGTATCCATACACAGAGAAAACCAGATACATAAATATATCTATGACTATATTATATTATTCTGCTGTTGATGGTGCTGATTGTCTTTAAAAGTTTAGTGTTTTTTTCTGAAGAGCTATAAGAGACAGAGATGCAGAATCCTGCACTGATATGGGACAAAATTCTTATATTTCCTTGGAAGTATAAATTATTTGATTTTTTAAGATATTTTTAACAACTTTCAAATGCATCCAAAGACAGATTCTACATGTCTTTTACATCCTATTTAGAATACATCTATATACCAGTGTCAAAGAGACGCAGACAAACTTTGGAACATTCTATGTCCACTCTACCTTTGGTAGCTTTGTACAACTCTACATTCTTTTAGCAAAAGTGAAATATAAACCTATTCTGCTCCAGAGAAGTCAGAAGACTAGATCATTCTCTGAGAACAGCAGCAATATCATCACTTTCTATAAACAGCAAAGAAATGGTTCAGTTTTGTTATCCAAAGACATTCTAATCATACAGAACATATAAGCAGAGAGACAGAGTCAAGTCACATTGTACTTTCTGCCCCATTGTGCCCCATGAACCTGAAAAAAAGACTGTTTTTTGCGCACTTGAAACAGTACCGACACTGAGGGATATTTGGATATGATTTTGACCAAGCAAAGGATAAAAATATTCTTGCCTATGACAGTGCTTAAAGACCCTGTTTACTTGAAAAAGTCACAGAAATAGACAAGGAGATAGACCTTCTTAATCTCATTAGTAAGATAAACTTTCTCACTGAAAACCTGAAGGTTTTACTAAACCTCTAAAGAGCAGCTTGAAAGATGAGAAATTATCTACATCATTCCAGGCAGTTGAGAATAAAATCACAAGATACTAGTTCAATAACAACAATAATGGAAATAATGGGAAAAAAACCCTCAACCCTAACCGCTAAGAACCATTTGAATATTTTCTGTTGTTCACATAATCATTTATACAGATGTGAATGTCACATTATATTTTCCTTTGTAGCTGGAACTCATACTGCTTTGGGTGCTACCTATATAGAATAATATATTATTTTGTGATTTGTCATGAGTATGAGTCTACAAGGTTAAGTATTGTCTGACCAGTTGTAGACATCAGCAATGCTGATGCTGCTACCCCAAAGCTTTCCATTATAGGTTCCCTTCATAACCAATAGAAAAAAATGTTGTTCCAGGGTGCAATTTATCTACCCACTTACTAGGCTTAACACAGAGATAAAAGTACAGATACTACATGAAATACCTATTTCTCTGACCTGACTTCCTGAGTTCTTCCCCAAAAAGCCTTAAGAACCTGACGATAAAGTGATGACTGCTATTTTTTTCATCACTCGGATTTTTCTACAGTATGGATAGTATCACATTATGAATGTAACTACATTCTTCAAGTGATCATCTGATGTGTTCAAAGCTAATATAATTCAGTTTATCCAGAGAACATAATTTTCTTTTTTTTTTTTCCTGGCAGAACCATGTGCTAACCAGGTTGGCCTGTCAACACCTAGTATGCTAAAGGATTGGTTTTGTTCCAAAGCATTCTGGTATAACCTGGGCAGCTTTCCCAAGCTGCCAGGTGGAGAAGATGGAGAAATACGGGTGTTAAAAGACTATGAGCCAAATTGTGTCAACTGTTTCTTACTGAATTTTTTTGAGTGGGGAAACTCTAAAACGTAAATGGAACTTTCTTGATTTAAAAATAAATAAGTAGATGTTGAACACCATTTTTTTCCTTTCAGAAAGTGTATATGAAAAAATTAAAGCTTAGCAAACCCTGTCATGGTAGAAAAACAGATATTATGGTTCCTGATTTTTTGTTTGGGTTTTTCTTAATGTTTTTTAAGTTATGAATGGGCAGTTTTTGGTGCTTCCAAACTAATCTTCCTCCAACTAATACTCAGTCACTATATTACAAAGATACCAGTTCTAGCTCATTTATATTACTTTCCTATCTGGCCTTCAAAATGGAAAATTGGAAAAGATTGTCATAATGGTACTTCTGTGTCCACTTTATTTGTGCAGCATTCCAATCATTCTAAAATCTGAACAAAGATTGATGGATATTTCAGGGGGATATGCGTAAAAGTTATCAGCCCCTTTGGAATTCTAATTAACTCCCTCCATCACTTATCTACAGCTGACTTGAACTTCTGGATTGATTCTAATAATTTTGTAGTTTTGTCTTCATTAAAAAAAAAAAAAAGTATTTTAACTGTGGTGTAATTTTTACTGAATAATCAACAAAGTGGAAGATGTAGAGCACATAGATAAATGGATTGTAATATGTCAATTATCTTTAACATTTCACTGTGGTACTACATAGAAAAAATCATACATTTGTTCAAATAATATCAAGACAATAAGTAAAATAAAACACAAAACAAGATTAAACAACATAATGTAATAAAAATAGCCTCTGGTCCCTAGATGGAGAGCTGAAACAGACAGTAAAAAAATAATTGAGATTATAATACATTTAATAATAATACTACGCTTAGAGTCTTGAATATAGTAATGAAATCCTATGCAGTGGGATTTGGCTGAGTCTAGGACAACGGCTTCTTATTAAAACTTGTAAAGCATCCTGGGGTACACACCTGTAGTCCTTCTTTGTAACATACTCAGAAAAGAAGATTAAAAAAAAATAAATCAACAAAACTCCCCAAAACAACAATAATCACAACAACAACAATCACACACACAAAAAAAGCTCAGCATGGAAAGATTTAAAATAAAAGCATATCGTGATTAGATAGAAAGACTCAAACATCCATAAACACCCTTCTATTATGACAACATCACAGTAGACTAGCATTGGAAATAAATCTTTGAGTTAATTAGATGGATATTGTGGATAAGTGATTTCATCATGATCCATAATAGCTTCATTTAGCAGAGCACTTAAACAGTTAATGATATATCTTTCAACCATGTTAACATAGGTTTAAAATCTCTGCAAAGTGATGAGAAATGTATTTTACCACCAGCTCCTCAGAGAGTATGTGGGACATCTCTTGCAGTGTCCTGCAGAAAGTTGGGAGTTAGATTTGATAATCCTGATGGGTCCCTCACAACTCAGCATATTCGATGATTCTATGATATTGTGAACATTCCCAGTATACTTCTGGGTGAAGTCAAATCAGTTAGTTTAAAGAACGCCCAATAATGTCATTTAGTTTAACTTTTTTGAAAGTGAACTACCTGATAGAGCACACCTGCTAAATAAACTGGTAACTGGAGATCACTACCACGACAAGATAGCAGAGGAAGGTCTATTCCCTTCAGTGCAATATTTTAAACTATACTTTTGCCTTAAAACACACTGTAATGTGTGGTGGTTGTATGCATGGAGTGTGAGGTTACATAAAGCTGACCATGTAGACATGACTGAAAAAAATTCAATGTCTCTACATATGGTTTCTTATGTTTTTCCAATTTCCTTATTTAATTCTATTTTTCTTGGTAGGAACAATTATCCACATTGGTATATAATGTTATTCACTAATTCCCTGTTATAAAGCCTACTGAAGTCTAGGAACTTGATTCTCTTGACTTATTAAGCCTAAGAATAATTGTACTTTTTAAAATTTGTAGATCACAATAGGAGGTCTTAGTGTAAATATAAAAGGGCATCTTTAGTTCCTAATTTATAGAGTAACACTACTTATTGCTGTTGAAACCTTTATACCAAATTCCACTGTCACTACTGTGAAATTTCCTGGCTTTAATAATTAATTCGAACAGTATAATCCATAGTATTATTAAATTTCAGTTTAGTACAAAGAAGTATAATCCATTTATGGTAATACAATAACTGCTTATTCACACTTTTATGAGTGTATCTAATGAAATGCTTTAAACCTTTTTATGCAAATAGGACTTTTATATATTGATCAGATTTACAGCCTTTTGCTTTTCCTACAATTCTGCATGAACAAACTGCATTTTGTACAGGATCCCCATAAATGTGCACATACCTGATTAGTAGAGTGAAATGATGAGTATAAATATCTGTACTTATTGTCAATTATTTATGTTTTATTGTTTTAATTATAAGGAACAGTCTTTGCAGTCACTGCAATACAATATTCCTATTTAGAACAGAGTTAAAAGAATTAATGTACTTTTAAATTAGACTGCAAATTAAAAGATATTTATCTGGCATTAATTTTAGGTATCACTTAGGGGAGCTGAGATGTATTTTAAATGCAGAGTAAACCAGAAAGTACAAGTTGCATTTCACTGTTAACCGACTGTTACATGACAAGTAAACAAGTTTAATCGTGTTATTCACCTCATTGACTTTAATGATTCAATAATAGATGTAATAGGCACCTCAGGACCAGATGGCTTAGGGAAAAAAAATGTCCCCATGAACTACCACTTTTTCATCTCAAGTATCTGATAAATATGTTGACTCCCTGCATTGCGATGACAGCCAGAATTTCTCACCAGCTGGCCAGTTGCTCTGCACAGTGGGTGCTATCATCCTCAGCTGAATGTTGAATTCTCAGCTCTGTAGTAAGGTCAGGACTTGAGGTGTTTTTTTAAAAAAAAAAACCCACAGTTTTTTATTGATTTCACATAAACATTACAATTATTGACAAAAGAATAAGTGGGTAAGGTCTTAGGAAGAGGCAGATCAAGAGTTAAGGTTGAATTCAATACAAGCCCTACTTGTAACAGTGCTCAACAACCCTATGAATTAGCAATGAGTAGCTGAATGCATAAAGAGCATGTGGGGCTACAGCTACCTCTCATCAAGTTGTTTTACTGCCCCAACCTTTTGCTCAGCATTGTGATACCTCAAGCAGAGTCTGCATATGATCATGCCTGGCAGACATTTCAACCATGAAAACACTGTTTATTTCTAGCTGTCATCAGTGCTGCTGCAAAAAAAGGGCAAAGAATACCCCCCTTATCCCCCTGCACCCGCCTTCCCCAGAAATGTCAATGAAACGGACACATTGGTTATCTACAGCCTGTACAAGCCAACACTGTTAGGATCTGAAGCAGTCTCCAGCGTACTGCCTGCCACTATTGCTTGCTTTTGGCCATGTGTTTTTTAGCACTTCTCTACTTAGATATCACATCTGTTTCTGCCCCTGGCTGTGCAAAATCCAACCAAAGTATAGCCTAACAAGATGAAATGTGGGTGTTGGTTTTGTTTGTTTGTTTGTTTGTTTGTTTTGGTTTTTTGTTTCATTTGGGGTTTTTTTTGTTTCATTTTGGTTTGGTTTTTTTGTTTTGTTTTGTTGTTGTTTTTGTTGTTGTTGGTTGTTTTTTCATTTGTGTGTATTCACAGATATTATTTCCTCTTTGTTACCTGACTTCTGATTTGCCTTCATAAAATAGACCATATTTGGTCCTGCATCAAGAAGAAATTTTGTCCTGAGTTTTGGAAGGGAAACTGAAAGGTACATAATCAAAAGAGAAAGGAGAAAAATAAGACACAGGTGCATTAACCATCTTGTCAGTAAAGGGATTCTGAAACGCAAGACAATTCTGAAAGCCCGTGGCAAGCTATTTGTATGTCTATTCAAAGCCCACTTTTAAAAGAAATTAGAATTTCTCAGCAATTTTAATTTATTTCCAGGTGTTTTAAAATGCTAGGAAACCCAGAATAAGTAGCATCACATAACTTTTTATAAAGAAAAATAAAACTTTATTTTTCTTTATTACTAACTCTATTTGTTACATGCTACTTATCTGTCTTGAATGCATAATAAGTTCTTCAGCTACTATCATAATAATGAATAAGACTCTTATTTTACCATAATAATATATATCTTCCTATGACAGTATATAAAGTCACTTATTAATTCATTTACTCATGTAACATCACTTTGGAGAAGGGTACTACTATTCCTCTGTATAAAAATTCCTGCTTTAAATACCCAGTAAGATACTGACATTAGTCTCTTAATCAAAGATATATCTCTGTTCACGTACCTTTTAATGAAGTATATATGTGCCAAAACAATGAATCTGGAAAAATTAGTTTTCTAACAAAAGAGAAGCAGAAGCAAGCAAAGCAAAACAAAACAAACAAAACCCAAACCAAACCAAACCAAAAAACTACTGAAAGTCAGTATAGCAAAGTATTAAAGTACAAAGAAATTGATATTCTCAGCACAATAAAAATCAATACAAAGATACATCAACTGTAGCAAGTAAAGTGTAGAAACAGAAAACACAGAAAAAAAGGAGGTAAGAATAGGAATAACAGTAATTTTAAAAAACAGCAATAAGAAGAAAAATAAATTTTACAATTATGTCAGAACCAAAACCAAAACAAAAAACCTAAAAGAAAATCAAAATAGAAGAAATGTTCTCTGCATCATCATTCATAAAAGTAACAAACAAACAAAAAAAAATCTCTCTACTCAGGTACATAAACCAAAGTACAACAAATACAAAAAATGTGATGGAACTATATAATGAACAGATACCAGGCCACATTGAGAATTTACTTTTTGGCACTTCACAGCTGCATGCAGGCACAAAAGCTAAATGGTCCGGAACAGTTCACTTCTCTAGTGAGGAACAGTTTTTTTCTACAACAGATAACATGGAGCACTGTTGGTTTTTTCAGCACTGTGTCATGTTTCTATGACCCCCACAATCTATATATGTGATTTTTTTCAGTTCTAAGTGTCTGATAGTAGACAAAGTCTGTGCAGACCAGATGGCTGAATAAATATCAGAGTGAAGATTTTGTTGAATGAAGTGATTCTACGTATTACAAACCTGGGAAGCATTTTGGAGTATTTGGGAATACAGTTTCTTCTGGGAAAATGTTGGAAAAGTCACAGGATAGCAAATATAAAAATTTAATTCAATTTTTCTTCCCCTAAAGATTTTCATTACAACTCCACAGGAAGAATAATCTTTAGAATCACATGTAGGCTTTGTTTTGCAGGATCTAGTTGGTTTGCACCAAAGGGGAGCTAGAAGCATATTAACACTCACAAAGAACTGAGGAGCATATCAGGCATATACATCATCTGGGAATGTAAACAGATACTAAAGCAAATGAATAGTAATGTTTTCAGACTGCAAATGTCTTTTTCTAAGCAAAGGATTAATTCAAACACTATTAGGAATGAACTTTTTATAATAGTAAATCACAAATATATTAATTTTGAATTTGTGTCAATTTGACAAAGAAAGGATTTTGGGATTGGTAAATGGTAAGAATGAATCCAAACTAAAGAAGGCAGGATCAGAATCATCCTTTATTCAGGAACTCAGTGGGTTTAATTCCTCTCAGAATGACAAACTGAAAAGTATCATCTCTCCTGAAGTTTCACATCTCTCCTGGAATGTTCTTTATGCTAGAATACAACAGGTTCTGTGATAAATTTCAGCTTTATTTATACTGAGATGCAAAACTAGTCCATACTGTGCCTTACGGTCCAGTCTTCCAAGCATCTGGATCAGGCATTGGACAGAGATGCACTGTAACTTTCTTTTGAAAACCACGAGGTTTTACCTTTGTTCGAAAGCACATCTGGAATTTCCTTTACAGGGAAAGCAAGACATAGGTTGCAGAAAGAAGGGGGCAGGAAATGTCCATGTCTTACTTTTAGTCTGATATGGACTCGGGATATATGTTGGGAATTTAGATTCTTAAATACTCTTAAGTACATGGTGAGATATTTTTGTCAATCAGTTTTGTTTAATAAACACTTCCCCCCTCCCCAGTGGTCAGCACAACGGTGCTGGGGCTCAAGGCTTAAGCTTTCCTCCTGACTCAGCTGTCTGTTCATATGTCAACTCTTTTCCTTCTTTTGGTGGAGTCACCTGACTGCAGGGTGAGCTGATTTGGGAAATTGATTTGAGCTAAAACTAAATTGGTGTGTGTGCGTTGATCTAAGTGATTGTGAAGTTGCAACCTTGGATGAGAGATGGTCCAAACCTCTTATATTGTGGATACTTAATTTTTTTTAATACCATGTACAGAAGCTAGCTTTTGGTTTTGTGCTTATTCACACAGGATTCAAACTTTTTAATATTATGTGTCATAGATAAATGCTTTCAGATAATAAAAATTGCTGTCACTTTTATTTCATTCTACTTGTTTTCTTTCTTCCTTTGCAAGTGTTTGCTATTCCAAATTTCACTTTCAGTTTCAAGAACGTTTTGATGTCACACTTTGAAGAGGGTTAATTTCTTTTCAGTGAAAAGCTGTATCAGTCAACGTGAACGCTTTTTATTTCTCCCTGGGGACAACATCAAAAAGGAATTATCAGGAGTGCCTTCACAATGCTACAGATAAATAAAGGTTAACTGTGTCTGAATGAGTAACTAATGAAATTTTGCATATTCTCTGGCTAGATCACTGAATATAATACACCTAAAGTGTGAAAGTTTGCCTTGTTCAGTGTTTTCTAGTTTTCCTTTTACTTTTTGTGTCTCCCATCTACCCAAATACTGATTATGTAGGTCTTTAATGGTCAGCTGGGTATTGTTGGTAATTAACCTCACAGGCAAAGGGTAATTGCTCAGCAGTCTAATTGCTCAGCAGTCTTTGGAGAGTTTGATGGAAAAAGTCAGAAGTAGTGGCCAACCAGAAAGTGAAAAAGGAAAACTCTCCAGAGATAATAATGGAAGTCTGTATTAATGTCATTCAACTTTCACTTGACAGTAAATATTTTCTTGTTCTAAACACACATGGCCAAAAAGACAAACTGCTATATTAGATATTGTAAGTTTACACTAATAGGTAATATTTCTGGATATTTGTTAGATAAGCTTTCAGTTGTTTCCTGTCATGGTGTTTATATTTAAAAGAAGCATTTGTTTAAACTCTTGTGAAGATATCACTGTGATTACCAGTGGGAGATTTTAAATTTGGTTTTAGTGATGGGAAAACTCTCTAAAAATATATAATTCTGGGTGGTCAAATGTACTCAATATGTCAGTAATGATTCTACCCCTGTTAAAATAGAAGACTGAACAGATTTAACAGGTGATATCCAGAAAGCCAAATAATAGACTATCTTCTAATCTGGTAGCATTATGGTTTCTAGGTGCTGATAGAAAGACCTATGTAATATAAACAGAAAACAGCTGAATTGTTTCTTCCAAGTGTGCTTTTCTTTTCAGACAGGATTAAACTTAGATGAGGACTTTGGTGCTTAATAAGGGGCTTGTGACCTTTTTATTGTCTATTTAAAGTCCAAGTACCCTGGGATAGGATTATAGGGTGGTGAGGCACTTACACAGTCAGCAACCTGGTGTAGTGCAAGGTGTCCCTGCCCACAGCTGCAGGATTTGGGACTAGATGATCTTCAAGGTCCCTTCCAACCCTTTAAGATTCTATGATTCTATGATTTTATATCATCAGCTTCCAGGCACTAACTCTCTTTATGACCTCTTCTTCAGATGAGGGTTTCCACAAATGACAGAATTCATGCCAGATTGCTTTTCACAAATGGACAGGAAGGTAACTAAACTGCTTCAAGGATCTCAATTGGTTTAAGTATCTATTATAGTGTTGCCATTTTTAACACAGTCTTTATTTTACCAACCAATTTTCCGTATTCATAGTCTTACATCCTGCTGTGATTTTATAGATGGTTGTTAATTAGCAAGAGATCAATTTGAATTTGTTCATTCCTACTTCACTTTACAGTAGGCAACAGACCCAATAATATTGCTAAAGTGAATCATCATGAAGTTCATTTTTATGAATATATTGAATAACAAAAGCACATGATCACAAACCTTTTAATTTTGTGGTCCATCTACAACATGCAGAAAAAATGAAAAGAACCTAGAAAACTGAATTCAAAACATAGAAAGTCAGGAGTTTGTATTACTAATAAAAACAGTGCAGATATTGAAAATATAGTCATTTAAACACGAAACATTACCTTCACTTTAGTCAGTGAGGAAATGGAGTTTTCATCCTGGTATTTTGGAGTGTCAAGAGAAGCAAGTCATCATATTTCCATCCCATTTCCCCCAAAACTTTCCCTCTGATCCAGGCTCAGGATGTGACAAAATTAATTTGGTACATGGTTGAGAACACTTGAGCTGACCCAGCATGCTAGAGAGAACTCTCACCTATCAGTTTAGTTAATAGGTAGATCAAGTAACTTTTCCAGATGCAATATGCATCTTCATATTAAGTAGTGCCTATCTGCTCAAATTAAGTTCATGAAGTGACATATTATTCACCGGAAAAGATGTAAACTCCTTTCTTTGCTAGAGTAGTTGCTTGACCCTAGCTGGATGCCAGGTGTCCACCATAGCCATTCTATCACTCCCCTCCACAACTGGACAAGGGAGAGAAAATATAACAAAGGGTTCATGGGCTGAGATAAGGACAGGCTGAGATCACTCAGTGATTACTGACACAGTCAGAACAGATTCAACTTGGGAATGTTAGTCGAATTTATTACTAACAAAATCAGAGCTGGATAATGAGAAGTAAAAGAAATGTTAAAAACACCTTCTCCCCCTCTTTCTCCACTGACTTTGGTGTCTGTAGAGCTCTTCCTCTTACACATTCTCACTCCTCTCTTCTCTGAGAGCAATAACTGCACAATAATTTTTTCCTTAAATATACTATCACAGAGTTGTTGCTATCATTTCAGACAAGGTCAGCTTTGGCCACTGGTGTGTCTATCCTGAAGCCATCTGGCTTTGGCTCTGCTGGACATGCTTCTAGCAGCTACTTACAGAAGCCACTCCTGTAGCCCAATTCCACCATCCTCACTACCAAAACCCAGCCATGGAAACCCAAAACAGCTGGGTCAGATGCAAGCACTTTGATGGAAGTTATCAAATATCCTCCTGCAAATATTGACATTGAACTATTGCTTCTACAGAATGAGAACAGCAGGTTTTGTGCTGCTATTAGAAGTATTTTTAAATTCAAAATATAATAGAAAGAAATATATGTAGGAATACAAATGGTGTGTGTGGTCTATATCTTTAGGAATATAAAGATAGCTACAATTTACAGGCTTGAGTGAGTATTTCTTAAAATTTTTTGAGAATACAGTATTATTAGCTGAAAGAGAAAGACACTAAAATAACTTGTGATAAAGCTAAATAATTAAGTTCTTTTAAAATAAGATCTAAGTGTCAGCAAAAATTATATTGCAGGACTTAAGATCACTTTTCTTCTGCAAATTGTACATGATTATTTCTTTCTAGACCACAGACAGTTACTATGAATGACCTTTTTGTCAGGGAAATGTAGCCTTTTATGAGGGGTTGCAAATTACTCTGTCCACTAGGTATCCAGCAACTTTAATATTTCTGCCTTGTAACTGGTTTAGTGAACTTTTCTAGACAAACCTGAAAATGCCTAATAGTTTGCCATCTTCCTGGAAAATGTCAGGAAACACAAACAAACATTCAGTAGCAGAAAGATGACATGGCTCAGAAACTACTACAAGAACAAGGGATTATTAAATTTGTTATAAGTCATTGGATTCAGTTTGTGCAATTTCCAAAGAAGAAATGCCCTAAAGAAAACTTTGTGGTGGCATCTGCTGTGCAGTACTATTGTAAGCCAGTGAAGTGCATGTAAAGTATTATTTCTGTAAACAATTTCTTTCCCAAACCCAAAGAACTGTTTTCATGCTTGACTTCCTCTTCTACATGAATCTCAGTATTCAAAGTTTTATGTAAATCAATATTGTCTGCATTTATTTTTACTGCACTTTATGGTTTATCACCCATAAGATAACCTATTTACAACATACTCTGAGATAAGGTCAGTTGGTTAGAGCATGGTAATAATAACACCGAGCTTATGGGTTTGATCCCTGCATGTACCATTGACTTAAGAGTTGGACTCATCCTTCTGGATACCTTCCAACTCAGAATATTTGGTGATGCTGTGAATTACTATAAATTGAAGCAACATATGTGATGCTGGAAGAGTAAATTTTTGGTATTTCCTAGTTCCCAAACTTATGTTGTTTTTCTTGAGCCTATGGTGTCAGAAGTCTTTTTTTTTTTTTTTTTTTTTAAGTTACATACCTGACCCTAAATTATCCTGTTATCAAAAAACAGCAGGTATACACATGGGTATGCATTCACCCTCCTGTGAATATATATGTGAGCTATCATTTCTGAATCGAATGAAAAGGGGGTTTGAACTGTAGAAATAAAAAAGCATATATTCTAAGGTTCCCTTTTCTGTGTCATTAGACTAAGATTAAATTTATATCTGATTTTTCCCTCTGCTTTTTGTTGTAATTTGTCACAAAAAATAAACAGTTTGACATTACAAAATCTTTTAAAAAAATTGTTTGCAAGTTAAATTGATCTAGGCATGTTTCCCTTCATTGTGGCAACACTGTTTACTTTAAGTCCATTTGTGCTATACACTCGTGCAGGCAGGAGCCAACAGCTCTGCAAACAGGCAGAGGCTCCACACAGAGCTGCTAATCAACTCTGCTCAACAACTGATATTAGTTAGGGAACTAGTGGATTAGGACAACGTATTTGTAAAATGTCAGATCTGTTTGTTTTGAGGAAACGAGCTACTTCTGAGGGAGATTAAAGATCAGATGAGGTCCTGTGAGGGAAAAGAAACAGACAGTTCGGTTAGGACTCTGCATTCGAAACATAGAGTAAAATCTAATAAAATCAACACCATCGCAAAGAATGTGAAGTCAAGGAAATAAAAAAAAAAAAAAAAGGAAAAACTCTGCTTAAGCCAAGACAGCCAGGGATATACCACATCCAACTGTACTAGGAAGGGATTTGGATGACAGAGTCTCTGTGTTTATCTGAAGTAGAAAATTGATTTAATCTCACTTTATAAACAGACTTTGGATTTTATTTTAGTAAAGGCAAACAGGGTGCATGCACTTCTCACAGACAATGAATAGTGCATATTTCAGAATGAGAAAGTGTCTTGTATATACAAACCAGATTAACTATCTGTTAATTGTTTAAAAGGTCAAGGAGATAAATTACTAAACTGCTACAGTACTAATATATATTTTACACTCCATATTGAGATGAAATCTGTGGCATAGGTACTAAGTGTGCATATGAAGTAGCTGTGCTGAATCAACAGACAGAGGAACCTGGAGCAGCAAAAGACAGAGGCAAGTCCTAGCAGCTGACTGACCAGGTACGGCAGAGGCACTCCCATCCTTACACCTGGCTCTCACTGATCACACCCAGCATCCCAAAGGAGATCTCCTTCTCTCCTTAAGGAGAGAGATATTTCCCAGGGTCAAGTAGGAATATAATGAGCCAGGATTAAGTTCTTAGACCCAAAGCAGATCTTCAAACTTGAACAGGAAATACTTCAGCCTTCTCACATGGGCTGTTGCTTACCTCATTTACAGAAGTGCTACCTTTGGAATGATTGTTTGCTCCTCGACCTTCAGAGGTAGTCCTAATAGTAAGGCATCTGATTTTTAAAGGCTGATGAATCTGGTCCTTAGTGTCCATCTCCTAGTTGCACAGGTACTAGACAGTTGACTGACAGTCCCAGTACGGTCCCTGCCCTGCTCTTGCAAGAACATATATAAATTAGACACTACAGCAAATCCTCCTGTCTGTCCAGCTTGGGTGAGATCTCAGCTGAGTTGTTGGGCTGATTTTGGACCTCACATTTAAACAAAAATTTGGACCAGTGTGACGCAGTCTGGAAAACAGTTGCAACAATGGCCAGAAATCTAGAAAAGAACTACCTGTGAGGAAATTCTAAGGAGTTCAACTAGTTTAATCTGAAGAACTGGAAACTGAAGGGAGGCAAAGTAATAGACTTCAAACCTGTGGAAGATTATGGCAGAAAAGAATAAACGACCTGTTCTCCAAGAGGAGAGGAAAAAAGAAATATATTAAATTGCATTGAAGTAGATCTAAATTAGATGCTGGGAAAACTTTACAGCCTTGAGGTCATTTAAGCTAGGTAACTGATTGCACTGGCAGGAAGTGGAATCTCTATGTGCTTTTAAGAACAGGTTAGATAAACATCTGTCAGGAAAAGTTTAGACATAGTGACCCTCTCTTCAGGAGAGAATTTCCACAGATGAATTCCTGAAGTGTTTGAGAAGTTTTTCAGCCTCATTTCCCATGACTTTAACACATCTCAAAATTGTGTGTTTAATGAATTTACAAACTGATTAGCAGAGAAGTACACATAATCCAGTTGGAAATGTTGCATTATTTGAATTGATTTGTTGTTTTCCTCTTTGCTCTGCTTTATGACCAAATAATGCTTCTATTGCTTAACAAATACCACCTTTAAAAGGTGCATAGCAGAGCTGCACATAACTGTAAGACAGAGCAGGACCCTGTTAGTATTATTTATGAATAATAATCCTTAATGTATTACACAGTTGTTTCACTTTGGCAGCGAGAAAAGATTCCATTTGCAACATAAAATTAGCATAAATCCAATAAATAGACTAGCTGAAATTAAAACAATATGCTGGCTTTTAGGAATATGTGAAATAGTTGTCATTTTTGTAGTTATAGTCCTACTTGTTCCAGTCTTATTCCTGCAATAAAATCTTGGAATACCTGCCTTATAAAGGTCTCCTAGTTAATTTATATTCTGCTTAAATGTGTGATTGTTCTAGGAGGTTGGATTAAGAGGAAATACTTTCCTTTTTTGATTAATGCTAACTCAGAACACATACAAAGCCATTTATCAACTGATGCTTTTTGACACCTGATAAAGTCTGTTCATCCAGATATTTTTCTCCTAAAGCATGCTTGTATAAACATTCTCCTATGTATTAAATACAGCAGTCCTGCATAGCTTTGAAAGTCAAAAAGGTATTTTATGCACCAGATGAGAAATGGTTTATTTTCCCCAAAGAGCATGGCTTTGTATTTTATGTTATTTATACAGAATAATGCTGCAGCTCTGTGTTTCAGTATTCAGAATCAAAAGGAAAAAAGTAAAGGACATAGAAATGCCTTTTTGATGCTTCACAAGACATATATGTGTTCACAAGACATATATATATATATTATTAAAACATAGCTTTGTCAGTAAGCTGTTCTCACTACAAAAAAAATTATCACCAGTGAAGGAAGGCAAAAGACAAACTTCTCCTTCCTACAGTAGCAGGTCTATTACTCTCTTTACAAAAAAAGTGTTCCATAGAGTAATCCCATTGATATTTTCCTTAAATGCTGCTGTATTAATCACTTATTTTGAAATCGTCTGTGAGCTTAAAATGGTGCTGAAGGACAGATGTTTATAATCACCAATGTTTCTTTGTGTTAATTTTTCCAAATGTTTCTCCCAAGCAGATAGCTAAGACTCTGCTTGGTTTTGGTTAAGGGAAATTCAAGCCCAAATGATGTTCCAGATTTTAAAAAACATTTGCATTAGAAGGCTCCATTGACAGAAAGGTTGTAAGATCTAGCAAAAAGCCCAGTTCTATAGGGAAAACAGCAACATTCAACAATGACAATGCCAATTGGATTAGAGTGGAGGAATGTTTCCTTTTGAAAGTGAAAAAGTGCTGCAGAGTAGCTTTTGCCAGGTCTGTATAGGGATATAGAGAGCAGAGACTGTGTGATACTGGTAGCAAAACACTTAAAATTTGTTACAGCTTTCCAAGATTAACTATTATATTCATCAGAGCTTCTACCTTAATTTTTCATGCACTTCTCCTCATCTGATCTGGGAGAATTAAAAACAAACAAACAAACAAACACAAAGTTTTCTGTGCCAAAATTAAAGAAATGCAAAACTTACAAAGTCCACTGAAATAAATCAAAACGTAATGATGAAGATTTTTTGTCAGCTTAGCTTTAAAGTTAATTATAATTATTTCAAGATGAATTATAGTCCTTGAAATAAGCAAAATCATTTTTGTATCTGAGTGCAAGACCTTGTCTTTTTTTAAATTTCTTTCTAATGGAAAAAAGTAAATTCAAATGTATCACTTTAAAACCAAAGTGAACTGAAATTACTAAAAAAATGTTAAAAATACAAAAGTCCTAGGAATTTGTGTTTTGCTTCTTTAGAAAATATATACCACCAAAAAAAAAAAAAAAAAAAAAAAAAAAAAAAAGAAGGCCAGAACAGCCTATTGATGTAACTTTTGTATGAATAGCTGAAAGTTAATTGACAACTGTTAAACAATTATATTTGTGTAGATAAAACCAAAGAAGCCACACTTATACTTATTTGTGATAATACAGTATTATCCTGTGGAAAAAATTATGTTTAAGAAAATCCCACAAACCAGAATAAATGAGTGCATAGTATTCTAAAGACAAAATACCTGTTCAAGATGATTGGTGACTACTGATACTATCCTTTTACTTAATGCAGTAGAGTCCAACCAAATTACTTCAATGATGTATGTGACAGACATACAGCAGAGAATCCTGTGAGGGGTCTTACTGACAGGTGACCTGAGCTGGTGCATACCTGGTGCTGAGAGCTAGCCTAGGGCTGGCTTCCTGCTATCGGGTGATTTCAGGTGCTGGTGTTACCCTCTATTTGCAACACTCAGCTGCTTTCAGATTAATTTGCAAATTGTGCTTCTGTATACCTCAGCCATTCTGTTTTCAAAATCTGGAGTAGAAGTGAAAGCTTGTATTGATCTACAGTTTAGGTGACCATGGGTACCAACATCCGCAACAATTAAATTATTCTGCTAGTGTAATAAAGGAAAATTACATGTAAGGGATGGTAAGTGACAATTCAGAGCATTCTTTCTACTCTATTTTGGTGCTTGACAGCACTTTTTAGCTCACTACACATACTATTTTTAGTGAAGACTTACATAAGCAACCTCATAAATGAGTCAGGCTGCACTGAGCAAGTGCTGCTGGAAGGCATGTAATAGTTAGTCCAACACATTGTCAGTCAGCATGAAACCTTGGTATGTTTAATTACTGAGTGGAGGAAAATGGAAAATGAAAGAGAAAAAAATCAAAATATGTAGTATGTGTGTGTGTATATCTGTACATTGCTATAGATATGCAATAAATACAGCTTCTGTCCCATTTGTCTTAAAAAATGTTCCCTATGTTTTTCATTAGAGGAACAATAGAGAATCTCAGTGATGCTATAGGCAACTAAAAACAATATTTCTTTCACTTGGAAATAAATAATAAAAATTATATTTTTTAATTAAATTGAATTATAAATTAATAAAAATTAAAATAAAAATCTTAAAATTTGAAAATGAGACGATTTATCTTTCTTTTGGAAACACCCATATTGTGTAAAAACTTTTTTAAAAAATATTTTAAATTATATTTTTTATATATATATATATATATATATACAAGATTTACTTGATAGTCTCACAGATATTTCTAAGGAGTCAATGTTTTTTTGCATTGTTCCTTTTTATAAAAAAGCAGATAATCCAATTTGAATTGAATTAACCTTGAATGATATTATTTTAGCCTTAAATAATGGACATGAACTGAATAATCAAATAAAAATTTGAAGGGAACAGCTTTTGAAAGCAATCAGGTTGAATGTTATTTTAAGTAAAAAACTTATATCAAATAAGAAAAAAATAAAACTAGAATTTCCAAGTCTAGCAAGATTGACACATTAATATATTAAATTTTTAAGGTTCCCGCTACAAGCAATGTCATTTTTCCCAGTTATGGTCACTCATATTTGTTTATAGCCATGTTCTGTGCTCCTCATGCCTAGATGGTCACTTGGCAATATTTCTACTCATCTTAAACACAGAATTATCTGAGAAAAAAAGATTGAATATTTCTTTATTAAAAAAAAACAATAAAATGAATATATTGAAGGTACTAATTATCAGAGCTGTATTTCTAATGTGATTCAGTCAGTTCTCTAGTTATTTCACATTTGCATTGGCTGATTTTTATAGACGTGCCTAGCACACCATACATGTTAGCAAAACTAAACTCTAAGTGCTATTTTTTTAAGACTCTTACACAGCTGAAAACTACACAATAAATTAAGGAAGGTATTAGTAACAACTGAAAGAAGAAGGAGATATAGACAAACTATTTTGACAACCTACCCAGATTAAATATTGTAACACAACGCAAGAAAAAGTGCTCACATTTTATGAGGACATTTTGTTCTCACAACCAGTGCAGAGCTCAGAAAATTTAGATCATGGTGACTTAACATGAGAGGAGCATAAATGCAGCATATTTCCCCTACAATCACTTGGAATCCATCTAAGCATCCAAAATTTCTGTGACGTCAATAACTTGAGACCACAACATATAAAAAATTAAGAATCTCCTCAGGCAAAATTAAATGTCTTAAAATAGAACTTTTCTCTTTTTTTTTTTTTCAGTCTTTTCATACTTTCTGAGAGTTTGATATCTCAGGAACAGTGGTTTTAATTACTTCTTAATTATTGCATCTGAGGGCTGTTTGGGAAGGAATTGATTTTTTTGTTGTTGCTTTCTGTTGTTGTTTTCTGTTGTTGTTGTTGGTTTGTTTGTTTTTTTTTCT
The DNA here is from genome assembly GCA_035222235.1 of Margarornis squamiger. Lineage (NCBI taxonomy): Eukaryota > Metazoa > Chordata > Aves > Passeriformes > Furnariidae > Margarornis > Margarornis squamiger. The sequence goes on from JAWWTY010000001.1 coordinate 81,776,330, forward strand.
TAACATACTTTGATTCTAAAATATGCTCGCACTGATGTTGGGTCTGGCTGAGATGAAGTTCATTTGCCCAGAGCAGCCCTCACAGTTCTATGCTTTGCATTGCTAGCTACAAAGGTTTTGGTAACACCCCAGTGTTTTGGCAGAGTTGCTGCTGAGCAGAGCTGGCACAGCAGCAGCACTATTTCCCAACATTCCTCCACTCCCCGCCTTCTCTCAAGGGCAACACCCTGGGAGTGGACACAACCAGGCAGCTGACCCAAATTAACCAAAGGGATGTTCCGTACCATGTGATGTCAGCTCAGATATAAAAACCAAGGAAAGGAGGTGGAAGTGAGGGTATTTGTTGTTTCCAGTGTTTGACTGCTGAGGAATTTCCGTGCATGCTGAAGCCTGGCTTCCCGGGAAGTGACTGGACATTGCTTGCTAATGGGTAGTAGAGAATAAATCTTGTTGTTTTCTGCTTCCTTTGTGTGCACACAAACTTTCACTTTTGCTTTAGTAAACTGATTTATCTCAACCTAGGAGTAATTTTCAATCTTACTCTCTCTCCGCATCCAGCTGGGAAGAGGAGTGATAGAACTGCTTGGTGGGCACCTGGTGTCCAGTCATGGTCAGCCCACTATAAGTGGTAATCATTTTAGTATCATCCTAGTAATTGCAACTCTTCGGCAAAATAATTTTAGTGGTTAATTTTCATCTCTCTTTCAAGTGACCTCTGCCTCAGTGTTTCCATGTACAGTAATGTCTTACACTTTTCATAATCTAATAACTCAAAAAAAAAGGAATAGTTTTGGTGTGGGTGTATAGGTGTATAGCCAGAGCCACAATAAAACAGAATTATAAAATACCTCAGCTTCAGTTCCATTTAACTCCAAAACAAACCCCTATGAAATTGTCTTCAAGCATACTTCAAAAATGTGTTGTAGGATGTTTAAATGCTCGGTTCTGTTATGTCACAATTTTCAGTAAAATGATACCATTATGGAGCAATGAGTGCAGGATTCCTTGAAGTGTTGTATTTATCAGACCCAATATGTTTACATGTAAATACCCTGGGTTCTGCTTAGGTATTGATATTTTTTTAAAGGTTTACAGGTAGCTTCTGCTGGTTTTGTTTTCAAATTAAACTTATATACTACCTGACACTAATCTAGAAAAAAAAAAAAAACACATTTGAACAAAAAACCAAAATATTATCTGTCCTGTTTATTCAAAATAACACAAGGACAAGACAGAAATAGGGTATTTTTTTTAGGTGTATCAAACTTATAGTTAAAAAATAGTATGTACTTCTTACTGAATAAGTCAGGTAAGGTAGTCATGCTAAGAAAGCAAGTTTTATCTAAGTTAAAATTGGTCAAAAATGTTTCATAATATCCCATGAAAATGTTTTATGGAATACTAGACTTCACCCACCCCCCGCCTCCAAATATCTCAACCGTGTTGCCTTACCACAGGAAATGTTAACTCTCTTAAAGATGGAAACTTTCTATTTTAAAATGGCAAATTTCCACCTCAGAAAATTTGGATATTTCTTTAATATTGTAGCTTAGTGTTACTATAAAACAGTGAAGATGAAAAAGGGAGTGCTTTTTGCAGTGATTGATTTTATCTCTTGGAATGTAATAGCCATCTGTTTATTTAATCAGGACTCTTATTGTGGTACTTGAACCACGTGTCCTAATTTGATATAAAAATACTAGGATATTCATATGAACTTATTTTAAACTAGTTAAACTCAATGCATTCCAAGCATGTAAGATACGACATATGGATTTCTGTTCTCTAACCTTATGAACATTTGCACATGTTCAGGAAAGCCCACTGGATAAAATTTATGTATTGCTAATGATTTTTATTGGCCCCATGGCCCAAAGTGGTGGCAAAATGCCCAGGACTTTGAAAGAATCCTGTTTTACTTAGTAGTCAGAATGCAGAGAGCCATAAAAGTAGAAAGGGCTTGATGGAAGTCTGAATGCTTTTTAACTGGCAGAACTCAGGTTGCTTGTGCTATGCAGCTTTTTGTTGTCAGATCTCCGAAGCATTTTTTTTTTTTCTGGGGGGAAGGATAACATAACATATTAAACAGTGATATCTAAAGACAGATTGATGTGCATGAGTTCAAAATTTCCTGCCATTTCTTGGTGGACCTGGAATGTAAGCATAAATTCAGAGGGAAGTAGAAAAGGACTAGCTTCGCTGTATCTTTTGCTTTGTGGGGGACCCTTTGGAATTGTCTCTGTTGGAGTATCTTAAGGATCCTGTTGAAATTTTGGGAGGAAAATACAGCTTTTCTTTGACATTGAGGAGATGTGGCTTTCCACACCTTAGTCACCTGTGCTTGATCCTGAGTATGCTAAGGCAGATGTTTGTTCAAAAATTAATTCTGCTTCAAACACAAAAAAGCTTGTGGATTCCTTTCTGCAGCTACAACTGTGCTATTTATGCACTTTTCACAGTTCTTATGCTCATAATCTGTGATTTCATTATGTTAAACAAATGATTAGTAAAACTGGAAAAAAAAGAAAAAAATTTATATTCATATTTGGAAATCTTTGACAAAATTGTGCTTTCTCATCAGCTCAAATTTAGGCTTCCATGTTTAAACAGCAAATATGAAGGAAGAACACAAAATATTTTGTTATTAGACAATTATACTATTCCTCATGACTGAGAAACTCTTCACAATAATTTAAATTTTGTAAGAAATAATTGGGAAAGTTTTGGAGATTTGGAGTAAGTGTGACTAGTTCCCCTGAAATCTGCAGCATTTTTACTAGGACTAATGAAAAAAAAAAGAATGGCATGATGCAAAGTGACTATTCCTTATGTAATTATTATTATTCTAATAAAAATCATTTGCAAAATCTGCAAGAGACTTTTCATTTAATTGTATTACAAGAATGAGGAAAGGATTAAATTAAGCTATGTACATTTAGAAGAAAAAAATGAAGTTGCAAATTCAGGATGGTTTTTAACATCAAATGCTGGGGAAAAACAGGGAAAAATCATTCTCGCTTCATACTGGATCTATTGCATAGTTTTAAAAACACTGGAAATTTCTAGACTTTAAAAGTTCTTGTTTTTTAACATTGGTGTTTGCAGGGGGGTTATGGCAGAAGTAGTTAGTGCTGGGATTCAATTCTGCAATAAATGCATGAGCATACACTGCTCAGTCCTAATACTCTTTATAAGCAGTCAAGACCAATAGAAACAACTCATCTGATCAACCTAAAACACATATTAGGATGAAATTAACTGTAACTAAAAAGTTCTTCTTTGTAACTCTTAATATATAAAATAATCTAAATATTAGTATCTCAGTGTTTCCAGTAACTACATAATTGGGATTTCAGTACTCATAATTCTCAATATTTCTGAGCTAAATTCTTCATTAAAAAGAGAATGAAAATAATTATCCATGTAAAGAGCTCACAAATGTCATCTCTGCATTACTATAAAATTTAATTTAAAAAAAATAATAATTCTTTACAGCTTAAAAAAAGAAATTGTAGAAACTCTTTTTTAAAAAAAATAATTAAGTTTAGCTCCATGCCATTTCATTCAACAGCTTTGATGAAAGGAAAGAGTGGAAGAAGGATAACCAACATTATCTCAGAAAATTTATTTCTTTAGAAGGCTATGTTAGAAAGCCAAGTTTAGGTGGCTTCCCACCTGTCCAAACATTAATTCTGGCAAATTAAACTGTAAGAAAGATATGAGTGATCAAAAGGGTTCTTCAGAGTAAAGACAGGTCTTTAACTGAAGTTATAATTTATTTTATAAGCTTCCACTATAATTACAATATTAAAAATAACAAAAAATATCCCTCTAGGATGTAAGAGTCCTCCTATTGGTAGCCTTTACAAAGACACTGGTTTAATGTGATCTTAAAACAAAGATCACATCAAGTGACAAGGGGAGTCTTATTTTGCTCTTCAAATATGCTGTTCTTAGAACTTTGATTCACAAAATTATTTCCAGTTTTATCACAACTCTTTTTTACTTGATTACAATTATGGTTACTTTTGCTCCTATCTGTTTTTATTTAATGTCCATTCTGACAGTTACTTCATAGTATGTTTCCAGACAATTTTCTTACTTTTCCTGGTATTTTCAAATAATTAAAAAAAAAAAAAAAAAAAAAAAAAGTCTGTTCTTTTTTTTCCCCCTCTCAGTTTCTTTCAAACTAAAATAAAAGTCATTGCTGAACTAAATCTCTAGCCAAGTCACCTGTGAAAATGTTTGCTTTTCTTCCACCACTAGCCCCTTTTCTTTTTTAACCAGGTCTTTTATCTAACTGTGGTGCAATTTCTGGCAGCTTAGCAACAAGATCTTCCCTGCACTTTTATTCACAGCACAAATGGTCACAAATAGATAAACTGAAGAAATCAGGCACAGCATTTATTCCTCTGCAAAAGTATGCTCTTGAGAATTGGAAAAGTTCACTTCACTCTCTGTTACAGTAAGAAGTGTAAAGTAGCCGTGAACTACATATAGCTTGAGGAAACATCTTGCTTCAGGATATCAAGGTATTCATAAGTAAGGTATTTAAAGACAAATTTCCATCTTTCAATATTAGGAGGTAGACAATTTATCCTTGTGTTATATTGTATTTTAGTAGTAGTGCAGAAAAAGTTATCTAAATTACACACTTAGGAAATATTTTTAATTTTTTTTTATTTTTTTCCTAGAGGATGGAGCCCTGCATTTTCTGCTATTTAAAGAGGGAAAAATAATAACCATCAAGGTGTTGCTAATTAGAAATGTGTAACCTAATGATTGTTTCTAGCTAGCCAATTATTGACATAGCCACAGCTTTGGAAGTGTTGACACAAGAGCTCTGGAATTCACATGTCAGCTGCTGTTAGTTGAAATCTTCCCCTGCATGGCTGAAGCAGATGGCAACTTCCTTGAGCTGAAGGAAGACAGGATAAAAAATTCCTTGTACATTTTTTCATGCACTGAAAATTCTGGAGTAGATTCTCAAGAATCTACTAGGCAATCTGCAAAACTTAGGCAAAGAGTAAAAAAGCTGTTCAACTGATAGACTATAAGGACTCGACACATAAGGTAGAGACTTCTGAATCAAGAGGTCTGTTAAATATTAGCCTGTGGAGTATTAGTATAATTTGTATTAGTGTACTCAGCATCAGTGGAGGCGTATTAACTTGTAACTTGCTATATATGTCGTCATCTTTAACCTGCTGATATTCACATTTTGAACAAAATGGACAGAAATATGTATTTGGTACTACTGCATTTTTTTACAGGAATATTTTGTATGTCCATGCCTGTTAAGCAGAGAGCCATGATAAAACTGATGTTTGTCCTTATACACTGTCAAGCTACGTGCAGCAGAACTTTCTATCTTGTAGAGGATTTTGCCAAAAAAATAGCAAACAGTCAGATGATGAACAGAGACAAGAATAACAATTTGCTACTACTTAGAATTATCTGCTTGGGATACATACAGAATCAGATTGGGACTATAAAATAAGGAGCTATCAAATATAATAAAATGAAATCACCTTAGGATATTTCAATTCCCAAGTTTTGAAAAAAAACCCAAACAAACAGGAAGATACTTCATTCACTTTAATGACGATCTTCCTAGGATCACTGATTTGGCAAGCTTTTCTTTAAAAGGTCACCTGTTCAAGCTGCTTTCTACATTCTCTAATAGCTTTACTACTGTTGCAACACAAACAGGCAGTTGACCAACCATGGTGATATAAAAGAAACCCCTGCTCACACAAAAATCGCATATTGATGTAATATAGTTTTAAAGAAAGGTGGTTTTAATAAAGAATTCTCTTTATACAGGAGGCATTTTTTTAGATTTATATCCTGTAGACTATGATGACAACTCAATAATGACTGTGCCAGACCTCTATATTAATAAGATTTAATATGGCAAAGTTTCCAGAAATGTGTTTTTTGAAATATTATGAGTCAAAAACTGTTCCTCTGAAGCTGAATCTCGTCAGCAGTTGTGTTTTTTTTTAATGAGTTTGAATTCAAAGATTATATACAGAATTTTTTTTTTTAAAAAAAAGAAAAAGAATAAAAGCAAATTAGTTAACTAGTCTCTACATACAGCAGATATATGGTTGCTATGCCATACTCCTAATAGAGAAGCAGATTACTTCTTTTTTGAATCTTTTGAAGTTTGTTGTTTTGGAGTTAAAAATAGAATGAAATTAATTTTGACTGCAAGTGTATTAAGTTGTAAATGCTAGAAGTTCTGCCTTGAAGTACCAGCTGAAGCATTGGTTCTTATATGACTACACTAAGGTGAAATATTCACAAATATTCAGAATAATAAAAATATATTCCAATAAAATATCTCAAATATTCAGAATTTAGCAATGAATCATTAACACAATAAATTAAACTTTTATTTCTTCCCAAAATCATTATCTTTAACTCCCTTAAAGTGTTGCATGTATTTTGATACTCTAAGAAATTAAATTTGCATTAAAATTGTTAAATTTGTGCCTTAAGTACAAGTTTTATGTGGGTAGTTTCACTTGATGGAGTACACTGAGATAACTATCTCATAAGCCAATGTAGCTTTGGTTGTAAACTTATGCTTGTGGCTTGTATTTTTGTGTATTTGTCTTTTCCCAGTTTATGTCAGAGTACTTTGTATGTCAACTTAAACCTGCATAAGGCCAATCACTAAAGGTGTATGTGACTCTTGGTTTTTCCTTTCAAGTATGTAAAATTTCAGATTAAGTTCATCATTCCTGTAAGTCTTTAACTAGTTATCCAAGGATGATTTTAAAATTTTCTTATATGAAATAACTATGAAATATAGTTATCTTATATGAAATATACATATATAGATGGATATGTGTGTTGTGTTTGTGGTTTCTACATCTAAAAACTTCCATGTCTGCACTCAGATCAAGGCAGAAATGCAGAATGGGGCAACCAAATTTTTTTTAACAGTATAACCTCAAAATATGGCGATAGGTATGTTTGCTGCATAAATTTACTTTGGTGCATAAATTTACAAGTACATTAAGTTGATTTAAGAGAATATTACCAAACATGATGTGTCTCTGCAAGGTGAATTAGTGCAACATCAAATTGTTAAATCTTTCTTTAAATAAAATAATTTCAACAAGTAGCTATTTTTCAAATTGTGTTTATTCCAAACCAGACTATTAGCAGACCTGAACAGGTGCAGGGAATTGTTTATGTGTTTAAGACTCTAAATTTTTGAAAATATTCTGACTATGGATTTACCTGAATTGAGTGAGACAGTCAGGAATTGAACAGTGGAAAATGGCTGAAATTAAGAGTTTAACTTCATCTTACAGACTTGTGTCACTGACTAAGGCTCATTAGATTTAGTAGAAGGGAAGAGATTACTATTAAAGGGACATCATAGAATTCTGCATAACTGGGAAAAACTTTGGTCAATTGTGACTCAGAGCCAGAATACATTTTTCAGAACTCATCCTCTAATAGGAAAGCTACAATGTAGTCTTTATACCTTCTAGGGGGGAATCCTTCTAGTTATTTTTATTTAAGTAATGATATATCTTACTGTGTTTGGAGATGTCAGAGAAGCTGGAACTATCTATATGGTTTGGAGCTATTGTCAAGTTTATGTCTAGCTGAGTATTCTGCATTTGATGTAAGCCTCTGGCAAGAGTTTTGGGAAATGAATGTGATATGAGGCAGATAATGAATGTTCTTACCACTGAGGTCTTCCCATTGTTTCTTTTGCTTAACCACAGGAAAGGTACATACAGCTTGGCAATACAGTGTGTCTAAAAACTTTGATAGGCATTTTTTCATAGCAGAATTTCTGAAAATACAAAAGAAGCATCATATAATGTTTTGGCTTGTATGTATTTTCTTTTGCTGTCATTAAAAAAAGCTACATAAAATACGATGTTTCATTCATATTTTAGCTGCAGACAACCAACACAATAATTGAAAAGAACATCATGATGATTCACATCATCTTTCCTGACACATTTCACACCTGCTAACCAAGGTCAGTAATAAATTACAAAAAAAGTACATCAGACAGTTGGCAAGCAAACAGTTTCTCAAGTCCTTTCCAGATTTAGGTTTATAACATATCTGGGGCTGACATTACCTATAGTTCAGTGATATTAACTTAAGACATCTCTGATAGATGTTTGCATGTGTGTAGATATAGAAAACCACATATATACATATATATATATACACACACATATATACCTATATATGTATATATGTAAAGAAGCCCATGTGCGTAAATAAATGAACAAACTTTTTTTTTTCTATTTCAACAACTAACAGCTTCCAAAGGAAAAAAACTTTAAGTGCAATCAGCTAATTGGATCAAAGTTTCTGAGGGAGAGTGGTTAAAAGCTTTGGGGAAAAAAAATAAAAAAGAAAGAAAGAAAATATGTCTTTTTGTATATAACTTTTTAATGACAGTCTTTCTTAACAAAAATAAAAAAATAACTTTTAAGGATTTGTCACATTCAAAAAATTAAAGGAAAACTAAAAATAATTCTAAATGTTTCTGCATATCTTTTAAAGTGTTTTTTTCTCTATCTCCTTGAAATAAGAAAAATAAAACAACAAAAACAAAGTGGAAAATGAGTCAATATCTTAAAAAAAAGGAATAAAATTTCATTTATTATATAAATATATTTATATTATATATAATATAATACAACATATAATATATATTATTTCATTAAATTTCAAACATTTTAATTGATTGATTTTTATCAATGTATATTATAAAAATTCCATTTTCTTTGAAAAGTGTGTACCTTTTATTTGTACTACCCCTCGCTGTACTGTTCAATATCTCTGTTTGATGACATAGGCAGTGGAACTGAGTGCACCTTCAGCAAGTTTGCACATGACACTAAGTTGAGTGGTACAGCTGATACAATAGAGGGAAGACACGCCATCCAGAAGGACCTTCACATGCCTGAAGAGGAAGACAATATGAACTTCAAGTTCAACAATTAGCTCAGTTGGTTAGAGCACAGTGCTATCTAACACCAAGGTTGTGGGTTTGGTCCTTGTATGGGCCATTCACTTAAAAGTTCAACTTGATGATCCTTGTGGGTCTCTTCCAAGTCAGAATATTCCGTGAAATGAGAAGTCTTCTGTGAAAATGCAAGGTCCAGCACCTGCGTTGGGGCAATCTTCAGTATCAATACAGTCTGTGTGGTGAATGGATTGAGACCAGACCTGCAGAGACTGTGGGATATCAGTAGCCGAAAAGTTAAATATGAGGCAGCAGTGCCCACTTACATTCAATCATACTACAAGCTGCAAAAAAAGAAAACATGGCCAGCCGGTCAACCAAGGTGATTTTTCTCCTCCACTCTAATCTCATGAGATCCCACCTGAAGAGTGTGTCCAACTGTGTCCAGCTCTGGAATTCCCAGTGCAGGTCCAGCATGTGGACCTGTTGGAGATGGTCCAGAGGAGGGCCATGAAAATGACCGAAGGGCTGAACACCTCTCCTGTGAGGAAAGACTGAAACAGTTGGGATTGTTCAGACTGAAGAAGAGAAACACAAGGGAGGCCTTATTGTGGCCTAGCAATATATAAAGGGGTCTTTTGGGAAAGACAGACTTTTTATAGGTGCCTGTAGTGAATGGGGAAGGGGCATTGTTTCTAAACTGAAAGAGGGTAGATTTAGATTGGACATAGAGAGAAAATATTTTATTATGTGAGTGATGAGGCACTAGAACAAGTTTCCCAGACAACCATGACCTGAAGTGTTGTGAATACTTGTCTTTGAGCAACTTCATCTACTGAAAGATGCCCCTGACTATGGCAGAGAGGTTGGATTCGGGGAACTTTGAAGAGGCTTTCCAACCCAAACAATGCTTTGATTCTATAATGTTGTGATTCTACATGTCTTTGTGTCTATACAAAAGAGTTCCCAGTGTTATTAATACAGAAGCATGTTTAGGATTATAGAATTAGTATCAAAAATAGCATTTTTCATTATGTAACATCTTACAGAAAATCTTTTCATTACTATTAGTTCCAGTAACATTTAAATTGGCGTTAATATTCTGTTTCAGCTGTTTATATCTATTAATTTTATTCCTAGTTTCTATTCTTTCTTAGCTTTTAGATATGCTTCTGATTGTATTGAAACATTTTTCTACTTTGTGCCTTATGTTCATGTCTCTGTTACCATAATACCCTATAACTTTACATGAACAAGGTAAATCTGATGTCACTTTGCCTTGAAGAAGATTATAGTGCTATAAATCTTACCTTTGAAAGCTCACAAATTATATCAAAGCTCTTGAAGAAATCTTTCATACACTCAGAAAGCTCACTTCAGTACTCCAGAGGGTTTGAACAAGTTTTTTGAAGGAGTTTAATTGAAACATATTAGAAATAAAAGGAAAAATCTGGCTGGTCAAAGAAGTCCTCAAGAAAAGCCCTCCTATGCATGCAAAGGGCTTTATTTAATGATCTGACTAGTAATAATTGAAATTTTGCCACTAGCAAGGTTGAGCCTATAAAACTGGTATCCATCTGTCCTCTCTCCTCCAGCTTAAAAACCCTGACATTTTCACTGTTCTAAATACTGGGTCTGATTCCTACAATCTATTGGTAGACAGAGATTCTTCTCTGTCTCCTTTTACTTCTCTGCAAAGCATCATTCCACTTCTCATTCTTACCTAAAGAACACAGAAATACTTCACCTGAAAATCCTCTAAAGTGTGCATAACTGTCAATTGACACTATGGGTACAGAACAAAAGCCAAGAATTTGTAGAGTCTTGTAATGTTGTAACTTCACTGCTCTCCCAGGTGAATTTTGCAAATAGTGTGGAGTGTAGAGAATAAGATCCTGACAGCTTTTTAGCAGAGCTGAAATCTCTGGCAAACACATTTGCTGAACTTTCAGTTTTCAACTAAATGCTTTGTCATCTCATAATAAGGATAAATTTAGTTTAATTTTCAAACTTGTCTCTTCAGGAGGTCTTTAAGAACTCTGATGTATGATTTACTGTGAAATTTTATTTAGAATTATAGCTACTGGGCACAGAAGACTGTGTAAGCCAAAGCTGAGCTATTTCAAGTGTATAATAGAGGGGACAACCACAGACAAATTTTAAGAAGCAGTATATGTATGCTCTAAGGCTCATCAGTCTTATTGTTACACAGCATAAATGAAGCAGGTTTAATAAATTTAAGACATGCACAGTCACAGTCTGAGAGGTCTTTGGCATCACTCAGCATTCCTTTCACCAATCCATGGCAGATACAGAAGCAGATGTGTGACTGATAAAGTGGAATTGAGCACTAATTTATATGACTTCAGTGGTGCATTTTATTTTCTTCAATAACTGTGTAGATGTTTTAATCATGGCTTTTATTTCAAATAAGTAGTAGATATCTGGCCCAGTAATCTATGAATTCTCTTCTACTGTTTAATTATAATGGATTTTTTCCTAGTGTTTTTTTAAAGATAAAATTTTCTCAGAAACAAAGTCAGTATAAACAAGTAGTGAAAAATGTATTGATAATGATTTCAGTGATACTGGAAGTAATATTTTTATTTTTTTTTGGTGATAGACTGGTTTCCTGTGTTTAGTCTTTTCTCAAAAGCTTTGATTTATATGAACATTTGTAACAGTCTTCTGTTCACACTTCTTATTTAGTTGTCTGCACAGTGTGGAATAATGCGAATTTTTTTACAGCTTTTGTTGCTGAGGTGACTAATGTACTGGTGTACGTGGCCTTTGATAGACATGGGAAAAAGCTAAAATATCTCAAAATTAGAGAACACTTTTTTTCCCCCCATAATACATTGGTTGTACATTTCTCCTGCCAAACAATGAGCCTGTTAAGACTCCTTTCCTGCATCACCATCCTGAATTATTCCTGGTTTACTTAATGTATTATGAGACCAATTTACAATCCATTTAACTCTGCATACAGTTGTGCATCATCACGCCTAATCTTGTTTATATTATTTCTGTCAGCAAAGCAGTTCTTACAAAGTTCTAGTCCTGTTGATGTCCCTGGACTATGCATTTATTTATATCAAACTGGAGTAATTTCAGATATTAAACGTGTGCAATTCCCATTTTGTATGCTACACAGCTGTGAAGTTAGCATGTGTTTTTTTTTAAAAAATATTTTGTGGGGTTTTTTTTTTCTGGATATCTAGAAAATTAGCTCAAATATCCTGTTCAATCAACAACTTCATCAAAATAAAAAATGCAAAGCCATGCAGCTTTATTACATATTTACAGGGGAAAAAAACAAACAAACAAACAAATCCTGTTTGGAAAAGGGCTCTTTCGTGTCAGGTCATGTTACATTATTTTCTCCAAAGATCTGGTGTCCAATTCTATAAGGGCCATGATTAACATTCTAATAATGGAAAGAATATGTGAGCTCTGTTTCACTGGGGCTTAGTAACAATATTTAGGTGCAAGGTGACGAGTCCTTAGATTATTCATGAATGAGACTGTCTTGCACTGAAATGAATTGATAAACAAGACCATTCTGTCAATATTATCTGTTGGTGAGATAAACTTCTGAAGAATGCAAGTTATGATGAGGTGGTTCGGCAGTGTTCTACTTATAAGGAGTACTGAGTTGGTAATGTATTACATTATGTATACATATCATAAAACCATAGAATATCCTGAACTAGAAGAGACCCACAAGAATTAACAAAGTTCTATTTCTGTCCCTGCACAGAACAGCCCCACGAATGACACCATGTGCCTGAGAGTATTGTCCAAAAGCTTTTTGAACTCAGACAGGCTTGGTGCTATGAGCACTTCCCTGGGGAGCCTCTTCCAGCACCCAATCACCCTCTGGGTGAAGAACCTCTTACTGATATCCAGTCTAAGCCTACCCTGACACAACTTCATGCTATTCTCTTGTGTTCTGTCACTACTCACTGTAGAAGAAGTGTCTTCCCCTCCTCTTCCCCTCACAAGGAATTTGTAACTACAATGAGGTCTCCTCTCAGTCTCCTCTTCTCCAGACTGAACAGACCAAGTGACCTCAGCCTCTCCTCATACAGCTTCCCCTCAAGGCCCTTCACCATCTTTGGTGCCCTCATTTAGACACTTCCTAACAGTTTAATATCTTATATTTCTGGTGCACAAAGCTGCAAACAGCACTCAAGATGTGGTTGTGTGTGGCAGACAGAAAACAATGGGATAGATTGTTTGCAGCACAGAGGTGTGAGTGTTTAATTGTTAATAGATATGAAATGTTTGAGGTCCACAGATGGTAGTTACTCTCAAAGTGCAAAGTATTATTATTGTCTTACATGTAGAGGACTATTACTCAATCTGATTATATGTATATTCTACCAGCCTTGTGATTTGCTAATCAAACACTTCTTGAACTGGAAAGATTTGCAGTGCATATGTTAATACAATACAACCTACTGAGCTTAGAGGTTGTATACAAACACTCATGTATTATTCAGAGTTTTTAATAAAGTTGCTAGGCAACACAGCTGCTTAGTGTAAACTGTAAAATACCGTGGATAACAATATAAACAGTAAATACTACTGTCTTCAGATAGTCAGGAGCAATAAGAGTTTTTGTTGATGTTTTCACCTCAATAAGGTTACTTGCTCTCACAAGAACAACAGGCTCAGTCTGATAGCTTAATGAAGATGCAAGCAAGGACCCCAGAAAAGGCTGTAAGTAGTTCTTTCTTGTGTCATCAAAAACGCTAGTCTGCATTAAAGATAAAGGAAACTAAATTTCAATGACCTGAGCCTGGAATCCTCTTGCCAGACTTCAAATGTTTGAAAGTTAGGAGCCTACTCACATGTGCAAAGAATGAGCCTAATCTCTGGAGAAATTTAATTCTTCCTATTGACTATAGAGGAAATATTTATATTTAGGTGCATGTCACAACACACCTTCATAGGAATTGCCTGCTCAAGGGATTCCTGTCCTTTTTTCCTAGTACACGCTTCAGTTCTGCACTTCTTAATTTATTTAACATAGCAGGTTGTTATTGGCCATTATTACCCATTTCACCTTTCAGTTTAAAAAGTCATCCTGCAAACAGAACAGCTCAGTTTTTAGAGGGCTTTGTTGTTATTATAAGGAATAGAAAATATAAAGGTGTTCTTGGATTCACTGAACAGCCTTCTTTAAAGTTTTATTTGTTTTTCCTTTTTCTCTTACACTGTTTATTGATGTTTCTGAAATACAGTTTGTATACTCACATTGTCAAATTTCAAAGGGAAGACTTTAGGAAATGGATTTCTATTTGTTTTGCTTATAAGAGTGTACACACCTTCAGTTTCTGGGGAGAGCTCAGGTGGATGGTATTAAAGGGGGACATCCTCACCACTCATGCTTAAAGGACAAATGAGCATTTCTGCTGTTAGTGTTCTCTAGAAGCAGCAGGGAATCCCCTCGAATTCCAGAAAAATATAACTGCTGAGCTATGAAGTATCTTGGAATATGGTTATTTTTTTTCTCATAGATGTCAAGAAATTCCACAACTAATGTTGCATTAATTTTGCATGACCCAAAAGCAGTCCAACAATGTAAATAGAACCTTTGTTGACAATAATTCATCTAGGGTATGTCTGTATGGGGAAACAGAAGTGGAGAGTGCATAGTGATATCACATCAGGATGAAACTTCTCTTTGAGGGTATACACCACCTCTCTAAGGTGCAGAAAACAAGACTCTCACTAATCTGGGAATAGGAAGAGTTCACATGTGCAAAGCAGCACATCATAACTCCTGTGTCATAGTTCATGTGAATGTTAAGGATCTTCTTACACCTTAATGTAGAAATAGTTGTGTTTAACTATTACTACATAATTATTATTTGGAATTTCAAGTAGAAAACATTTTCTTTAAATGTTCACATTTTCAGTTATTCATTGAAATAGTCTCTTAATGAACAGAAAATTCTAAATCATAAAGGCATTAAATTATATTATGTTTCAAATCTACCTGCAATCCTCTAAATACATTGGATATTTGTGCATGACTTTTTTTCCTTACAGTCTTCAAAAGTGTCATAATCTTTGGTTTTGCTTTTGGTTTTGGACAAGGATGGTTGGGGAAGACAACATTAATTTAGAATTGAAATCTCAGTCCTATCGGCAGAAACTCAATTTAAACAGTAACTAACTCACTTAGTTTAGAGTTGCTGATATTTAGAAATAGAACGAAAAAACATTTTCCAGCACTGCTTTGAATCTTTTTTGCAAGTTCCTAGTACTTAACTAGTCGGTGTTTTTGTTTGGTTGGTTGGTTGGGTGTTTTTTTTTTTTGTTTTGACATTGTTGAAATTTTCATTGCTAACAATTCACCTCTAGTAAACTCCTGGAAGTAACTCTGAAACAGAAAGTCTTTGTCAGAGTTAAGACACTGTTAATCAAAGGCTCAATTCTCTTCCTTTTGTACTGTTGTAAATCAGAAGTGACTGCATTGATTTCTATGGATTTCCACTAACACAGAGTAATTTAAATCCTATAATGTCATCATAAGAATAAGGCATTTTTTTCCCTTCTTCATGTGGAACAGCATTAAGAAGGAGGAAGGAAAAAAAATCCAAATTGTTTAATTGCAAGAATAAAACTTTCTAGCAGCACAAGTTCATTTTAAAGATTAAGCCAATCTTAAAGCAAAACTTGAAGTTCTAAACCTGTGCTGCCTTATGTAAGCTACCTATTCAGAAGGCACATTTAAAATTTAATCTAGCAGGTATTGTTAAAAACCAGAGCTGTACTGTACCTGGTTTTGAAAACTGCTGACTGTCCTTATTTTCTACAGTGGAGTTGAAAATCACCTTGATGTTCCCTGTTTTAACATTCCCTTTACTAGAAAAGATTAAAGTAAGTCACAGTGGCAAAGATTTAAAAAATATTTGAATAGAGGTTGTGAATTCCATTAGGGATCCCTAAACCTTAGAATATGTAAACAAAAACAAAACCAAAAAATACCAAATCTAATCCCCTCCTCTCTGTGAAATCGTGAACTCAGTTCTCTACATGACAAAGGTTTATCATAGCACAGAGATTTAGCATCCTATTATCATCCTGTTATTATGATCCACTTTTATTTTTGTTGACTGCCTCATATTTTTACTTCCGTTCCTTAAACAGAAGGCCACTGTTTCTGAAAAACTGCATGTTGCTCTTTTTAATGGTTCCAAGGAATGCCTAAGCTTATTCATATATGTCTGACCGTAGGAATGCTAGGGTCTATACGTGCTAAAATGTTTTAAATAGTTTAAGAAGACAGGGATTCTGAGTGGAGTCTCTAAGTCATACACGCAAACATACATGCATACGTAAACACACACATCTCCACCCTCTGTCATAAAACATACTTTTCATTTTTTGTTTCTATTTACTACAATTTTTTGATGATAGAACTACATGCTCCCAATTTGAAATCTTATTCTAGGGAAACTTTAGGTGTAAAAATCACAAGGACTGAGTGGGTTCACATGAGCACCCCTCTATTGAGGCACCAGAATTAGATGAAGACAAAACTAGGCTAGACGTAGAGGATGGGAAACACAAGGAAAGGGGCTAGACAAAATAATCATGGGCTAAAGAGGATTGTCCTTGTGAGAGAGAAACAGCATGAAAATGGATCAGTAGGAACAGTGTTAGTAAGGACTAAATTTGGAAGAAGCAAGATAAAACCATAGTAATTTTCTGGATCATTTCACATTAATTGTTTTACATATTACTAGAGGACATAATTGATTGTTAAATGTTGATGATTTTGGATTGAATACATCGTAAAGTCTCTTTCTCTGATTCTGAAGAACAGTGCTGTGAAAAACAGTAATAGAAAAACCAATACTTTGAGTAATTGGGGATCACAGAATTTCACTATCTGTAGCCCAAAGGAAGGAAGAAATGACCATTAATATCCTAGTTGTACAAACAAAAACGAGAGTGATTTCTGACTGCTTCTCACTTAGGCACAAGTTTAACAAAGACAGTCTTAGGATAATTGCCGCGTGCTGGAGGGAAGGAAGGGACCAGTCCTAGCCGATGGTGGGTGAAGGCAGGAACTGATTTATTCGGGGAGCATGAGACTTATATAGGTTCAGGGAGGAGCTTGGA
>JAWWTY010000001.1:81793533-81842575 GCA_035222235.1 Margarornis squamiger
TTCTGGTGTTGTTCACTTGCTTGAAACTGTTCACCCTGGTTGTTTTGGCAGCCTTTGAGACAGTGTTCTCCAACAGATAATGAACTAATGTGATTATTTTTATTATTCATTTATTTCTTCTAATATAACTTTAAGGGGTTTAAAATGAAGATCTGTAGACATCATCCTTCACTGTCATTCTGTGTGCCATATTATGTTGTCAAGATTCTTTAAAGTCAAATTTCCTTGGAGTGTAACATCTACAAATATAACGATTGCAGCCATTTTTTCCCACAGAGCTAGAGCCCACTTATCTTATAAACATAGAATTTGTCAGTATCACCAGATGAAGGAACCCCTAATTCAAGGCATATCAAAACAGGAATTCGAGGAATATCAACTTGCTTTGGAATAGGAGGCGGTCCAGCCACGCCTGTCCTATTTTTCTAGCATATAATTCTAGCAAGATGTACATTTTCATTGACTGTGTTCTTCAAGACCTCTACAGAGTTTTAAAGGCTTGTTGTTTTCCTTGGCTGGCAGTGTTTGAGACAGAACTAGAAAGATTAATCACAGCTAAAGAGGAAAGTCTCTGCATCTAGTAAAGGAAGGCTTACTCTCAGGAGTGTGACAGGAGGCTAATCTCCCTCAGACTAGGGCATTTCAATTTAATTTCTGCCAATTAGCATAAACCTTATATTACTGATTCAAGTATTGAGAAAAAAATAAGATATAAACAGTTACAGAAAAATGTAAGGAATATCCTTTCCTACCCCTCCACCGTGTTATGCTTCAATCAGTCACATCTCCAGTTCATAGTCTCAACTTCCCTTTATCTTGCTCAGTCCCTTTCAATCCCTTTCTTAAAATGACAGCTGGTATAGGAGGTTGGGGTTTGCACTTAGCTGTTTCTTTCTGCTGCTCCTTGCTTCTTATTTATTTTCCTCCACTACTTCTTGCCCCTTAAAATACGCTCCTGTCCTCATATGGCTCACCTGCTGTTGGCCTCCTGGTGGTGTCCCTGTCCCACCACGGCTCCTTCACTAGCTCCAGTCCCTTAGGGGTGTCCCTGCCCTGGGGTGCATTACCCATGGCCACAGTTCCCTTGGAGGTATCTGCTCCATCACCGAGAATCTCTTTCCAAGCTTGTTGCTCCAGCTGTGCCTCCTGTCCCTCAGAGCCTCTGCTCTTTCTAAAATATATTTGAGTAGATCCACCATGAGCTCGTCTCTCTGGCTGAAGTTCTGACATTTTAGCCCTGTTTCACAGCCTCATGGAACCATCTGGGACCTGCACAGGGCACTTCACTGCCTTCTCCCACACAGCTCACCCTGACAGCACCCTTCTACCAAAACTCTGCCATTTATGCCCAGTATAAGACAAAACATAGTTATAACAGTGAACTACATAGCCAGCCCCAGAATGGAATATGATGCCTTCCCACAAAGGCTTGGTAAATTAGTGAACCCACAAAGGCTTGGTAAATTAGTGAAGGAACATGAATAGTGACAAAATGTTTTGAATTTGGTCTCTGTTGAGACCTTGTGAACAGACAGGTTATTCATGAAATAAACAGATTGCATTTGTTTGCAGTTTGGAGAGCATGATGAGCTCAGAAAGTGTGGCTTATGTCTACTAAACAAAGTCACTTTGCACCTTTTCATTACAGATTCAAGTAACCTCTTTGAAAATCAGTAGCACCTCCAGCCTATACTGGTACTTCAGAAAGGGATTTGGGCCTGTTCAAGCTTTTGAAACTGCATTCATAAATGCTTTTGCACTCAGATGATTTTTTTTCCCAGTGATAAATTCCTGCCAAATTAAATATTTCTGTCCCTTATAGTGAGATGGGTGTTCAGAACTAATTTTTAATGTGATCATTTCCAGGTTCTCAGTTCAATATGATTTATCTACCTGAAAGAAGTATTATGGTTGTTATCAGCCACCACCAATGAATGCATGAAAATGACACAGTATGTACTTCAGGTGGCCAGTCATACAATCTAAATATAACTGTATAAACTACTGCTATAGTTCTGGTACTCCCTGTGACGTGTTGAAATGAAAAGTTGCTAACAGATATGAGTGTGCAGATTTAGTATAAAAGAATGTCTGTAAGCCAGCTGGCCTAATGTTTGTGCACTGTAAGGAGGTCAAAGGCCTTGTATGGTCTTAATAAATAGAATCAACTGACTTCATATGTATTTTGGCACTAATATGTGGCCTATGGCATCATTTCCTGGGGTTTAGTACAATATTAATAAAAAGGCTATTCCAGATTAGGTCCAAATCAGTGTTATGGTGGAGAACAGTTTTTCTCTTTGCTCAATCAGAAAAAAAAATAAATTAAATGAAATAAGGCACAGCTGCTTATGGCATTACTTTGAAATACCCACACAAATACAAATCCTCAAGTTAAGTTGAAGCTTGCTTCATTTTATTTATTTCTCATTAGTTTGCTTTAAATCACTTCCTTCTCTGGGAATGAAAAAAAAAAGGAAAAGAAAAAAGAAAGAAGTCCTACTCAGGCCAGAGAGATGAATAAAGCACATGCCAACAATAACTCCAGGTTTAGCCTTTGGCTCTGAAACACCCTGAATTCATTACATTTGTTTGTGCAGCCACTGTTAGTCTGTTGTGACAACAAATTAATGTCTGATTTAAATTAAAACAAATCACAAAGTAATTAGAAGCTTCTTGCCTCTCATTCCACTTTCCAGCTCTTCATCAGTTACTGGCCCAGGTTAGGGTTTCACCACCTGCCATCTGATGCTTCAGAAGGTTTATCTGTTAGGCTTTCTTTTTACCTTCACCAACATACTCATTTTCTTTCACAGTATCGTGTGAGTTACTCACACATTAAGCACTGCTTGACCTGCTTCCCTTCAAAGACTGTTGCTTTAGATCTTAGAGGAAAATATACCTCTTGATTTCTTCTTTATGAGTCCTAAGTGCTTGTTCCACACCCTCATTAGCCATTTTTCTGAAAATTTTTATGAAAGCATCTCTGAAAGACAAAATTTCAAACTTTTTCTTTTCCACTGTAATGCATTCTATTTCAGTAATGAGCTGTGTTATGACTCAGTGTGCAGCCCCCATTCCCACAGATGTGCTCTTCATTTATGAGAGCCTATAATCCTGTCCGACTTATTATTTTATTTCACTTTTTCTCCTTGATAAATGTCGAATACAATAACTTTGTATTTAAATATGAAAGCATGAATATAGAAGTGAGTATGGGAAAAGTAATATGCTAAAATTCTTAATGCAGGAGAGTAAGTGTCATTCATTAATCAATAGTATGTGCATTTCTCTCCTATTTGAAGTATAAAAGTTATCTTTGTTTAAATTAGATGTTTAAGACTTATTTTGGAAAATAAAAGAATCATGTCTTTTCAAAGCCTTTTTCACCAGGATGGATTTTATAAATCGAATGTGTGTGTGCATTTGTTTACCTGTTTGTGTATATGACTTTTTGATGGCTGCGAGAGGAAAGACAATGAAGCAGCAATTTCAACATAAATAGGAGAAAAATTCCTTTCAGTTTTTCTTCAGCTAAGCTAAGGCAAAATCTTACATTCGATGTCTGTCTCCTTTTCATTTGGGTTGGGTTTTTTTCCAATAAAAAATAGTTTTGGATTAAAAGAGTGAGATTGAATTTCCTAAATTTGATTGCCTGCTGTTTTTTAGATACCTTAATGTATCCTGTTTTCCTTCCAGCTGCAAATGCATTCTAACAAGTTTTTGAAAACATTTAAAAATAAGAAGGAACTGATGTTGCCAGTGGTAAAAACATTAATTTTTAATTTTCTGTGGAGGTATGGTGAGCTGCTATTAACCCATATGCCAGTTTTGGAATGATGTGTCTTTCAAAAAGTTGTTTTCCGTAATTTTTCTATTTTAAGGTATGACTTATTCTGACATGCAGATGAACCTTATAGGAATTAAAAAAAATATATGGAAACAAAATAGGAAACTGCAGTAATCTTATGAATGATGCTTTTCAAATATGAAACTTGTTGAAACAGATGCAACATATTCCTTTTTTAATTCCCCAGATTATTATCAGCCTTGAGATCACAGATAATTATATTATCCTCAGCACCCCTGCTAAATCACTTGAATTACAGCAAGGATTTATAAAAGGAACTCTTCTAAGATTTAGGCCTTGGCATGCAAGTCAAACTATAAAAATGGGAACAGAAAGATTTTTGTTACAGATGTGATTCTGTGAGTCTGTAAATATGAAATGCTGTGCAACTTAACATAAACAACATGTACATGTAGAGCACTACACAGTCTATTTGCCTTTTTCAAAACATGAAAGAATTGAAATAATTCTTAAAATATACCCTCAATGAAGTATTTTTAGTAAAATCCACAGAATGTGAGCCACCATGATACAAATTCCTTATGTAGCACACTTCTTCAATTTACCCATTTTGTGGAGAAAAGCAGTTTTAGAGATATGGGCTAATAAGTGACAGGGTGAAAAATATCAGTCACAAGGAGTGGACTTGTCAAGAATAATTAATGAACTGATTCATTGTTACTTATGAGGACACAAAATTAATTCAGAAAAATTTTGCATATGCCTCAGGAAAAAGAATTACACTGAAAAGAAGACAATATTTAATTTTTAGTCATGTGCTATAATGAATAAATATAAATAAATGTAAATAATATATATGAATTAAGTATCAGCAAGAAACTGTTCACACACATGCATTTCAAATGTTGAATTGAGTGAGCTACTCCACACTCTGAACAAAGGAAGAATAAAACTCTAGTTTTAAGTTCCCAATTAGATAAATACTTTTTGCTCTGTAGCACTCCTAACTATACTTTGACTTCATCCCTTCACTTGATAACCAGAAGCATTACTGGAACAAAGAAAGCAGGTTATTCCAGAAAAACAAAGAAATTTAAAAAAATCCCTGGCCATAAATCTTCTTGTAATCCTCCTATAGTTTCTTTATTTTTTCCACTTGATATGCCGCCTTAGATGGCTTCCTATCTCCCAGTAATGTACTGAAAAATGCAATAACATTCAGAAGAGAATAAAGGTGTTTTCTGGGCTGACTGGTTTGAAGTCGAGCTCAATGAAAACAAACAGAAACTGAGATGTTCTTTGAGAATTTGTAATGAAATATTATGGATTGGGTCCTGTCATATCAGGAATAATAACAATCATGCCAGCAGTTTATGATCTTAGCCACAATTAGCAAAGTTAATTCCTGGATGACTGTCTTATAGATTAAAATAAATTATAACGGTTCATATTATGAAGAAGAGAAACATATGAAGTCATATTTTAATAGATGGCCTTTTAAGCACTGTATAACTCATTCTCTCTTTAGGGACAGAATATGTTGATGTGAGTGGAGAAGGATAATTCAGAAGGCAATGGAAACACTGATTTCCGCTTTTTGGATCTACTGATTTTTGTGTATACTTCCAAGAGGTAGAGATGAAGGCAGGTATGTTGTCATATGTTCCTAGTATTAAAGAGATCTAATATTTATTTTGCATGTTCTTGCTATTCTAATTCTTCCGAAAGAGTTCAAAATATATTTAATCTAGAAAACAAATTAATTTCCCCCTCCCACCCCCCCCCAACCCCCCCCGCTAAAACAGAGAAATCAGGACACTTATCTGTATATGAAACTGACTGATTTTCAGATGTAATTTTGAGTTTCCGTATTTCAGTGGGATCTAGACCCATGTAAATAATGGATATTGATAACTAATGTGTTTATTTCTCCAGAAAAGAGCTAGTAAATTAATATTCATATCTAGTATAACTATGTATAATTCAGAGCACAAAGAACTATCTAGCACAACTGGATTTTTCAATAAAAACAATGCATTCCCTTAGAGAAGTTACTGCTCCTAGCTCATGGGTTGGCTGATTTATATTATATCAATTAGTTCAAATCATATAATTTGTGGGACTTTTTTTGTATGTTTAGTTTACTTTTGTTTTCTGCACGTTTTTTCCCCCATAGATAGAAAAGAGCAGTGAGTTCCTTCTTGCTAGATTGAACCCCCACAGTCATGCTAAAGTTTCTGCAATAAATGTATTGTCACAAATGACATACAAAATTTTAATGGTTACTATTAAAAAGAGATATATAACGCAATATAATAAAACTAGAAAGCAAAAATTAAGTCCATTCTTTCAGAATAATAATAAATATTTGTCTTTGAAAATGGTGTTGGTTCAGCAGTGGAACACACAGGCACTCTACATATTCCAAGACTGATATGTTTGTTTATTTAGACAGCTGAATATAGACTGAGGATTGTTTTAGTCCCATTTCTTGATTAATGGTTGTTCTTAATATCTCCTTTTTGGTCATCTGAGCTTTTGGAAGGAGAAGATAAAGGAAGATTAGTGGTCAAGCCATGGCAGTCAGGTTTGCAAAGTTCAAAATACAGCAGTGACAGCACAATGATGCTTTCTGTGGATGGAGAAGACTGGGATAGATCTCATTCATAGACCCTTGCCTAGTCCTGAACTGCACACTATTAAAATATTTGGATCCAAAGAAAGGTTGCTTCTTGGGTTGACAGGATTTGCTGCTTGTTTTGGAAATGTTTTGGACATTTTATTGTGGAAATGTAGTTACCGATTTATTTATAGTGACTTAAAACAGCGAGAGAGTGTGGCTTGAAGTATATAACAAGGATTAGTTCACCCTTTTGATCCTCTGTGAGTTAAAGTGGGAATAGTGTTTTTAAAATCAAATTCTCTCTGGCAACTTCAATCAATCACTTTAAAGTGCTTTTATTTATAAGCTACATTTTATTTTCCTCCCGTGGGCAAATGAAAGAAAAAATATGTTGGAGACTGAAGAAGTTTGTGAGCCTGCCTCTTCCTATTCAGAACTTAATTCCAACATTATTTATAATATCTCCTTGTCCACTTCTAACATTAAGAAGAAGCTGTGTTATCAGTTGTATTGTTGTTTTATCATCTGTTCAGGTACTCTTCCTAGCTGTGCTTATTCTGTGACCCAGGAAGGCACTATCTCTCCAGTTAGAACAAAGCAGAAATCTGTAACAAGTGGATAATATATGAAAATTAATTAGAATGAGCTTACCTTGAAATCAACTGGAAGCATACTGAAAGACTGCAACTAACAACAGTATGTTAAGTATTTTTGTAACATTCTGATAGCATAGTCAGATACAATATTACATGTGCATGTGAACAATATCATCCTTAAAGAAGCAAATTAAAAAAGGATATAGTTGTGTTGTATTTTAACTTTAGTTTACACCTAAGACCCACACAGCTGCTCATGCCCTCACCCATGGTGGGATGGGGGAAAGAATCAGAAGAGTAAAAGTAAGAAAGCTCATGGGTTGAGATAAGAATACTTCAATAATGTAAATAAAATCACAATGCTAATAACAACAACAATAATAATAATAATAATAATGGAAAAACAAACAAAACAGGAAATAAAAACCAAAGCATTCCAAACCAGAAAGAGAAATAAAACCCAAGAAAACAAGTGATGCAAATGAAAAACAATTGCTCCCCACCAAAAAAACAACGCTCAACCTGCTCCTTAGTAGCAGCCCCTCAGCCAGGTTTCCCCCAGATTTATATGCTGACCATGATGCCATAGAGTATGGGATATTCATTTGGTCTCTTGGGGTCAGCTGTCCTGGCTGTGTTGCCTCCCAGGCCTGTCACTGGTGAGGTGGCGTGAGAGGCAGAAAAGGCCTTGACTCTGTACAAGAACTGTGGCAAAAAATATGCCTATGTTATCAGCATTACTCTCATCCTAAATCCAAAACGATGCACTGTACTAGCTACTAGAAAAAAATTGACTCTATCCCAGCTGAAACCAGGACAAGTTAGATGTAAGAGGCATCCAAGTAACAAAAAATTGCCAGAGCAAGGACAGGATAAGCACAACAGACTGTGAACAGTCTAGAGAGGACATTCTCCCAAATATACAAGACAAAATGAAATAAGCAGTACTAGGAACAGAGGAGGCACACGAACCCCACACCTCTTTCTGGAGGAAAGACAAGGAAGAAAGTTCTTCAGTTCCAATTTCTCTTGTCAAAAAGCTCTTAAGCTTCATCACCTCAGCCTTGGTGCCCAAAAACAACCAAGACTCCACTTCATCAATGCTAGGTATACAGCTCTGTGGTATTGAATACTCAATGCAAACTACCAGGTAGTTTGGAATGTGATTGTTAAACACAACCAGCTTTGTATATGTGTTGACGGTTAATGTGAAAGAATTGACCACAGCTTGAAGTGAGTTTTTAATGACTTACTTTAGTAAAGTTTCCTTTTGAAGGTTAAATTTGGCCCAATTTTTCTCTTAATTATCCCGTCTTCAGCCTGGAATAAGCAGGGCATATTGAGCTAAACTCTATAGTTCTGGTGTGTCTAGTAGAGACTTTTGCAGTTTGTGGAATCATAGTATCTATCACTGAAACTTTTTGCATGCTTCAGCGGAAGAGTTGTCTTCCCTGGCTTCATTCACATCTTATTTTTGTAAAAAAAGTTACATGCTTTTTAAGCACTTATGTCACACTAGAAAGCCTTTAGTCTGGAAGCCATAAACCCAGGGAATTCACTAGTATGGGGATGGTGCCAAGATTTATGAGACAGCTCAGCCTGACTGAATGCAAAAGATGAGAAGAAAGTCAAGGGAGTGTTCAACAATTGAAAAAAACAGCAAAAATGAAAAAAAGCTGAGAATAATGACTGTAGAAGAAGAATGCTGACATCTGGGGACATAGAAACAAAATTATTTCAGAAAATATGGAAACGTGCCTTAAAATGGGAGTGGTACATATTTTGCAAATTGCTCCTCTGTTGTAAAACCAGAACCAGGCCTATGTGATTTCATGTGATAAATGTTTTACTCTGCTTATCCTTGTTTTGATCAACAGGGTCGCTGTCACCCTCACAGAGGTTACTACTTAGATTTAGGAGTAGTTAAAAAAAAAAAAAAAAAAGGCAGCAAAATCTGACCTGGAATCTGAATACATTTCTTACTGCTATTCTGCAAAAAGTGACATTAAAGCTGGTATAGGTAGAGTTGATTGAGTAGAAACACTAGAAAAAGAAACTGAAGGGAAAAAAAATAACTAAATCTCCTCTCTAAATCAGGTAGTAGCCTTTGATCTTCTCCTGCTTGAAGCAGGAGACAGCATTACTGACAAGTAAGATGTATTTGACTATCATAGAATCATACAGTGCTATGGGTTGGAAGGGACCTTAAACGTCATCTAGTTCTAACTAGATGCCACTGCCATGGTCAGTGACATATTCCACTAGACCAGGTTGCTGAAAGTCCTATCCAACCTGGCCTTGTTGTTGTCCAATAAATTGACCTGGCTTTGTATTATAAAGAAAGGTAGTTCATCTTTACACAGATACAGATCCACTGGATGTCAGTTGAACAGTATATATGGATGTCCCCAAAGCCCTTAAGGGGAAAATGAGTCAAGGAAAGTCATGGATGTCTTTTGCAATTCTCTGGTGCCCAACAAATAGTAAGCACTGTATTATAATTATCCCAAGAAAAATCTTTATCCCATGAGTTTATTAGTCACTCCAAAAGAATGAGTAGGTGCCAGTCAGTGATGATAACTCTCTAAAAAACAAGAATGGGAGGCACAAAACAGAATTTTTTGTCACTATTGGGCCATGCCAACACTTTTCAGTCTCTAGTGATTTACAGCCTGAGAATTAAAATGTTTCCAGTAGTGATTCTTTCCTTGTGAGATGCCTTCTTCCTTTCAGATTTCTTCTCATGTCTTCATAGTCAATACATATTTCAAAAATCAGACGCCTTTTAAAGGAAACGAGGATCGAAACCTAGGAATGGCTCAGTCCATCACATTTTAATTAATTTAAGACCTTTAAAGTTGGAAGAGTTGTTCTGGAAAAGGTCCTCTGGCTCCTGGCTAAAATTTTGTCTGGATGAATGAGAGCAGCTGTAGCAGTAGCTGCAAGGTGCCTATGCAAAGTTTAGCATGTAAGCTGAGTGACTGGAATAGGCCCTTCAAAGAGGGCACTGGAGGATTCTTAAGTGATCACTGACAAGAAAAGACAAATGTGGTTAGCATACTAAAAGAAATAATCACAATTAAGTTCAAAAGTGATGTTAGTTTAAAAACCTAAGTTCACTCCTGTGAAAGCATAGAGTTGATGCAACTGGTGAAAGGCAGAGATGAACAAAGGTCAGCTTATACAATCAACTAGCTAGAGTGACTTGAAATGTGAGACCGGATTCATTCCACATATCTCTCTCTCTGCTGGATCATAAGATGTTTTTATCAATGTATTTTTTTCCAGTATGTATAGTTTACTCTGCATATTCTCTCACTAATTTCAAAGTGTTGGAGGTAGAGTGATCATTTTCCACCATAAAAACATTCTGTTAAAAAAAAAAAAAAAAGAGACATAATCTGTTCTGTTATTAAACAAAATAAAGAGTGGTTTATGCTTATTCTGAGTAGACTGACTTCAGTAGATCTTTAACAGCTAATACAGTATTTACAAGTATGCTTTTCATTCTACATGGTGATTATACAGAAAAATTATTCTCCATTAGTTATATATAAAAGCATTGTGAATATCTAAATAGCAAACTGTTTTGACTAGAACACTAAATAAAATTAATTAGTATTTTACCCAATGCAATATCATGATACATTTATTTATCTATTCCAAGCATGCTTGAAATTATGAATCCTTTACTACTGGCAGCCTATTTTACAAATCCACTTGCAAGAAATAACAAGAAAAGCAAATGGTTCAAATGTTTCAATAGAAAAGTTGTGGGGGTTAGGTTTTCTTTCTGGGGGGGGGTGGTGGGAATTCTTTTGTTTTGTTGCTGTGATTTTTCTTTTATTTTTGAAATCTTAAAATAGTTTCCTGAAGAATTTTTTTTTCCCCAATTTGTCTGTGACATGCATTATGTGAATAAATACTGACTAATATAGGTAGACATGGCCCAAACATATTTTTAAGTTTTCTACTGTACTTAAAAACATTTTCTTATTTTCCTTAAATTTTTATTCTTATTATTGACTAATATGACAGTTCTGGCCTTGATGTTAAGAAATAGTAACAGATTTGGGGTTTTCGTTGTTTTTTTCTAACATACATCAACCATTTGTA
Organism: Margarornis squamiger; assembly: GCA_035222235.1. Classification (NCBI taxonomy): domain Eukaryota; kingdom Metazoa; phylum Chordata; class Aves; order Passeriformes; family Furnariidae; genus Margarornis; species Margarornis squamiger. Next base: position 81,804,680 of record JAWWTY010000001.1, read on the forward strand.
CGCAAGTGCTTTAAATACATACATCTGATAAAAAATATCTTCCTGAGCCAGCAGCTTGTATAGTATCAATATATAGAAGTTTTGTCTCTTGCACTCAGGGGACTTTTTTAACAGTTTTTAAATAAATTATGTTTGTTTTTATTATTTATTTTTTTAATTTATCTGCTTCAAATATTGCTTGCCATCAGAAGCAGTAGTAACAGAAGCTAAAGTTTTGGAAGGTGAGATTGTCAGGGAACGTTTGTCACTTTTTTGTTCTGACTATGTTAGATGACAAACTATTGCAATGAAATTACTATTGATCTCTCTGGATGATGCTTCATTCGAAAAGAGATTGGGAGAGATTATATTCTGTAGCATGTCTTTGTTGTCTTGAACATATACAAACTAGACCACAAAATCAGAATTAAACACTTTCTATCATTCATCATCAGTCCTGACTAAACCAAGGACGTCACAGTTGACTGGAGATTTGCCAATATGATGCCCATCTACAAGAAGGACTCAAAGGAGAGTCCAGGGGACTACAGACCTGTTAGCCTGATATCAATGCTGGAGAAAGTCATGGACCAGATCATCTTCAGTGCTATCATGTAGCATGTACAAGACAACCAGGCCTCCTTTTCCTATTTCTTTCTATCTCTCTCTGCCTCACATTTACCATTAATAAACCCTATTCTATTGACTTTGGCATCTGGTCTCTTTTGTACCTTCCTTTGAGCTGAGGCACTTCTATATATAATTTTAATAACTCAATCACGACAGGTATTCTAAAATTTTATTCTATGATTCAGTAAAAGTACTATTCATATTTCATGTCCACTCTTCAGCATGTCTCAAATTTGGGGAAAGAAGGACTGTGTATTCTCATGCATGTACTCAAATAGTTTGGATTTATTTTTTTTTCATTATTTGTCTTTCTTCCCTTTCAGTAATATAGAAAATAGAAATCACTAGCTGATGTAAGTTAAAAAAAAAAAAAAAAAAAAAAAAAAAAAAAAAAAAAAGAAAGCTTTCTTTCCTCTATTTCACTTATTTGCAAGATTAAATAAAAGGAATCTTATCCCTATCCAAAACAGCTAATTAATTTGATGAGGCTTTACTTCTTACCCCTTCACCTTGCCTCAATTGGAAACCATATCTAGTGCAAAATATCTCTTAATTTGCTTTTCCCCCCTAAAATCAAGCTGAATAGAAAGTGATTTGATCCTGGGAAATGCAAGATATAAGATTTTTTTTTTCTTTATATACTTCTTTTCTATAATTCCTGACTGTAAGAAATCATCTGGGGGGGCCGGGGTGGGGGGCCGGGAACCCAAGCTGATGAGTAGAATTTGGTAGCAGTTTTTCAGTAGGAAGGATGAAGAGGGCTGTCTTTCTTCACCACTGCAAGAGGATCATCTGTATAACAGGATGTTGAAGAAGGATAAGTTCCTCTCAATAGTCTAAAAGGAAAAACTATATCCACTCATTTTATCCCTTAAACTCTGGGCAAGAATACAACAGTTCATTACTTTCTCTTATATATGTAGGAATAGTTATTAGGTTTTCTTAGTTAATAGGTTTTTTTCTCTATGCATTTTTCATTATACTTAATGATCGTGTTTTCTCTTTAATTATCATCATGGATTATTAAATTATCTCTCTCATTTCCTTTTAAAGACAAATTGACACACCTCTAGCCTCACTGCCCCAGTGAAAGAATTGGACTCCAGATACACTCTTGCTGATGTTGTACTCTATTTTGGTCCTCTGAAGCTGATTCTTTCAGATCACTCTTATATGTTTTGATAATACTCTGATGAAGTTTTGGATAACAGACTCATTCCTGAAGAGGAGGATGGAGAGATATGTATAATTCTTTCACTCACAAGTTGCCTTCCAAATGGACTGAAAACATTAAAGACAAATTTATTTTAATTCTTGAATGTACTTAAAAACATCATTTTACTGAGACTAATGGACTCATCCACATAAGTTAGCTGCATAGAAACCTAAGTGAAGGACCAACCAACTAAAAAATACTTGCCTAGTTATGGTTCAACATCTGTACTTGTAGATAACTTCTCCTTAAAGGGATTAGAAGTCAGAAAATCATAATGATGAATGTTATTCTAAGAATTAATCCAATGTGACTTTCTCAGTAAAGAGAAAACCTAACAAGGATGTAAAAACCTCTCAGTTTTCTTGACAACTGAAACTACCAGGTATCTTGTAACTCATAGAAGAGTGTGTCTTTGAGATAGTTGTATGTTTCCTGAAACATTATATATATGTGTATATATATATATATGTATATGAATAATGTAGTTTCTCTTTAGATATAATTTTTTTCACAACCACAGTCTCACCAAATATCAAAACACATCTTCCTTTCCTCTTCAAACCATATTACTTTTCATATTCTGACAGATGTCATATTCAAAGTCAATGAAAAATTTAGTAAAGCAATACTTTAGTTTCTAGCCCTTTAAACACTTGTGTATAGCTGGATAAATAGTTAGGTACTACCTGATGTTTTAAATAATAGAACAGCTTAAAATATGACTTATTTAATAAATCCTTAGGGTTATGAAAATAAATTTTGTGTACAAGAGGAGTACTCCAAAATAATAATAATAAAAAATAATAAAAGTATAAACAATAAAAACTTTAAGCTGTTACTCTCTATAGGAAAAAAAAAAAAAAAAGTTCATTTTTGTAATAATTCATTGGTAACTTCAGAATTTGGTCCAGTTTAGCTGTATTCACCACTTAAAGCACAATTTTCAAGTGTAATTCAGACTTCATGGATTATTTTGACTACACGTGCCTTGATCTTTTAGTTTTGAGGCTTTGTGGTTTTCCCTTCTTATCTGTTTTGTTGGGGAGAAAATGGATTTCGCATGGTATAAAACAGGAAAGAGAACAGGAAGAACATTGACCAGGATTAATAAAAATTGAGTACCACCCAAAAATTCAAAAATACAAGGTCACGTGTGTAGAAATTAATGGACTGACAAACAGTTGCTGTAATCTTGGAAATTATCATAACGTGATGGTATCAGAAGAGTCATGACAGGGTGATTAATATTGATCACAAGGTAATGAAAAAGTAGATTTGCTCTTTCAGAAAAAGTTCGCTCATGAAACAGGAAGTATTACTTTTGGTTCATAAGACATCATTGATATTTCTTCTGGAATTTTACATGCTTTTGAGTCACTTATATTGGGAATGCTAAAAGGTGAATATTACTGCATGAAGACACCAAAAAGCAGACAGAAAAAGAGAAAAATAGTTTGGTTATCCTGAGTAGAAGAATGGCCAGAGAGATAAATAATTGAGAACCAATCTTCAAATAAAGAAAACTGATGATTTGGGAACAGAGAGGTATGGACAATTGTGAGTAAGTTTAAACTATGCATTTCCAGCTGTTGGAATCATGAGACTCTGATAGGAGTTTTCAGTGGTAACAGAGGAGTCAAAACTTCTAAACTGATATAAGATGTGTAGTGATTGTTATATGTAAAGGAATATATCTTAATTATTTATGAGACTATTTGTATTTAATAAGCCAGGAGTTTTCTTCAAACATAGATATCTAGCCTGAAGTAGGATCTAAATTTAGAAAAGCCTAGTTTTTTAAAACTGTCTTCTGATGCCATCTTTACTGCCAAACCTCCTGAATTGCTTCTGCAGCATTAAAGTAGGTTATTTCACCTGCAAATGAGATTCAAAATTCCTAAAAAATTGTCACTACTTGAAATGCTTATGAAGGATTTCAATGAATAAAAAGTAGCACTGTTTCAGCATTAAAATTCAGAATCAAGTGGCACTTCACACTTTATTCTGTTAATTTTAACAGAGTTATGCTGTTATCTTTAAATGCATGGAACAGAGTTTTACATACTCTACCGAAACAAGTATGAGACATCTTAATCAGGTGTAGTAGTCTATGATAATCTATTCCTAATTTATTTTAGTTAACATCATACATTGAAGTAATTAATGCTGTCATGGATTATCTACGTACACTCCTCGCAACAAAACTTATTGATACATCCATCATTCTTCGAAAATCTACTCATTGTGAATATGCTAAAACAACATTCCGTTAGCAGATTTTCTAAATAAAATAATGTCAGCCAGAGAGTTTGCAGATTTCTCAGCTCTTAAAATATCTAATCAGGAGAACTGCACTCATGCATTTTGGCACTAGAGTTATAAATTATGCATAATACAGCATAATATTAAAGCATTAACATAACTTAACAATACCAATCTATCAGTTCCTTAGTGAAAGAAATAAAAAGTGTTGTATCTGAATGTCTTGACTTGATTCACCTAGTTTGTACATGTTTAAGATTTATAGTAGTAAAAATGGTTATTTAAAAGCTTTAGATCTTTACTAATATGCCTCTATTTTTTTCTTTAACTGTGTCATTTTCTACATACAAGCCTTTTTTTTTTCTTCTTTGTCCAACTGACATGATAAGCAGTGTCTTTTTTTAATGTACAAAACTATACTGTTAAATAAGACTAGCTGGTTTAAATAAAAAATAAATCTCTGGATCACATCTAATTTAATTCTGATTGTTTCCAAATTATTAAAATCATGTAACAGTCATCTTTTAAGGATGCTTCAACCAGTTTAGCTATTATTTAGCAGAAGAAAATAAATAATACTTTTCCCCATGTGTGATGACTGTCACACTAACAGTATTCCTATTTGTTCTGAAATCTTATCTGAATGTTTTCCTACTTCAAATGTCTCACCAAGAATAAGGAAGTTGGTGTCATCTTGTGAAATTTTTCCAGACTTGGACACACAGATCTTGGATTGGCATAAGTATTTCTGAATGTTTGTCTGATCTTTAATATTTTATTTTGGTTTATTTTGTGCCTCTATCTCACTTAGAAGTTACAAATACACCACTGGAAAAGACTTTCCCATTACACATATAGAGATAGTAACTATGTGCAATATTCCTGTAACTGCTCTCTCAGGGTATGTGATATCTCTCTAAGGTACCACGGTCCTAGGCAGAGAACCAAGAGGAATTGCCATAGTAAAAAGCCCTCACATTATTTTACCTCTGCTTCAAAGGTAATTAAACATTTTTTACTCAAAAAACTCCTTGCTACTGTACAATTGCTCCTAATGAAAGCACTGTGTGAGGATGGTATGTTTTATTGTATGAAACATAATATATAATAATGACAAAAACTTCAAACAGGTATAACTACATTTCACCTGATTATATGACACTTTCTTTTTTTTTTTCTCATGTCTGCCTGCAATTATTTTATTTTTTTTTTAGATGAAGGAGAACAAAACCAGAAAGAGAAAACTTTCATAACAGCATGAGATTTGACTCTTCTCTGACACAGTTTACAAAGACAAAAAAGATAAAAAGGCATCTATTTTTGCCCTGTTTTCTCTAGAAGTAAGAAATTAAGAAAATCATAAACTGCATACATCCAGCCTAGCTATTTACTATCAATAATTCTGATTTTCTTGATCATCACTGTTTGTTCAGACACCAAGATCAGTTGTCCACACTAAGAACATGGATTTGAACTCAGCAACTTCTATGGCATTATAAAATAACCTTACACTGCGTCGTGGACTTTCAATCACTCAAATCCTCTCTGTGTGTTTATAAAAATATTTATGTGGGAATACAAATAAATGACATAATTATGCATCATAGCAATGAAGGCACTCTTGATGGAAGGTTATTTGGAGAAAGCAAGTTCAGTTTCTGTCCTTGCTCTAGAGTGCTTCAATATTTTTCATTCAAGGATGACTTTAAATTCAAGACTGATGAGAGAAAACTGAGGAGAATACTCTCATCAGCATGCAAGGGTCATGTTCTTTATTGCTGCTTTTCCAAAGGTTCATGACTTTTGTATTCTCAACTGTACCATGGGCTAAATTTTGCAGAAGAGGTGGCTACAAGCCTAAGTTATAGTTCAGCAGATGAGTATGAATTTGTCAGGCAGAAGAGGGCACTGAACACAAATGTAATTTGTTGAACAAGTAGTGTAACTTGCTGTATTACAAAATGTAGGCAGGAGTAACGACACAGGAGTTACAGGCTGCTCTCATTTTAAAATAAAAGAGAAACCTACTCATGTTTATTAAAAAGATATATCACAGCCTCAGATAACTGAAGTTCAAGGGAAAGGTAGAATTTAAAAAATACTCTTCTTTTGGACTTTTTGTGTCATCTCTTAGATATGCCTTTTATGCTAGGGATAATGTCTTCTATGGATCAAATATATAAGTGTTGCTATAGATGAAAGTGAAAGATAAGTACCTTCACGTGTAGATAGCCCTGCTTCTAACAGGTGCACAAGGAAGGGGAAATAACTGCTTGTTAGTACATTTATTGAAGAAAGGAAAGACTGGTAACTCTTAGCTCTGATTAGATATGATAAATGCTATCTTCATTGCACAAGAAATTCAGGTTTCACTTTCCAAAATAGACACACAATATTATGTTCCACACCATTAAACACGAGATTGTTGTGGATTTTGTCTTTAGAACAAAAAAAACCCCTAACAACAACAAAACCACACCGAAAAATAAAAATAAAAAACCCCCAACAAAATAAAAGAGGCAAAAAACAACCCTACAGAAACAAAACCACAGGAAATCCTCTTCATTACCACAGAATCATAGAATCAGCCTGGGTTGGAAGGGACCTCAAAGATCATCTGCCATGGGCATGGACACCTTCTGCTAGATCAGGTTGCTAACAGCAATATATACGTATATATGTGCTGGTTTTGGCTGGGGTAGAGTTAGTTTTCTTCACAGTGTCTGGTGTGGGGCTGTGGTTTGGATTTGTGCTGAACACAGAGTTGATAATATAGAGATGTTTTTTGTTACTGCCAAGCAGGGCTTATGCAGAGCCAAGGCCTTTTTTTTTTCCTTACTGCCATGCTGCAAAGAGGTTGGAGGTACATGGGAGGATGTGAGGAGACACAGTCAGGACTCAAATTCACCAAAGGGATGTCTCATACCATATGACATCATGTTCAGTGTATAAAAGAGGGGGGAGGGGGAGGAGAAGGGAGAAGGTGGGGAGAGAAGGAAGGAAAGGACATTTGGAGTGATGACATTTGTGTTCCCAAGTAGACATTACATGTGATGCGGACCTGCTCTCCTGGAGATGGCTGAACACCTGCCTGCCCACAGGAAGGAGTGAACTAATTCCTTGTTTTTCTTTGCTGGTGTCCATGGCCTTTGCTTTCCCTATTAAACTGTCTTTATCGCAAACCATGAGTTTTCTGGCTTTTACCTTTCTGTTTATCTCCCTGATCCTGCTGGTGGGGGAGTGAGTGAGTGGCTGTGTGGGGCGTGGCTGCCGGCTGGAATAAACCACAGCTATATATAATATATATCTCTTGAAATATTCAGAGGACAATTAAGGGAGTCGAGGTGATACTTAGGCTCATACCTTAAGTGTGAATTTGAAGAAATATTCATTAAGCAATTCAGAAAGCACTCTCAGTTCTCTGCTTATAACATAGATTATGAGTTCCAGTGAACAGAAGATGAGAACATGGACATATATAAGGACTATATCATAGACCAGGATGAAATGAACAATGAATGTACTGTCACATAATTTAATTTTAGAATTTCCAATCTTTTGAACACTTCATGTGCAGCTTAAATACATAAATAAACATATGCAGATAGATTCCCTAGGCATAGTAGGATAACAAAGTATTTTTTCAAACTTCTGGTCCAATCCTTCTGTAAGTACTTTCATTATTAAACTTCTGTTTATTATGTTAAATTACCTTTGTTAAAATGTGTGTCTGGGTAGGGGTTTGCCAACAAATAAATGGTTTTCAGGATAAATTATGGACTGATGAAATACTGTAAATGAAACTTTAAAAGAGATAAGTGAATGGAGAGTTAACTCAAGAAATTTCTGTCTTTGAAGACAGATTTCTAGCCATTTCTTCCTGTGTTCGTTACATTAAAACTACACACAGTGGTATTACTATGCTATACTTCATTGTTCTGTCACAATGTCTCTTCTTTCTTTAACTTCTAACTTAATGCTCCATTTCACATTTGACGTACAAAATACACAAATACAATCAGGGGAATATATTTCTTTAATTTCCAGTATTTCTGAACTAAATGCGTTAGTCTGAGTGACTCTCTAGTGGGAGAATGTTGATCTAGCACTGAGTTATAATCAGTATAGCCCATAAAGAATAATGGAAGCCTCAACACTGAAATAAACTGACATAGAGATTTATCACGACCATTTTTTATATGGTGGAAGTTTCCAGTATAACTTGACATAGAGATTTTGATAGAAATTACAAATATAATAAAGGGATTTGAAGAAAGATCTGGGACTTTTGATTTGCAGTTTCTTATCTGTATCTGTTGCAATCTTATTAAGCAATATTGGATTTTTATTTTTTTTTTTGGGTGGTAATGCAAGGGTACCTAAGTGTTATGTCAGCTATGCTAAATTTTCAAACATGGTCCTAAAAACATTTCTAAGTGTGAAGTCTAAAACCAGGTCATCTGCCTGTTTTTGAGAACTGCCTGACTAAATGATAAAGTTTGGGTATTTACTGATACTAGAGAAATTCTTTTAATAGTAGTATGTGAGGATGCTGTATTTGCCACAAGTGATGTATTAGGAAAAACTCTTACAATAAAAGAAGAGAATTGAGACTTGTTTTGTGTAACCTAAAGCTAAGGTGGTATTCAAAAAGCAAGGGATTTTTGGAAAAGAGGAACTGAGAAGTTGAAGTTGGATAAAACCTTCTGTTACAGTAATCTTCCTACAGGCTTTGTTACATGCTGAGGTAAAGTGTGTGCCATAGATGTGTTTCAGCTAGAGGGAGAGTTGAGTACTTGTATATGTGTTTAGAATTCTTTCAAATACAATTTGCATATATGGGACAGGTTGTCATTACTGAAACAAGGTATGCCCTCCTCCTACAAGTTCCCTCTTTAAGCTATGAATATTTATGCAGCATTGTTTTTCTTTTTTTCAAATTCATATAGGAGTATTGAAATTATTGAAGGGAGATAAAATACTTATTAGTTCTCTTTCGTATCTAGAATTCAACAATGACAACAGTGGTTTAAAACCCATTTTTTAAAAAAAGCATTTGAAAATAAAACTATATGTTCAGCAGATGAATAAAATGAAGACAGAGAAATACAGCAGAAGTGCAACTTAAACAGGCAGAGTTTTATGCTGATAATGACAAATTATTTAAACCATGGGTGACAGTTTCAATAAATTGGGTCATAACTGGAAATCTCATACAAAAGCATAATTAGTTCTTTCGCAGAGAAGTTCTACTCCTTTACCCCCTTCCCCCAACATATAATCTTTTTATTGCTTTTGCTACTACTAATTTAATATTTTATCTTGGTTTGTTTATGAGTTCATAGATATTTGACAGAATTTGCAGGGAGTAAAAGCTTCCAGATTTCTAATATCAGAAGAACTGAATCACTTTTCTAGTAATGTTGTCATTCACAGAATATAAAATTGCAGATGGTACTCTCATCCGTAGAATTAACTTCTAACAACCTAAAGGTATAGCTTTATTTTTGTGATGAGTTAATTGCAAAAATGTTATTTGTGTCGTCTTTTTCATTTCCTTTGACTTTATCCCATACCTTCAGTTTTATTAACTTCTCACTGTGAAACCGTTTTCAATGAGAAAGTGGTGCATCGCATACCTTTGGTCACAGTGTACAATAATGCCGCATATTAAATAGCCTTAGTTCAAATAAAACCAGCCTATCATAGCATGACAAACTTTCTAAGGTGTTATGACACTAAATTTATTAGATCAGTTCATAAAGTTGGAAAAAGGCATGACAAGTTTTCGGACACACCAACTATTTTTATTTCTTACATTTTATTATTCACTTTTTATTATTTTAATCCTTGTATCCTTATACCTGCAAACTTACTACAAAGCAGTTAATTGAAAATAAGGCTATATTTAGAAAAATTTTGTTGTTAATATATTTTCTTTTTTTTTTGGTTATGATTATTTATATTTTAGTATATAGGATGATTGAAGAGCCTCAGGATTTCAAAACCTGAAGCAATGATTTTCAGATTCTAAATTAACTAGAAAATTAGGCAGTTCTGATCGTTTCAATTAAAATAAATATTAAAATATTTAACGTTGATATTAAAAATCAAGAACTAAAAGCAGCAAGGAAAAAAACCACACAGAATTTACAAAGCACTTATCTGATTATATTAAGTAGAGCTAATAATATCTACATCGATTTCAATAAAGGTAAATAGACAATCACAGGCAATCACAAACATCAAGAGAGTACTTTTCCATCAAATTGAAAAGAATTTTTTCCATACTACAAATTCTACTTTGGTCATAAACATAATTTGTTTCCCAGAGAAAACCTTTACATTTTGCATGTTTTTGTGGAAATAAGATTGGAACAACTTTTGGATATTCAGTTTGTTTTCTGTATTTTTTTTCCTAACTTGGAAAGTTATTTTTTAGCTGACATTGCTCTCATATGCTGTCATATTCTGAGGTTCTGCTCATGATTCTATATCTACATCTCCCACATGCCAAATCTGTCTTGCATCTCTCTTGCAAAACTTTTTTTCTGTGTCAGACTCAGGATTTAAGGTTTTTTCAGTCAGAAAAATGGTAATTGTGATGAATTATTCTAAAGATGCAGTTGTGTAAATGCTTGTAACTAATTCACCTGACATCAAAGCAGTTCAATTTTTTGCATATTCAATTGTTGCTCTGTATTTTTCTTGATTATTACTAGAGTACATCCATATATGACTTTATATCCTTTAACTAAAGGTATACAATTCCCTTAGAGGTAGTGACTTACAGAGTACCCTGTATCACCTGAATCACCCTGACATCATTTAGCCATCCACCTTCAGTCTTTAAGGTGGGATATTACGTGGCTGGAAGAAAAAGGATAAATCATGGCATTTTCTACTCTTGTAACTGAAAGTTTTTATCCTCTGGCCATTTCCAGAGTATGACCTACATTTATCTCTGATTCCAGAAGCAGCTTCAAGCTGAGAGCTGATAGCATTAGCTAAGCATTTTCCTTTCAGTCAAATGCATGGTTGCAACTCTCCTGACTTTTATTTCAATATTAGGAAAGGAGATGTTACCCCAAGGGAGTCATTTGTTTTAGAGGAAAACATAAGTTGAATGCTTTTCTCAGTTACATTGGTGTGAAGCAGAATTGAATCCTAGCTAAATTCTTAAAATCCTGGTTAAAGTTTTTAAAAACTTAGATTAGATCTAAGTTTATATATCAATACTAGAGATAAGAATTTGATCAAATATTCCCTAAAGTTCATCCTGGAAATTGTTATGCTTCTAAATTCATCTGTCACTTCAAAACTGATTGATGATTTATGTTTATTGAAATTGCTAGCAAATTGACCAGAAGGAGAAGTAGTTTTAATCTATGAAATGCAACAAATAATTAATATTTTACATAAAAAGAAACTATTTTGAAAATTACTTTGATGCATCAAAAATATTGTTGGAATAATTTCTCTTCTTCATTTACATCTCTGTTCCCAAGTCAAACCATCTCAAAGAAAGAGAAAGCAACAACATGCTTTGAGCTTTCCAAAATAATTAAAATTTTAATACTCTTTGGCAATTTATTAACTTTGGTTTCCTGTGTTTGGTTAATATTTTGTTTGTGCCTTTTATTTTTTATGGTTGGTTTTTTTGTTTGTTTGTTTTTGCTGATAGACTATAATGGATCAACCTGTGCTGACATAACAGGCAGCTGTAATATCTTGGTGTGAAAGACTCCTAAAAAGTCCCATGATCCAGAATTATATCATCCAGAGCAGAACTCCCGCTCCCCAGGGGATGTACCAGGAGTGATCCCACCTAGCTTAAGCCCAATAAAAGACCACCACACTTGGACTTCACTCAACACTGGGTTTTCTTCCTTTACTACATAGGGTATTGCTTACCACACAGCGTTTCTACCACCACCTCGATCTGGACTGTGACCATCTTTTTGACCAATGAACATCAAAATTGCAAAAACAAAGTCATTGGATCCAATGGGTGTCTTGTGGGTCCCTCCAGTCACCTGGGGAATCTGCAGCCCTGCGCCAACTGCCTGGACCAGCACCATGGCCTCACTTAGCACCATGCAAGCATTTGCCGATATCGAATCCTTGCTATTGCAATTTCGAGCCAGCGCTGACTCTCCAACCATTCCTGCCAGCTTTTCTGGGTGTGGCAGAAATGACCATCTTATCTCTGTCTTGTGGCCACATGTGCTTTGTTCCAGGTGGGGGAGGCTAGGCCAGGATTTGGGAAGTTTCTCCTCATTGTTTGGTTTAACCTGTATTTATCAGTATTCTCATCATGATTCTTCTTGGTAAAGAGTTACTTTTCCACTTATATATGGGAGTATTCTGTCCATCTCTCTGTATTGGAGAAACCATGGGTATTGAATCTGCAGGAGGAGACTTCTGTCTGAGGTCTCCATCCCTCCAAATTGTCTCACACTGAGACAACTATATTATTAATACTCTTTAAAAAAGAGCAAATAAAATGAAAGTGTATATGCATATATAGCTAATAGTAGTATCTAAAGTACCAGGTGTTTAACTTTCCTGGGAAAAAAACCAAAACAAAACAACACCTTTTGATTGGTAGCTGTTAGTGTTTGATAAAATCTCTAGCTTTGACAATATTTCCCCAGAGCCTTCAGCATTACTTCAAACAAAATTTCTAACTGCCTATGATGTGACTGATATGTGAAACTGTCAGTGGGATCCTTTCACTTTGGGTATACTAGAAATCGACCTTACAGCATGACTCACAGGCTTTCCAGGTGTTAAACTGAGTCTAGCCAAATAAGGTTTATTCAAGAGTGTTTTAGTTTAACCATTGACTATATAATCCTTTTAAGGAGCTATAGTATGTGCTAAATGAGGGTATTTTGAACTCACCACACCCAGTTAACCTGAAAAGGGCAGTTACTTGTAAAATCTTTTTTGAATTGTGGATATTGGTACAAAACAACTAAGATTTCCCATTGCTTCTATTAAACCTGATACAAAAGAAATATGTAGTGTATGTAGTAACATTGCTATGCAAGTACAGATACATTCATGCTTTCTCTTTCAGGTATTAAATGTGTATAGCAGGACATTTGCTTGGTGCCAGTTAGCCAACAGAATGATCATCTCTGAAACATGCCTGCATGCAAATTTTTGTTAATCAGAGAAAACATACTTTATTGATCATGCTATGCCACATGGATTCATAATGTGGATGGCAGTTTAATTTTGCATTCAATGGGACAGGCATATAGCAATCCTGCAACAGAACTAAAAACTCACAACACTCCTGTAAGCCCCAGTTTTGGTTCCTGAAAGACTTCTATGCTTTGTTTTTTGCTGATGCTTATCTTTCTGCATGATCCTGGGTAACAGCTAGAAGTTCAAGAGATGTGGGGTAGATTAAGTGTGAACAATGGGCTCAGCACCACGTGGTCATAGGCGGTGGTAAGGGGAAGTAGATGAATGGTAAGGCTGTGGTAGAGCAGCCTCTGGCTATAGGAAGCACAACTGATTGATGTTGGCCAGCTGCCTGCCAAATTAAACTGAGCTGTTTAACCTGGGAGAAAAATCAAGAGCTCAAATATGAGGCAGACAGAGGCATTTTGGAGGTCATGGGAGAGAGTCAGTTCTTGGGGAAACACACTGCATGAGAGTGGAATCCAGATGAAGAAATATTTTTTACAAAGTTTGAAATTTTAATGCGCCCAAGTCTCATTAACCTTAATTTGCTCACCAGTTTCACTATGCATGGATTTTGCCAACCCTTTTCAGCAAATTTAATTCGCACATCACTGCATTTCTTCCTCATCAGTGTCCTTTAGAATTCTGAACTTTCCAGAAAATAAAATAAGAAAAGAACCATCTATGACAGATCTTCTATATATTCCATGATGTTAGTAAGTTTTCTATTGAAATACTTTTAAAGACTTCTGCGTACTGAGAAAGAAATTCTGTTTATCATTGGAAAACCAATGCATGGCTCTGGGCAACTTTTAGTTCGAAAGGTTTCCTTTTAAGAAATATATCAAGACAGCCATTGATTTTGCCCATATGATTGATTCAACAGATAGTTACTTTAAAATATGAGTGTAGCTTAGACTGATTGTATGGCTTAGACTGGGTTGTCAAAATCTTCCTGTATCTCATATACACCAAATAACGGAGTATGCCTCAAAATGCTTTTAATTATAATTTGATTTTAAAGAGTCTAAAATCCTGATTTGGATTTTAATTCTAAAAAAGCAAACAATTTTCAAAAAAATATACTCCTGCTTTGCCTAAGTTTGGTTGATACACAGACAAAGAAAAGGAAAATTGATCTTGCCTTTGCAAGTATTTAGTGAATTTTAATAACTTAAATCTACTTCTAAATTATAGTTATAGTAATAATTAATTCTTATTGCGTGTGTATAGTTCTATGAAATGTGATCCAGCCTGGAAATAATTTTTCAAGACAGGGAGATTTTGTATTACTTGGTCTATCTTCAATCCTATTCTAACATTCCAGTGAGTAACAACATGGTTACTGATACTCTTTAGAATGAAAAAATAAAATATTTAATTACTTGTATTGTTCTTAAAATAAATAATTTAGTTATAGAGCACAGACAATAAATATCCCACTGAGTTCATGACACAGAGCTTCCTCATACCATTTAAGAAAATTGAGTTTATCAGAGATATCCATGTAGGAGTGGTAGATATCTCAGAACTTATTCTGGATGCAAGAGAAGATTTTCTAGAGCATCTCATATGGCAATAGACACTACTGTGAAGTAACTGAATCAAACGTTAGATTTCACCGGATCATAATGGACACTTAAACATCTAGCAGGAGACATATAGAAATGTCATTCAGAGCCTAGTCCTCTCCCTGTCCCAAAATACCACAACTGTACAAATCTACTTATTGTACTGAGTTATATTTCTGAGAACCATTATCTTAGGTATCCTAGGGCTCCTCAGGTGGTTCCAGGTGCATATAGAAATACATGCAACCAAAGTGAGCCTCAGACTCCACTAACTGTAACAGGAATCCAGGGACTCAGTTTACACACAGAAGTCAACATTTAGATATTCAGGGTACATAGCTGAATATTACCAAAAAATACCAAAATTAGCAATTTGATCCATATCTTAGGATAAGCTCTTCAGCTATATAAACACAGATCATACTTTATTCCTAAAACTGTTCTTTGTCACAGTAAAATACAGAAAAATTCTGGTAAAGGGAAGAAAAGCAAAATGAGTTCTTTCCTAAGTTGTAGTTTAAATGTTTCAAAGACAAAGAGCATGTATAGCCAGCTTCTCAAAAAATACTGCCAAGAAATGCTGACTGTACAGCTGGACTGATCCAGATTGACATCAGTGGTAGAAGAGTCCAATAGAAGCTTTCAAGAAACTAGATATTCTTGGCAATAAAACTAAAAATATGACTAGTTATACCAGTCCTGATATAAAGAT
The DNA here is from genome assembly GCA_035222235.1 of Margarornis squamiger. Lineage (NCBI taxonomy): Eukaryota > Metazoa > Chordata > Aves > Passeriformes > Furnariidae > Margarornis > Margarornis squamiger. The sequence goes on from JAWWTY010000001.1 coordinate 81,820,251, forward strand.
GGCAGGTGTTCTTCACATTTTTTAAAGGCATTATTGGTTGAAAACTATCCAAATGGTGATGAGCAAAAAGGAGAGCACCTGCTCTTCACTGATAAACACATACTGCTCAAGACAGTTCCTGGATAAAGACACATGTGTGTGCTTCTGTAATAATTGCCTGTTTAAGAAATGTCTGGGAAAAGAAAATAAAGAACAATCAGAACAACATGACATTGAAAAAAGACTTTCTCGCTGAGTATATATTAAGTGGATAATATGTCATGCCATTTTTAATCATTATCAACAATAGCTGTTTCTACACCTCTTCCTTCCTCAGGCCAGCTGCTCCTCCTACTTTGTTATAAAGCAAGGCTTGATTTGTAAGAAGTTATTTTTAAAATAAAATCTGTTAATTATAGAAAAGAATAATGTTACAAGTCACAGAAATTAAGTACTTTGACATTATAGTGAATCTTTTCCTTTGTTGAGCAGTGTTGCAGCTACATCCTAACCTGAAATAGTACCTGAGGACCTTAAACCATCAAATGGAAACTACTATAAAAATTAGGTGAAAAGATTACAGTTATGTGGAACACATTGCAAAAGTTGTCTAGATATTTTTATTTCCTCTGCAAAATTTCCCTACAATTGAATATGTGAATTCTATTTAATGTGCTATTGAATACTGAGACAAATATTTACCCAGACTTGAACAGCAGCTTAGCTAAAAAATATTACTCTTTGCAGCTGAACTCATGCACAGTGATTATTTTTGCCCTCAAACTTAAGAGATGACATATGGCGATTAAAATAAATGTAAAAAATATGTACTGAAATATGCATTATGCCTTAAAATATTACCTGAAGTTCAATAAATAATCAGATTTTTAAAAAGAAAAAGTATAATTTGAAAGTTTCAGCTACAAAACATAATATATTCTTCTGGGGTAGAACAAAAGGATATTCTCAGTATTTGTCATGTTATCAACTTCCGATTAACTTTCCAAGAAAATGACAAAGAGTTGATTTCTGAAAATGCAAAATAAAAATTCAGAGAACAAATTTTCCTGAAGACGTGTTCTCACTCTGAAAATGGTCGCATCTATTCTTTGTGGCAACACAGGGAAATGGCAGTTCATGCATAGATTTAACATTACACAAATACAAAGTGGAATAAAAATAGAAATAAAAAAAATCTTAGAATAGGATCAGGCAAGCACTGGGAAGTATAAGAACACAAATAGCTCTTTTTATTTATGCAAAATACTTTAAATAATCCTCTCTTAGAAAAATGAATACTAGTATTAAAAAAAAAAGACTTGAACAGAGCTCTCCTATTTCGCTGTTGTACTATTTAGGTCTTCGGCTACTGAAATATTTCTTGTCTCGTTATCATAATATAATAGCAAACAAGCACTATACCGTTTACTACAAAGTTTTTGGCTGATCAAATAGAATCATAGAATGTTTTGGGTTAGAAAGTGCCTTTAAAGCTTACCAAGTCCAACCTCCTTGCCCTGAGCAGGTACATTTTGACCAGACCAGGTTGCTCAAAGACACATCCAGCCTGGCGTTGAACACTCCCTGTGAAGGGGCATCCACAGCTCCTCTGGGGAATCTGTTCCAGAAAATCACCATCCTCATCATAAAAAATATTTTTAACTAGATCTAGTCTAAATCTATCCTCCTTCAGTTTAAAGGAATTACTCTTTGTTCTACACTACAGGCACTGGACTAACATGACTCTCCTTCTTGTAAGACCCCTCTAAGTATTGAAAGGCCACAGGGCCTCCCCAGAGCATATTCTTCTCTAGGACAAACTAAACTGTCTCAAAATTTTTTCATAGTAGAAATGTTCCAGTCTTACGAAAATTTTTCTGCCTTCCTTTAGACTGACTCACCAGGTCCACGTTTTTCTTGTGCTGCGGATCCCAGAGAGAGAGACGCTGTATTCCAGGTGGGTTTTCACGAGAGCATACAGAAGGGGAATGACCTCCCTCAACCTGTCAAAGTCCTTCTGAATAGCATCCCTTCCTACTGCACCACTCAGTTGGGTGGCATCTGCAAACTTGCTGAGCGCGCAGACACACTTTGTGTCACTAATAAATGTATTGAACGGTATTAGTCCCAGCAGAGACTTCTGAAGGACAGCAGTTGTTTACTGATTTCCATTTGGACACTGAACTGTGGGCTGCTATTATTTGGACACAGCCATCCAGCCAATTCCTTACCCATCAAAGAGTCTATCCATCTAAACTTTATCTCTCCAATTCAGAGAAAAAGATTTTGTGTGGACCATGTCAAAAACCATGCAGAAATCAAGACAGGTGACACCTGTTGCTCTTCCCCTATCCACCAATGCACTCAGTCCATTACATAAGGCTACCAGATGTGTCAGGAATAATTTGCCCTTCACGAAGCTATGTTGGCTGTCTCAAATCACCTCATTATCACCCATTATGCCTTTACAAATCTTCCAGGAAGTTCTGTTCTGTCATCTTACTTGGCACTGGAGTAAGGCTGACTGGTCAGCAGTTCCTAGGGTCTTCTTTTGTACCCTTTTTAAAATATTATACTTAAAGGGGGAGTAGAAGTTATGGACTGCTGTACAGTAACTCATACCATTCATTAGCTGATGTGCTTCCTTAAATTTCTTTGTTGTGCACTCCTGCATGAATAAGACCAGTGTTTTCACAGTCAGTTTTCTCTTGCCCTAATCATTTTCTTAAAAAAAGAATAAAAAAAAATAAAAAATCAGAATTCTAATATGTTTGAACTGATCTGACTTAAATGAAATTCAGTATTTCAGATGCAGAAGTATTGTAAGTTTATGGAAATTAATCATGCTGATTCCTTTCTCTCTTTTCCTATATCAGTCTTTATTTGTGCTAATGCATTTTGACAAATACTCCTCCTGTACGTTCCAGCTCTCAAATGGATCAAAGTGAAAGACCATCAGTGTGTGTCATTGACTAAAATTGCCAGTACTAAAAGTATTCAGTTTTTGTTATTCTCTTACTTACTTCATCTACATCCTCTCAATGTCCTAGTAGTTCTGTGATTTTGAGTGATGTAAATTAAAAATAATGTTATCTGTAAGCATTTATCCCCCCATATTTACTTTCTAAATATTGTAATATTCACTTAGTACATTAAATTATAAGCTAGTGGTGGACAACTATAGACAAAGGCATGAAATAAGGAAATAACTGTCAGCTGAGTCTGTATATTAATCATCATATTGATTCTTTCCTTTGAAATTCAGCCTCCTTTCCTATGAAAAACCAACCTAATGGCATTCTAAAATGGAGTGACTAAATCAGTGGACAAGGGAAGGGAATACAGATGTCATTTATCTGGACTTTTGTACAGCTTTTGAGACAGTCCACTAGAACATCCTCTGTAAATTGGAAAGAGGCACATTTGTTGGATGGGCTGTTAGATGGACAAGAAGTAATTGGATGGTCACATCCAGAGGGCGGTGGTCAAAAGCTCATAGTCCTGATGAACATCAGTGAAAAGTGGTGTCAGTCAGGGATCTCTGGGACCAATGTAATTTAATATTTTCATTAATGACATAGATGAAGGGATTGCGTGTACCCTCAGTGAATTTGGAGATGACATCAAGTTGAGTGGTGCTGTTGACACATCTGAACAATGGGATGTTGTTCAGGGGGACCTGCACAGGCTTGAGAAGTGGGGGCATGGGAATACCATGTGATTTATCAAGATGAAGCACCTGTGTCAGGGCAACCCCCAGTATTAATACAGACTGGGGGATGAAAAGATCAAGAGCAGCCCTGATGAGAAGGACTTTGGGGGTGCTGGTGAATGAAAGACTGAACATGAGCCAGCAACGCGCACTTGCACCAAGAAAGCAAATTATGTCCTGCATGAAAAGCAACATGGCCAGCAGGTTGAAGGAAGTGATTCTGCCCTTCTACTCTGCTTTTGTTAAACCCCACCTGGACACTACATCCAGCTCTGGAGTCCCCAGAAGAGGAAGGATATTTACCTCTTAGACAGAATCTAGAGGAGGGCCACCAAAACAATTACAGAAATGGAGCACCTCTCCTATGAGGAAAGCTGGGTTTGTTCAGCCTGGAAAAGAGAAGGCTTCAGTGTGACCTAATTGCAACTTTCTAGTACATAAAGGGAGCCTACAAGAAAGGTGGAAAGTAACTATTTACAAGAGTATGTAATCATAGGACGAGGGGAAATGGCTTCAAACTGAGACTAGGTTTAAATCACATATTAGGAAAAAATTCTTTACTGTGAAGGTGACAAGGCACTGGAAGATGTTGCCCAGAGAAGTTGTGGATGTCCCAAACCTGGAAGTCTTCAAGGCCAGCTTGGATGGCTCTGAGTAATGTGGTCTAGTAAAAGGTGTCCCTGCCCATGACAGGGGGCTTGGAACAAGATGATCTTTAAGGTCTCTTTCAACCCAAACCATTTTGTGATTCTATGATTCTATGAAATTCATTGCCTTTCTTAGTCAGAAAAAGGGAAAAAAATAATCTAAAACCAGAAACCCTAAAGATATTTAACAGATTCCAAGTTGCCATGTCTTCCATTTCTAAGCTTTCACATAGACATAGTTACAATCTTTACTAGGTTTTGCTCCTGGAACAAAATGATAGCACCAGACTTCCTTAACTGAACATCAGGAGGGACTTGCTGAAATTCTGAATTGATTATATTAACTGTTCTCTTTTTTACAGTATTCTCACTGACAAGTAGAAGATTCCAATGTGGAGGTTGTCAGAAGCTTTTGATTGAATATGCTATTTGGGAGCCAAAACACTTCACAAGCACATATTGCTTTTTTTTTTTTTTTGCCTTTTTTTTTTTTTTTTATCCTTTTCCCATCCTCTCCTATTCCCTTGCAAAACGCATTTTCAAAACAGGTTATTTCGAAATATATGTATAAACATGGAAATTTTTTTGGGTGAAATTGAATTGTGTTCTCCCAGACAATACATCTAGTAGATTACAGAGACACTGATTTTTTTTTTTTTCTTTGCCGAATATATATTATTTTCTTAATCATACTTTACATTTTTCACAATATATTTGGTGGTATTCTTTGGGGTTTTCCCCAGTTATGAAGATATTATTCCAAAGCTGTGAATGAGCAGCAGAGAACACATTTTTGCCACACCCATGCTGTCTTTCCCAGTAGTAATTCTTGCACATTCAAGACAAAAGCTCTCTTCAGCCTTAGTATTTTTTTAAGCTATTAAATATCTTTTATGAAACTTAGACATACATCTGTATGGAATTTTAGATTCTATTCTGATTATGAAAGGAAATTCTTTACCTGTCAAACGATAGATCATAATGCAGAGTAAAAAAAAATAAATAAATAAAAAAATTTGCCTTTCGAAGATGAATTTTGCTCATTTTGTAGACATGATAAGAAATCTGCCTCTTCTCCTGTGAGTTTAGAAAAGAGGCAGGTTGAGGAATGAACCAGCAATATTAATACTCAAACATTAATGAGTGGAAAAGCAGCCTATAAATAACTACTAAATTCAGGTCCTAAAAAGCTCAACAGCCCATGGTGCAAAGGTTGTTGAACTAGTTTGTACTAACTTTACCATTCTTACTTACCCTTATACAACACATAAGAATCTTAAAACTCTCTGCAGTCATCAAGTTGAAGAATATAATATGCTCTAATCTTATTTAATTTTGCCTTCTGTATCAGAATAGCAGGTTACCTTAAGATTTATTCTGTAAATTTTTCTTGCACTATTTTCAAAAAATCACTTAGTTTGTTCAATATTGACAAGTATATTGATTTTTATTTTTTTTTTTTTAATATTTATAATAATACAGAAACATGTCCTTTTTCAAATCATTTGAATGGGATAAATTTACTTCGTTTACACCTCTAGGGACAGACTCACGTATTTTACCCTGTGATGCGTGATCAATTACAAGGAAGATGTAGAAGCCCTGATTTTATTCTCACTTTCTTTTTTTTTTTTTTTTTTTAATTATAGAAGCGATCCCAAGGACTTTGTTCAAATCATATCTGATTCGAACTCATAGAGTAAGAAAAAGATTCAAGGCTTTTTTCTTGTCTTTTTTTTTTAATTTTATATTAGAAGATTTTTAATAATGGTTGGGATATTTACACTGTCCCTCTGACTTAAGAAGCAACTCCTTAAAGCAATAGAGATTCATATACAGTGCTTGTCAGAGAGCCACTGGCAAAAGACAACTAAAATTAAGACTTTAACTGGTAAAAATATTCACTCAAATTTTATCAAATTTAGAAATAAAAGAGAAGACCAATCCAGGGAAAATATTTAACCCTCAGGCCCTAATTTCAATATTATAATGAAACACAATTGCCTTTTCATGATTGAAAAAATATGTTTGTGGTTTAGCTCTATTATATCTATTGAGCTATCTATAGTCCATTATTTATCATGCTTTCCTCACTAGTCTGTGGTTTCTCCTTTTGGTGAAGCATATTTTTGGTACCACTTTCTCACTTTTCAAGTTCTCAGTATATCTCAGTGGATCCTTATTTTTAAAGAACTAGTTATAAACTAATAAAAAAAAATACTATAAATAGTAGGATAAATGAGGCTTATAAATTACTGCTGCAGATGTTCAAACTATTTATAGTAGAAAAAATATGCAAATGTTCAAGGAAAACTTGATTGGATAGATCAGTATCACCACTGAGGATACTGATTTTGTAAGGAAATCAACTAAACATGCACTGAATTATATTTTTATCCAAAGATCTTGCATAGCTAAAATAATCTTTATATTGATGCACATCATCATGGTCAGAGAATACCTCTTCTCTGATTGCCTGATGTCAAAGGTTGAGGAGGTGATTTGTCTGATATAGCTGCACCTTTGGAAGGCACTGGTTTCAGAACATGGGATACTTATTTATGGACAGTATTACAGACTTTGGAGACCACAAAAATAATTAATACTGATTTTATGCTTTTATTTTTTGTATTTGTCAGATTTTAGACACTCTCAGACCTCTGAGACTGTTCTGACATTTATATGGCAGTTCTGAAGACTTCCCCTTCACTCCATTGAGTTTTATGGGATGATACTGAAGAACTTTTTCAACATAAAAGAAGCAATTTAGGAAAAGGACTGGGAAATCAGTCATTTTTCAGCCCTGAGGAAACCCATCTGTGTATGGAAGAAACAGCCTCAACCAACAGACAATCCTATCTCCCACCATTTCCATAGGCTATATTTCGTATTTTCTTTTTGTATTTTCTTCACTGTTAAAATGTCTTCCCAGCAACAAGAAGCAAATACAGCACATACCTTCTCCTTTGGTGCTGCCAGGAATGTGGTCTTTTATAAACACTGTTTCATTACAAAGAATGAGGACATAGAACTCCTTCTCAATCAAAAACTGTCAAATCTAAAATCTCCCCATACTCATTCAGAAGATATTACTGTTGTTAAGAAAATGTAGGGTTAGGGTTAAGCAGTTGAAAAACTAAATTTGCCAGTGTAAAAAAGAAAATGGTGAGTAAAGTCAATCAATCCAGCACAGCTTCAAGGAACTGGTTAGTAAAGTTACAAAGTTGAAATGTTGTATTTTTATTTAAGTCAATGCCACATATTAGCAATTAAGTTATAACAGGAGGCTTAGTTAGAGTAAAATTTCAACCGAACAATGAAACTACAGAGCAACTGAAACATGGGTTTGTTTTGTTTTGTTTTGTTTTTTTGTTTTTTTTGTTTGTTTGTTTGTTTTGTGGGTTTTTTTGTTTTTTTTTTTGTTTTTTTTTTTTGTTTTTTTTTTTTTGTTTTTTAAATAATTGATATAAATACAATGTTTAAAAGGAGAGGATAAAGTACAGGGGGGGAGAAACAAACAAAAATGTTATGGAAATATTTAATTGTCCCTTGAATTACATAAACCATAGTTGTTTCCTGATGATGTTCACCTGTAATATAAATGAAGATCAATGAGTTGATATGCCAGATTCATTTCGTGTCTGTGACAGGTTTAAGTTAGAGAAAAATTGATAAGCAAAGTTCAGTCAGACTCAATGCCAAAGGCATTTTAAAGGTTTTAAAAATAATGGAAGCATTATAAAGGTTGGCAAAGGTATCTTTTATGACTTTCTTTGCCTGGTCAGAATCAAGATAAAAGAAAAATCTCTATGTGTGATTTGGACTTCATTTGCATCCTTCCTTGAACCTTTTAAAAATTTTGGAAGGACTCATCACTAAATCCAAGCAGTGCAAGCAACTGTCATCTTCAAAAACATTTGTCTTTCTTGTGTTGTCATTCAACGATAACAGTGAATGGAAATACTAGAGTAAGGCTTTAAAACAGCAAATGAAACCCACTGGAATTAATATTTTTTCCCAACATTATTTAAATGTCATATACTCCTTAGCTAATACCACTTCAATTTCAGTATTAGTAAAAGTGCTGAAAGAATTGGCAAGGAACTTTACGTAAAGATCTTTCTACTTTTTCCAGTCCACCAAACAAACCAAGTTTATTGACAGCCTATGTAAATGGTAGGGCCTTTTTCTTTCTTGAAACCAGCTTTCTTTGAAGATCTATCCCCATGCTAGTTATGTAGATTTTTCTGAAAGGAGCCTTTATTTTTTTTAGGGTTCAAAAAGCTATTTTCTAAAGAAGAACTCACTATTTGAATGAATGCTTAACATAGTATTTTTAAGACAGAAGCATAAAGGGGTTTGGAGACATGGGGAATATCTAGCGTCCATGAAATCTTCGGAAAATTAATTTTCTTATGTTCACCCTAGAATTTCTGCGTAGGTCTATAAGAGGGTAGAGTTGAAGGATCAAAATCAAAGGATCAGTCCATGTTCAAGAGTTGGTCTGCCTCACTCAATTTTCTGCGTTATATGTTAACATCTTAACCACATGCTCTTCTGAGGTGTGTTCTTCTGATGACCTCCAGAATGGCTTTAATATAAAAAGGATTATCAACATGTATCAGCTACTGATCTACTGATCTAGAGAAAACAGCAATATCCTCACAGAAGTCTGATGTATCGCCAAACAAGTCTGATAACTTCCATGTAACAGAACACCTCTTTAATACTCCAAATAGCCAACCTTAATTCAGCATTGTGTAAGTTGTGAAATTACATGAGACATTAATGGGGACTTTGTCATTACATGTTCCAGAGTCCAAGGGCAAGTTTGGGAAATAGTATACCAGCTATACCTGTGGTGTACTCTGTAATGGTGAGTGATTCTTTTTCCTGGTTGTGGTGTCTCTTGGATAATAATCAGTTTTTCAGTGTTTCTCTGAAGTCCTAGGAACCACTTTGTTGGAAGTGGGTAATTTTTTTAATGCAAATATTATTTCACAGACATTTTACAGGCTGTGTAGAGGAATAGGGGCAACTTGAAGTGGCAGGAATCAAAATCTCTCCTATTTATCATTAAAGCAACAGAAACAGCTTTCGTAAGTTACTATGGGTAAGAAATAAACAATATGATGTAATGACAATTCAGATAAAAAAAAAAAAAAAAAGGTTAAGTAAATATATATTAGTGTAGACTAAAATCGGTTACTACCTAGTCCAGCCTCTGAAATGTGTATCCTCCTTCATTTGTTGTCTAATTTTGGGCCCTTAACAAAGTTCTAGCCTGTAGACACTTTACTATTAAATAAAAGCTAATAAATTATTAATATTTTAGTATATTATCTGATGGCAAGGTTGATTCTCATAAGTCAGTAACAGGAAATCAAAACACTGAAAGGGTCACAAAGATAGCTATCAAGTATAACTCACTTTCATATTGGCTGCTGGGTAAGGAAGAGAGCAATAGAAAACATTGGGAAAAGTTCCAGAGGATTTTAAGATATTAGTGAAGTAATAGCCTTAACAAACATAATTTCATTAGAGCCATTCGGCACAGATTTAAGAGGGGAAACTCATGCTCAAGAAAATTAAAAGGTCTTCAAAGACGTTATTGTCAAAAAGTTCTGATTGACTTCAAGTAATAGTAATGGGATATGGACCTGATCACCTCTGGGTCATTATTTCAAATTTAGCCTGGGTCAACAGCAACTGAAGCTTGTCAGTATCTTATGGTTTTATGACCTGTGTGAAATAAGCTGAAGGTCTCCTTTGCACACTTATTGGCCACTAACCCACATCAAAAAGTCATCATCACAAGTGATGCTGTTGTTATCAATCTTAACAGCCATGAAGGGGCTGCATGGGCATGCAAACTGCACACCCCTCTGAACTGTGGAGGTGAACTTTCTAGGTCAAGACTGAAATATGCTGGGAAGCCAAAGCGGAGGTACTTTTAGCAATAGTACGTTTGCTCTACCTGTACAGGTATGTGAACCATCTAGCTCAAGCACTATATCTGAATAAGAAACTGGGAGGAGAAAAAAAAAAAAAAAAAAGAGGCACAGTACTAAAAGCTTGTACCATTTTTTGTTTTAGTCTATATGAATAATTTCCAGAAAAGATTTTGCAGAGGATATAGAATCACAGAATAGTCTGAGTTGGGAGGGACCCACAAAGATCATCGAGTCCGACTCGTAAGTGAATTGCCCCTAGGGGGATCAAACCCACAGTGTTGGCATTATTAGCACTGTGCTCTAACCAACTGAGCTAATATCAGGGTCAATATACAATCTTAGGGACATTTGTCATCAAGCCATAAAAAGCACAGGTTATTTCATCCAATATATGTAAACAGTTGAAGTGTCAGTGAAGCGTAAGCTGTACATATGTGATAGGCATAAAATACATTTTAAATTTATTGGAAAATATAAATTCTACAGGTACCTAGTAAAAAGTTATTAATTAGCAAGTTTGTTTATTTCAAGTTTTGAAGGCACTAATGAAGGACAGTGATCTGAGATGCAAGGACTGGAAAATGACACAAATCAATGATGAGAACAAGTTTTGCCTAAAGGTCGATGCCTAATATGACCACTCTGGGTACTGCTTACTTGTTTTTTCCTTGTTTAATCACTCATCCACCAACTCAGTTCATGATTCTGTTTCCACAGCTTTGTCATATTATTCTGAAGTCCATGTATAAGAATTCTGCCTAAAAAGCAAAGTGGTCACTTCACTCATTCTCCCTGCAGACTTTGTGCCACAATTCCTGGGCTATAAAAACAGATTCACCTATGATTAAAGAGGAAGCCTCCTCCCTATTTCTGCCCCAGAGACTATCCCCAAAAGAAGTGTTCTGAATCCCAAATGACTGTAGATGCCTTCTGAGGCAGGCATAAACTTATGCATACCACTTGCTGTTCAGCATCATAATGAACGTTATCTGGCAACAGAAAGCTCCTAGCAAAAAAGTGGTACTGTAGTGGTAAGCACTAAATTCAATCATCCATATATGATCAGTGCAGAAGCAGAAACATTGTACATGCAGCAGCAGATTTTATAAAGAGAGATAGCAAAGACACCTCGTGTAGGTTAGAAATTACTTGATGCTGACTGTATGTCAAATGAGATGGATAAAAATACAGTTCATATGGACTTTAAAACAGAAAACACTGACCAACCTATTGAAAAAAACACCGAAGCTTTTGCTCCAGGTCTTTTTTTAAGTCTATGAATAATTTAGCTGCTGGGTTGCAGGTCTGAAAAAATTGTATGGTAAAATATAGTGTTTAAATAAACTTTTTCAGACCGAAGTATGCAGTCTAATGAAGGCATTTTAAAAAAAAACAATTTGCTTATTTTTGTTGTATTAATGAGTACATGTGATCAAACTGAAATATCAAAACTGATTTCTGCCTTTTAAACTTCTCCTTGCAACAATTCAAAGTAAATGTTTGTTCTTTTTACAATTTCAAGAAACTGTGCATGATTCAAAGTGTTGCAACAGACTGTGTAAAAATCCCCCCTCAGCGGAGATACCTGGGTGTTTCCATGTAAACCTAAACATATTGAACTATATGTTTTGTGGGCTTCCCCCATACCTAATTGATCAAGTCTGTGACCATCACTTTGATGAACAAACATCTTAATTGCAACAATCAAGTATCATCAAGGATCAACAGATGGTGATTATCTTTCTACTCCTATCCTTTCACATTCTCTCTTTTTCTTATATATTTTCTTAAGTGACATATTTATACTTGTATCACAAATCACAGAATACACTGAGTTGGAAGGGACCCACAGGGATCATCGGGTCTAACCGTTAGCCCATACTCAAGAGTCACACCATAAGCCTGAGAGTATCATTCAAATGCTTCTTGAACTGAACTGTCAGGCTTGGTGCTGTAACCACTTCCCTGGGAAATCTGTTACAGTGCCCAACCACCCTCTTGGTGAAGAACCTTTTTCTAATACTCAAATCTCCTCTGACTCAACTTCAAGCCATTCTTTTGCAATCTGTCACTGGTCACCACAGAGAAGAGATCAGTGTCTGCTGCTCCTCTTTCCCTCATGAGGAAGTTGTAGGCTAAAATGAGGTCTCCCCTCAGCCTCCTCTTCAACAGAATGAGCAGATCAGGTGATGTCAATCACTCCTCATTGAGCCCTAAAGGCTCTTCATCATCTTTATTGACACTCTAACAGCTTAATATCTTTCTAATATTGCTGTGCCCAAAACTGCACACAATATTCAAGGTGATGTGGCAACAGTGCAGAGCAGAGCAGGACAATCCCCTCTCTTGACCGGCTGCCTAAAATCGAGGAAAAAAACTTTTGAGACAATATTAGTATAGGTAAAGTAGAGAGTAGTTCTTTAATGAAAGCTTTCAGTTGCATGAAGTATATAGGCACACATGCAGTGTAGGGTTCTTACAAATTTATAACACTACTTAGTTAACATATCTAATGGATACATCCAACCCAAGAACCTTTTGCCCTTTGTACCACCCTGGTACTCCAGAACTGCCCCACTGGAGCACCTCCAAGGGTTCTGGGACTTCTGTCTTGTTTTGACTACGATATGTCTTGTTATTTCGGTTGAGGTGCATGTGTCCCAAATGTGATGTCCTTGCTGCTATCTTGTCCATTGGAATGACAGTTAAACAAAATTCAGGAATGGCTCAAACCATGAGAAACTGTTAGAAACTGTTAGCTGCTAACCTCGAGTGTAAGAAACTATACAGCTATATAAAAATCTACAAATATATAAAAATCCAAAGGCATCAGTGAAGCTGTGACTGATGCCTCCCAGGACAGGGTTGGCCCTCCTGGCTGCCAGGGCACTGCTGACTCATATTCAACTTGCACTCTTTTCCAGCATCTCTTTCCTGAGTCTGTACAAACATCTAGGATTGTCCTCACATGCATTAGAAAATTATTTATTTTGTAGAATTCAATCTACTTCCTGGAAATTTCCAAGCAATGAGATGCAATGATGTGTTTTGGCAGAATGCAGCAGAATGTGCAATGAACAGCACCCTTGTTTGACAGAGAAACCAAATCCTAGACCTAACAGATATTTTACATCTCTAACCTCTACAAATCTGTGATACTAAAAATTCTGCAGTCAAGCCACGTCACCATGGTGTTAATTACTCTTTCATGCTCTGTCTGTGCTTGCATGTATGTGTGTACATGTGTGTGATGGTTTATGCTCAGTTAGAATTAATTTTCTTCCCAGTGGCTTGTATAGGGCTGTGTTTTGTATTTGTGCTGAACACAGGGTTGATAATTTTGTTGTTGCTGAGCACTGTTTACACAGAGCTTTCCATAATGCCACATTGGCAAGGAGGTTGGGGGTACATGGAAGGTTGAGAGGAGACACAGCTGGGACAGGTGACCCAAACTGACCAAAGGGATATTCCCCACCATGTGACATCATGCTCTGTATATGAAGTGGTGGCGGGGGGGGAAGGAGGACGTAGCAGAATATCTGGAGTGCCTTCCCAAGTAACCATTACGCATGATGTAGCCTGGCTTTCCTGGAGATGGCTAAACACCTGTCTGCCCATGGGAAGTGATGAATTAATTCCTTGTTTTTCTTTGCTGGTGTGCATGGCTTTTGCTTTCCCTATTAAACTGTCTTTATCTCAACCCATGAATTTTCTGCCTTTTACCCATCTGATTCTCTCTCCAATTCTGCTGGTGGAGGAAAGAGTGAGTGGCTGTGTGGGGCTTGGTTGCCAGATAAGGTTAAACCATGACAACATGCAGTTTCATATAAATGTAATGGATCCCCTAATTTCAATGGTTTTACCTGAAATTACATAATGCTTAATATTCAGTTATTCCATTCTCCCATAAACTCAGTATTCCATATTATAATAACCTCCATAGTTCAATTTTTGACATTGCATCTTAGCCTTAAATCATATTTGTTTATGTATGTTATACATGTGTACCTACAAGTAAGGAAAAATAAATTACCAGACCCTCAAAAATTTAATAATTGCTGTATTTTGCAATGTTACAGGAGCCTTAAAAAAGCAGTGATTCACCCACTCCTGACTATAGAGTATAAACGCAAATGTCACATATTCTTCTGTCATTGAAATTGACATGGTGGTAAACTATAGAATGTCCTTTTTTTGCTATTTATTTATCTTTGGCTACATGGTCAATGGAATGTCTGCTTAAAAACAAAGAACCTTTCACTAATGCTTACTTTTTTGCCTCATTTATCTTACATACTATCAACGGGAATCAGCTTTCCCTCTGCAAAGAAAACCTAAATGCTTATCATCCAGATGATATGTAAGAAAAAGCTCTGAATTTGTGGTCAAACCCTTATCTGTGGCATGCAGAAACACATGAAATATCAAAAAAGAAATGCATCAACATTAATGTCAGCGAGAAGGGAAGCAGGACCTGCCACTTTGATTAACAGATCACCTGACAGAACTCCTTCCTGTGCATGGAGAACAAATATATAACTCTGGCAACCAGGCTCAGTTGCTGTTTTCTCAAGTCATGGTTATTAATTGCTCTGTAATCTTTGTTGCGCCTCACTCTAGTTATCCTACAGGTCATAAGACTGAAGGCCAGACCTCTTTGTTTATATTTGCTCCATATCAAGTATATTAGACCTATTTCTTTTTTGATGAGAGATTAGCTTTCTGAAACTGTTTATACCTCTCTGTTAATTACTCTTTTTGCTAGTATATTCCATGAGCGGTTTTATGTAATGGACTTTCCAGAACTATCAAGACCATTTTTTATGTCTGTCATCTTGTTTTCTGAAATAACCTGGTATATGCAAATGATAGATATCTCCTGCCAGGGTGACTGCAAGTCAGGAACTGTACGTGCACTTAAAAAAACATGCAAGATTGCTATATTCAATATATTATTCTAGTAACTCATATTTAATAACCTTTTCCCAGCCACTCCATTCTGCATGCTGATCAATACTATCACAAATGGATATGCGATAGTAAAATGGTGCCATCAGAAACTCATAGTCTCATCCAGTGTCTCAGGGACTTTAGATGAAACACAGTGCAAGTGTGTCTTCCTATCCTGCTGTTAAACACCATTGAATAGTCTATTCATCCTGACATTTAGTTTAGTTCTAGTTAGTCCTTGTTTTCAATAAAAGTTTACAGGAAACAAACTATTTTCTTTTCAAGGCTATTTTTAAATTTTATTTCCCTCTCCACCTCCTGCAGTCATGGCAGTAAAGAATAGAAAGTACCAAAACCCACTGTTATCCAAGGACTTGAAATGTGTGACCAGCACTGATTATGAACTGCCCAAGCTATCGGGATCTTGGCTTATTTAAGTATGTTCAGTTTCTGGTAAGGAGAGTAACAGACTATACATGATTTAACTGTTCTCCTCAGAAGTCATCAAGTGTAATCCTTTTCTAATGCATAGCTTTTAGAAAGGATATAAAACCATATTTTTACTCTCTCCCCATTCAAAATATAAGCAGATTGCAGTTAGACCCTATGACATTTGGGTATCCCACACTGAGCACCCAAACTGTTTTTCCTGCTTTGCACTTAAAACTCTGCAGGAAGCCTGTGAAAAAAATGTCCTTAAGATCACACAATTATCATAAGTATAACTAAAAGCATTACATTGCTATTCATAAAGGTTCTTGGTAATCTAGTGTTGAAATTGTTCTGAACAGAATATCTTCATCAATGCATAATTTCATGGAACACTATGTTTCTCTCCTTTGACTTTCACTTTCACTGCCCCATCAGATTACTTCCTCACCCATAATTTCTGAAATCTGTTTGGAAGCATATAGTGTCTTGGGGAAAATGCATGTTGCTTTTTGTGTCCTTTCAGGCTATTAATCATTAGTAACGTTGTATTCAGAGTTAGTTCATTAAATATGTATGGCTTTTGGTAATCTGATGCCTAATATATATTACAAACATTGTGCAATAACAGCAATTATATTTTCTCTAATGGGTTTTGTAATTATAATACCATGTTGAAGAAGCCTGTGAAGTCTGGAATTATGAAAGTATCAGTAAAACAGACTCGGCTAAATGATAGCTCAGTAATAAACACATAGACACAAGTATTACTTTGGAAAATGATACAATAAACTATTTAAGGAATGGAATTATTAAGACTCATCTTTATTTCAATCTGATGAAAAACAAAGAGATGAGGATGGAAAAAGCAAATCATAAATACTGCAAAATATCAGGGCAATATAATCTCATTGTTTAGTTTACCTATCCTCACTGCTCTAAGTCTAAACTACTTCAAACTTTCTAAGGTATCTTGTTTTGGGGCTTCATTGTTTTTGTTTTATTGTTTGTTTGTTTGTTTTTCCCAGTGGAAATGATCCTTTTGAGAGTGAGATAGAGGACTAGCAGAATCTTCTTGGTGGAGATCGCAACAGATTTTCCATTTTCTGCAAATAAAATCTAACATGAATATTTACAAAAAATCTTTTTAATAATACAAAAACTCACATCTCAGTTGTTTTTAATCTGTTTGTATTATGCTAATAAACCTGCAGAAATAAGGACAATATTGTATTACTAACTAAAAAATATAAAACCAAAACCAACTATAGACCTTTATTTATGGCACTTTTCCCACCGTGTTTGAATGAACTCTCATAGGATACGATTTTTGTTAGCAAATATTTGGCATGCTTTAGATCTGATTTACAAAACTTATCTGAGTTGTAGCTAGAAGTAGCAAGTTGTATTGTTTAGGTGCACAGCAAAGCTTTCCTCTGTTTATAACCTAATTAAAAAATACTTATTTAAAAAAAGAAAAATGGATGATGAAAGTACTCTTTTTTTCAGTTACAAGGGTTTTTAGATACAGTTACTTCTGACATTCAGAAATATCAATGGCATAGAGTTCATGAAATTTGAGGACTGCTGACTCCAGAATTTCCAACTCATTACAAATGGTCAGTGGCTCTGAGATTCCAAAAGATATTCTAGCATCTAATATCTTACATTTTTGTGGTGTACGAAAATCTTTAAGGTTCTTGCTAGGTTATGCCTATAAAAAGCTGATCTCAACACATACAGGAGCAAGGAAAAATAAGGACAGGTAGGGACCAAACTAGTACCCTTCCCTGGCTATTCCCATGCCAATGACAGGAGAGCCATCAGCCCGTTAAAGACTTCTCCATTCACTTAGAAGAGCCACTAGCGTGTTTAAGGCTTCTCCAGATGCACAAAGGAGTAGAGAGGCATGACAGCAGATGGGGGAACTCAGTAATCCAATGAGAGACACAAGCTCCCAACCTCTCCCTTCCTGGAGTTGTCTCAGGGAAGGCTCCAGCCCCATGGGCTGAAGCATCATCATCTGCAGCAGCTCTCCGGAGAATCTTTTGAATGGAGGGGTGTTACTGCCTACATAGGTATGAAAGACACTATGGGATGCATCAAGAAAGTATTTTGGGATGGTGCAACTTTCATTTGGGAATGTTTAGCAGACCAATAAAACATGGGGGAAGAGAAATATCAAGGTCAGTTAGGAAGGTAGGTTTGGTAAAATAGAGAGATAAGGGACTAAGTAGACAGAGTCCATGAAGACTGGTAGTGTATTTGTCTGGCTATGTCCAAATGTTTGTGGTGGGCTTCTCAGGAATACCTTCTCAGCCTCACTACTGGTTGGACCCAGGGGCATGGAGCTGCTGCAGTCTTGCCTCTCAGGTTGTTGGATTCAGCAAGTCCCCTGTAAATCTGAGCCCTCAAACTTTTTCATATTCAAGTTTAATTTTCTTAGAAAAATACATAACTTATAGGAAGAGCTTCAGCTTGCAAGTGGCTATCAGTTGCCCATCCCAACAAATTGCTATTAAATTATTTGATTGAATGAACTAGGAATCCTGATGAATGTATTTTATATTATTTGGCAATTTTACGTTAATTGTTTTATAAAATATTTAAATTCTTATATCAGAATTTACCAAGAACTTTTCTCATCAATCAAGACAGACTTAGTGGAGTTAGAGAAGATACAGAGAAGGGCAATAAACATATAAGGGAACAGAATGTCTACTTTTTAAGGGGAATTTGAAAAGGCTAGGGCATTAATTTGAAAAGGAGAAGAGCAATTAGTAAGACTTAGAAAAAACCAAGAATTTAGTGGGTAAGACGATACAGATCTATTATTTGCCAAATCCCACAGTACTAGACATAGGGGGCTCTCACTGAACCTAGTACAAGATAAACATTTCAAAAGTACTTAAAACATGAGGCAATGTAATTCTGGAATTTATTGCTATTGCAGTTTTTGGGTGAAGACTAAATAAACAGGTTTGATGTGGTTCAGAATAATTCACAGATAGTAGGTACCTAGGCAGATATTAAAGTGAATGCGTAGGAATGTACCTTGTAACATCCCTAATTTAATGACTGTGGATAAAGTTTACAAGGGAAATGGACTGCAATAGCCAGGGTTGTATGCTACTTTTAAATGGCATATACCAGTAATATTACTGAAAGAAGGACTAAGCGTATGGTCCAACATTATGAACATTTCTTGGATTTTAATTTTTTTTATCATACCTCCATCAGGCCAAAGAGTTCATTTTCTTAAATCTTACACAGATGCATTCCATAAATTTGTGATTGACGGTATTTGTTCTGCAGTTTTCCAAATGAATATGTACTTTTGCAGGCAGTTCACCTAATTTCCACTGTCACACCAGTGTAGTAAAAACAATAACTGGTTTGTGGCTTCAGACTATTAAAAACTGCAGAAAGATAAAATGATAATTAAGGGAATATGTTCCAAAAAGAAATTATAGTGACAGCTGATCAACTTAGCATTAACAGCATGAATAAAATATCAGAAAAGGATTGTTTAGAACCACAATCTTAAAATATAGCATTAAAAGAATTTTAGACATTTTCTAGGAAGTACCCAGGTACAGTCAATATATATCGTATTTTTAGAAGACTCAGTCAGTAGAATCTTCTCCTTCAGTCTCACTACTAAAAGAAAGCTCTGCTTTTGGGTCAAACATTTTAAGAAATTGCTGTTTCTTTGGAGAACAAAATAAAACACTTTAGAGTTCACCATTTCTAAAGGAGAGCATATTCCCTTCAGAAAAATAAGACTTTTATAGTAAACATAATATTGTTAAAGGATAAATTAGAAAGACTGTTTTTCTTTGACCTTGGACAAAATCATGACTTTGTTTAGATGGAAAGTCCTCCATGAATTTATGAAACTTATTAACTGCCAAAGATATTGCTAAGCACTTATGGGATAAAACATCTTTTCCTTAATATTGGCTTTGCTCAATCACTTTATCACTTTTTTTAGTTGAAAAAAGGACTGAATAAAATGTCCAGATAGCTAGTAATAGACATGCAGTTTTAAGTCCAGATCTGAAGAAAAATAATAAATATATCTGCTATCCACCTATGAAAATTACACTAGATATATAGTAACACAAGTTGTGATATTATAGATCCGATGATTCAATTCTTATGACTGTTCTTTTATCTGGACATCACCCTCATATTACCTATTTCTCTACAGAGATCTTATTTAAAGCAAATGACAACCAATGAGGTAATTTTAAAATAAGAATATCATTAACATCTCAAAATATTAAAAATGTAGAAAATAGTTGTTTGCTGTGAAGCGTTGGTATGAAAGATGTAATTGTCTAAGCTTTCAGCATGGGCAACCTTTTAACTGCAGTATAGTGTTTCTGATACTGCTGCTGGCATATTTGAAGAAAAACTTTGGAATTGTGCTCTGATACAGAATGCCTCTTCTTGGATGTAAGGTAAGATTTAAAATTGTAAGGGATACTTTTAATCAGTGGTGACTGCCAAGTGTTCCAATATTGAGAGACACATTTAAGTTGAATACTCTAGAAATTCTCTTGTAATCTGAGCACAGTCTGGAAAACTTGGGCATCAGTTGCCTGTTGTGTGGGCAGAACCTAAATTAAATATTTAAATCTATTGTCTGGATCTCCAGGTGCAAAATGGTGTGTAAAATCAGTAACTGTCCCAAAAATCATTCTAAAAAAAAAAAAGATGCCCAGTTTAAATAATCAGAACTATTAACAGTGTTGCATCTGTAACTTCTGTGATTTCATGATTGCTGTAAAGATGTTTTGAATGCATCTATTTCTATGCTAATTCAGTGTGAATATGTCTGTTTATATGCAAATAAAATGAATATCAAAAAAGGGATTTTTTTAAAGATAATTCACTTTTTAAATGTAACCACTAAAATACACTGTAATATCTTTGTTCTCTTGGAGTAATTGCTGTAATTTCTTTGAAAATTTTCATCCATCTCCTGTTGGTGCTGGATATTTTAGATAATAGAATCTGTTATCATAAAATCAAGGCTAGCAACAGGACTTTGCAAGCAAAATTCTTTGCAAAACCATCAAAAATTGTGAAAAACATAGAGATAGCAACTTCAGAGTTAGAGGCAAAAACAACATTTCAAATCAAGAAAACAGATAGTTAAGAGTCCCAAATTAACTTTACCCTCTCTTCTTAGACATATTCTTCTTTCTTCCTGTCTTCATGAGATGTTATTTTTGAGTCTAGTTTTCCTGAAAGAACCTCTAGAAGTCTAAAACTCATGAATGGAATGCTCACTTTTATAGATTAATGCTAAGCATATGTCTCAGAAACTATAGTTATTGCGTGGGGTTTAGGCCTAAAAACTGTCTGTATTCCGTGAATTGGGACAGTATTTTACATTGCCCATAGGACATAATTCTTAAAGAGCACGGGAATCTCAGGTGCTCTCTGAGACTAGGTAGTAAAGTCCAATTTATCTTCAGGCAAACATACCTTTAAAGGAAATGAAGGAATGTGACTGTTGTCCTCATGCTTAAGTACTTAGTTGGACTGGAGAGTACTTCATCTGTAGAGGAACTTTTTTATCCTATGGAACAGATACTGCCAGAGCAGTATGACTCTGAAAAACAGAATGAGAATTAAAGGACGTGATTCTTTTCACTTCAGTCGTTTAGAAGAATGACCTCTAAGCCTACACACTTTCTAAACGTAATGATTCACATCCAGAGCTGAAATCATTCTCTAGTTCTTTAAAGAGCTATGCCTGATGGACTGAATCAGTGGATTTCTGCTCAAAGAGGCTCCAGCTCAGACCAGGGCCTTGTTCAGTCAAATTCTGAACAAAACTGAGGATGGAATGTTAGGCAACATTCACAGTGAGTGTTTTTATGGTGGCTGATTGATTCTTTGTGTGTACTTTCTTTGGTTCCATTGCCTTTCCTCCAGAGAGAATGCACCCCCAAGAGAGCCTGGCTCCATCTACAACCTTTAGGCAGGTAAAGAGAAAAGTGTCTTCTGTTCACCTTGCTATGGGTGAACAGAATCATAGATTTAACATGTCTTTGAATACATAAATAAAAGTTATTGTACACTTCTAGGGGGCTGACCTCTCTCTGAAGCACACTCATGACCTCTTATGATGTCCAACCCATTATATGCTTTTTGACGTAAGATCTCTCATAAAACATATGTCCAGGCTTTAGCTCATCAGTGTTTTAATTGTCTCTCATATCTTCAGGCAAGAATAGAACATGCCTTAATGAAAATCTTGGATTGCACTGCCTTCATTTTACTAACAGTAGAAGCAATTGATCTCTTACCTCGAGAGTGAACTATCTACAAGTCAAATTTGAAATAGAAACCTCATAGTTTTGATTATAAAATCATAATGTACTAAACTTCTGATGAAAATAGATTCATCTTTTAGATGAAATCAAAAAGAAAATAAAAGAGAAGAAAAAATAAAGAAAAGAGAAAAGAAAAAAGAGGGGAGGGGAGGGGAGGCGAGGCGAGGCGAGGAGAGGAGAGGAGAGAGGAGAGGAGAGGGAAAAAAAAGAAAAAAAAGGAAAAAGAAAAGAAAAGAAGAGAAAAGAAAAGAAAAGAAAAGAAAAGAAAAGAAAAGAACAGCAAAGAAAAGAAAAGAAAAGA
>JAWWTY010000001.1:81850447-81914935 GCA_035222235.1 Margarornis squamiger
TCAATTGTTCTGATTGGTTATGGGGAACCCAGTTTCTGCCCCTGATTGGTTCATGTACCCCTAAAACCTCATTGGCTGGCCGGTGGTGCAATGCAGCACCCCTATATAAGGCTAGCCACCCCTAGTTTCCCCATATTGGTTATAAACCCTCCTTCCCTTTTCCTTTCATGTCGTGGTCCGCCCTCAACTCTACCCAAGTCCCAGAATCCCATAAGAGTCCCATGCACCTCAATAAAGTGGTTCACTCCTGTTCTTACCCCATGCTGAGTGGACCGTTTCCTTTTATCCTTGGCGGACCATGACACATTATCTTCATAACAATATGGAGAATCCAAATGTAAGATTAACTTCAGGGTTGGAACTTCATGGGTAAATAACGGGACTAAAATCCTGGGGTTTAGATTCAGTTTCACTGACTTGGGTAGGAATTTATACTCTTCAGAGCACAAAAAATAGATATTGTGAATAATATCAGTGAATAATTCAATCTGCAGGAACACCTGTGTAACTTCTGAATGTTGACAAAATCATACTGTGAGTATAATGCGAGTTAGACATTTCCCACTTCGTTGCATTTTAGCTATTACTGAAAAACCCTTCAGAAATATTTTTTTTTTTTTTGTTTTTTTTTTTTTGCTAAAATGAATAATATTTTGCAGTCTGATTTTAAATTCTTCCAAGCTTATTATGCCTTACACAGATTATGGATACAGCCAGAACACATTTGTAATCATGACATTGGGAAAATAGAGGTGTAAACCAAAGCTAGTGGTTGGTTTGTTGCTTTGTTTTGGGTGGGTTTTTTTGTTTTGTTTTTGGTTTGGTTTGGTTTTGCTAGCTGTTTACTTGTTGTTTGTTTTTTTCTATAAGGTCTGAACAGGGCAGACTCAGAGCCCAAAACATTATTTTCTCAGTTGAAATGAGTAAAAAAAATTACCTGATTACTTTCTTGTATTTTTTGAAAGTCAGACACCACCTAAAGACAGTCTGGAACACCAAAATCCATTACTTTGTGACTTATTCTTAGGAAGAAAGTGCTAACAGAAGAGCACAAATAAACAAAATATGTGAACCAACGTTCAGATGAAAGATGTTTTCAAATACCCTGCCTTAAAGATAAAGTAACAGATTTTACCATATACAGAAAACAATGAATTTTCTTTTGATCTCAGGAAATTCCTTTTCTGGTACTTAAAATGGCGGAATAATAACAAGATCCTTTTGAACATCAGTGCTCTGACAAGATCTGTTTTCAGTAGAAATTATTACTTTAGTATAATCTTTTAAAATAGATATTTAATGTCTTCTATGTAGTCTTGTTCAAGATTGTAAACAGTTAAATGCTTTGAAAGTGTATAAATACAGATATAAAATAAATCATCAGATATGGAAAACAAATGTTTATAAATTTATCTTTATTTAAATTTTCTGTTCTTTTTTCCATTCAGAGAAGAATCATATCTTTTTGTTTTTAGAACTGCACATGCAATTTTGAGGCTATCTCTAATGATGACAATGATAACACTTCTGTTGACATCACCACATTCTAAACCTATTGTAGAGTAGGAATACCTTAGAACTCCACTATATGAAATAGCAACAATATTGCTATATCAATTTTTAAGAGAAATAAAGTATTTTTATTGTTTTCTTGATGTTGTATATATGGTAGTTCTTTGATCCCTGAGATCTTGTATTTATTGTTAGAACAAGAGAGCACTTCAAACTTCAGTTTTCCTCCTTACAGAAGAGCTACATAGTGCTTCTATTAAATTTATGAACCTGGCTTGAAATCAGCTCTTTTCAGACTGCGAGTTTTATTCAGTAAAAAGTTCAGTAAATAGATGCAATTTATTTTGCCAAAAGTATTCATGGTACATGACCAAAAACTGAAATCCACTGCAGTTCACTGATATCTTCTTATGTCTATACTTGGTTTAAATACTCCTCTCTTGTTAATTCTCACTATATCAACAGCCATCTACTGATAATTCAGATTACAGGTACTCCAAGCAGGCTGGTGTTTTATAACAGAGACATACACATTCACTCCAATACAATTTACGGTAATAATGCTTAGTATTTATATTCGATATTCAATTGCATCATCAAGTTGGCTGCTCCAAACAAAGGACATTAACTTTGCAAGGGGAAGAAAATGGTCAGGAGAAAAAAATTGAATTTTTTCTTAGAGAAAGGAGGATCGCTATTAAGGATAATACAATTGCTTTTAAGACAAATAAGTTCGGAGTTCTTTAATACTCCCTGAAATATGTCTCTAACCTTTTCCTAGTACTGTATTAGCCAGTCAGTCAGACTACTGTTATTTCATACATGACATAGATGAGGAATGTGTGGGTCAGGTATCCTTGTGAAAGCAGTATATAATCAGGAGCACTGTTGTCAATTTGTGTTGGCATTTTGAAAAGAAATATCACAGGCTGTCTATCTGCTTCATAGTTCTGGGTAGCTCCAACACCATATTTCATTATTAATGTACTCCTAAAAAACTATTACTATGTAGTAATTTCATTTCAATCCAGCCCAGAATTTCTAAAGATGTTAGCTGGTATTAAGTGGTGTCAGGTGTTCACTGGATGACAGCATTAAGTTATATGAGAATTAAGCTTCTGTCCCAAAGAAGCCATTTCCTCAAGTTCAACCCAAAGGAAAGAAGCAAAGGGAGGAAAAAATTATAACTCCAAAGATCAAAGGTCCTTTGCTTTCTGATAAGCCTGGTTATATAGCTGAGGGTGATACTACAAAGGGAATGGATGAAGTGGTGAAAATGGGTGTGGGAGTTGTTTGAATGATAGTCTGCTGAGGCAGCTTGACAAGTTCAACTTGTGACCTGATGCAATGTGTCTGATTTTGCCTAAAACAAATTACAAAGCACTCACACAATATTTTGCCAGCAGAAAGTGTGCGTCTCGTGGTAGCTACTTCAGCTGACACTAAAAGATCTTTACAAGGTTTTCTTTCTGTGATCAGTGGGATGGGTGGTCACAGGAATGCATATTGGTGTCTCCTTGACTGTAGTCAGGCTAAGGCCCTTTCTACATCTTATTTGTTAATAGTTTTCATTTCCTAAAGTAACTTTCCAAGGCTTATACTGAAATTGAAAGAAATAAGTATTAAATTTACATTCTCAAGCCACAGGTCTTTAATAAGCAAAAATATTTTCTAAGGGATTATTCACTTTCTAGTTTCAATGGGAGATTTGAGATATTCAACTTTCCCCCTCCTGCCCCATCACGTTTGCCAATTTTACTAAATATAAACCACATCCTTTTATGGGGACTGTGCCTGCCAAAGTTTTTTTGTATAAGAACATATACAGACTACCACATGCATGGACACGATTATTTAACACTTAACCATCTTAGATCTCTTTTGGAATACCTGATTATCACTGACTGTGTAATGACTGTTAGATTACTTTCATTATAGTTAAAGTTATCACATGGCATGCCCATGGAGTACCCCAGCTATGTAGATGCAAAAGTTTAACAATCACCATGAACTCAACTTGTCCAACTTCTGGAAAATACCTTGGGAATGTATGTCTCCACTCCCCTTTGCACACAGACCCATAAAACCCTATTTAGTTTCCAAAAACCCAGTCAAGGAGTTTTAGGCACATTCCCGTGTCCTATTCACCAGACTAAACTGTCCATCATAGCTATAGCTAACAATTTAAAGTGGGGTGTATAAGAGATGTAGAAGTTACTGAAGTACAAAAAATAAATGGCAAAGGGCACTGCCAAAGAGAATAGGAAGGGTAATAGAAGCACTAATTAAGTACTAAAATATACCCTGAACAAGCTTGTGCATATTGTTTAACTAAACAGACATTGATTTGTGCAGTATCTTAACAGGGTCTAATTTTAAGAAATAAATTAGTTTATATGTCTTTTTTTACAAATGTTCGTGTTAGTAAATGAAGGTAATTTTTTCCCTTTTCCAAGTTTTGTCAAAAGTTATTGGAAGGTGGGACATTTGTAATCTATGACTTCAATTGTTAAAAATGTATGTGTAAAATTAAAATCCGGTAGGAAATTTTAAAAAGTGCTTGTCTTTAAATATACAACAAATATTACTTAAAATAATGGGTTTTTTCCAAGTTGAAAATGATTTTGTAATTTATTTATTGCAGAAAAAGCCTCTGTATCCAGGAAATTTTGCTATATATATCCATAACAATATTTTGCAGGTGCTGTGCAGATGTTAACTGTTGCTCAAGAAATGCAAATTTTTGGCTTAACCTATCATCAAGGAAGAGTTGGAAAGAGAATGTAATGTAAACCATCACAGTATTTTACTATATTTATATGAGGTCCAGAAGAGCATCTCTCCTAGTTGGCTCTTCTATAATTTGTGAAACCTCCTGGATGTTTGTGCCCTGCTGTGTTGTCCCTCCTGCAGGTATTGGAGTAACTGCAGTCCCCCACAAGGATCCAGGCCTTCAAATGTAAGTCTTCTTCTAGTTGTTTGAAGAAGATGTCATCTAATTCTTCATGATCAGAAATGTATGACATTGTCACACATTGTTTAACCTACTAGTTCTGATCTTAGCGAGCTAGTAACATTTCTAAGCATAGCTCTAGGCATTTGTTGCAACATCCTTTTCTCAAGTTTCTGTGCCTACTCAATTGCTTTAAATTTTGATAAAAATTGTTTAAATTAATTGAATTTAGTGATTATGCTTTATATACTGATCTCTAAAACAAAATAATTAAGCATTTTTCCACAGGGAAAAAACACACATCTTCCTCTGATCTTACACATACTGCAAGCACCCTATATATACCAATTCAATTTGAAAATATTATATTGCCTACAGATAATAAGAAATTTAATTAAATATTTTGATTAAATTAATTACATAAATTAAAAATATCACTTTAATACAAATATCTGAATTAATCTTCAACTAAGATAATATAATTCCTATTTCCTGTCAAAAGATGGTATTGTAGTTAAAATGCATATCTGTAAAAGACAAAACTGAACAAATACATAATTACTAATTAAGAGAAAAGTCTTCCTTATCCTTTTTGTCTTTCATCTACCCAATTACTTCTTCTGAATTTAATACTTGCTTCCATTTGTTGCTGGGTTTGTTTTTAGTTTCTTTTGTTTGTTTGTTTTGTTTATGTAGTTTGTTTTAGTTTTTTTGCCTCCAAATACTTTGATAATAGTCCAGGTGCAGCAGCAGCATTTTATTGGTCTTCATGCATGTACTCTGTGATTTGTATTCATTTGGGCTTTGCATGTACTAGAGTTTTCTAACAGTCAAGAGTTCCGTTTCTGCTTTTCCTCTCCAGTTACAAAAGCATTGTACATCTCATCTAACAATTCAAACCAATGAATGAAATGTCTCATATTCAGGCCCTGGCAACAGCAATGCATTTAAAGTATGATAGCCTTTCCTATGATATAGCATAATTTTGGGTGGAAAGCAGAGCCAAGATACATAGATTGACACCATCTACACCTTGCAAGTCTGAAGACGTTCCTGGATTATCAGGCAGGCACTTTAGACTTTTCTTATTTGGTATTTTGTGTTCCTCCTAAAGAGATTGTAATACATAGTAATATTGAATAAAATTACATGTGTTATTTTAAAGATACATTATCCTCTCTTACCATGTGCCAAATAAAGCTCTTAAACTGCTAAGAAATCATCTAGTACACAGAGCACAAGGTAATAACAACTTCAGTGAGAAAATTCTTTGGCTCCTGGGAAGCCTTGTAATCTGGGAGGCATTCATGGTAAAAGGTGCCTTGAATCTATCCAAAACATTTGTACCACTTCATACTTGGTTTTGAACACCTAAAAAGTGAAAAAACCCTCTTGGCAGACTGCCTTCATCTGGATATCCCAATGGTATTTTTCTCTCAGTACTCAATGATCTTCTCCTTCTGTGTTAATGCAGAAATATAATATTAAAAAGGTTTTTTTCTGAGATAATATAAACAGTTGATTTTTTTTTTTTTCCTGAGCTATAGGATCTTGTAGTTTTAGGTCTTTATTACATTTAAATTTCTTACATAAGAAGTTTTCTTTTAGAATATGTCTGACCATACTATTGACAGCAATAGCAATGTGGATAAACTATCTAAATCAAGAACTGGTAAAACTTTTTGAAAACAAAAAGTACACAACAACAACAAAATTAATGGAAGTTAGCTTACTCTGCTTTTCACAACACTTTTTTCAGGGGGAAGTGGGATCTGGCTAAACTGAATTATGTCTCTGACTACTTGCTGTATGTAGTACAAAATATCCAGTCTCTGCAATAAGAAACTTATAAGGAGATGAGAAATGCAAAGAATCAGAGGAAAATCACGGGAGATCTATGACCTGCTAAAAATCATGCAGGAGGCTGTTGTCAAAACCCACAAAAGAACTGAAGGTTCCTGGTTTCCATGCTGCTGTCCCATTCATTCAATGACAATGTTTTCCATTAGATGTTGAGTTCATTTTTCAGCAAACAGAACAGCATCCTTGATAAGTGTCTATAATATCTTTTAGGATGAAGCTTTCTCTACAAGGATAAGATGCATTGTTGGAAGTTCATGTTTCACTATAACAGACAGTCTGAACCACCCACCCACTGCCCAGTTTCAGAACTACCGTGGCATTGTCAAAAGGATTCTTTCTCAGTTGTTAAGCCTTTTATTTTTAGCATTGGAAAAGTTGTTGAAGTGTGAAAAGTAAACTACATATTTTATTACTTTTATTGAATTTTTTTTTGTGAGTAATGGCATGCATTTTGAATAAGTAATGCTGCCTTATGTCCTACAAACTACTTTTGGAAACTGAACTAATAAATCTCATAAATTGCGTATTAAAATAGTAAACTGCACATTTGTAAGACATCCTCATTTATTTCCATAAAAACATCTCTAAAAACAAGGGGCTGTTTGCCAAGGAGTCAATCAGGTAAGTCCATATGTTATTGATTTCTCTATTGCTCTGCTTCATTTAAAAATAGCATCAAAACCAAAGAGCATAAAACCTTGCACTTTAATATGCTTTAAATTCACTTCTTTCATCTTGTACTGTCTGTGGCAAACAGGCGTGCAAAGTCTGCCTGGCTCATTGAATTTTTAAGGTCAGTGTTAGGTCCTGTTCTGGGAATCTGATGCCACTACTTAGTCAGAACTCAGTCTTTTTCTGGTTATAAGTAGTTTGTACATGCTATATAGTCAAATAAATAACAATTTAACAGAAAACTTAAAATCAGCTTACAATTATTAATATTAGGCAGAAACCAAGAGAGCATTGACCACACAAGTAACATATACATCTTTTCAAATGTACATGCCTTGTACAAAAGCAAAACAATAGTGCACAGTAGTGGAGAAAATTTGGGACTTAACACAAATTCTTCAGAGGTGTAAATGGCAGGCCCATGTGTCTGCTGTCTCATACTCTGGATTTTACCGTGATTTTAGCATCGTGGCTCTGAGACACAGACAATATTGGGTAGATAAGTTGTCTTAAGGCCCTTTTCTAGGAATCTGTAGGTGATTTGAATCGAGATTTCTGAAGAGTCCAGAGCACTGTAGATATGCTATAGAAAGCTACATGAAACCTACATCATAGCAACATGGACTGTTTTCCTACCAACCAGATAACCTAATTCTTAGACCAGACTCAAAAAGACTTTACAGATCAAACAAAAACCTATGAAAAGCAGAAAAGTTTTCTGCTTCAGTTTAACAGTTTAGCCTTTAAATAAGAAGACTTTAACAGCTCAAATGAGCTCAAGTTTTCAGCTGTGGCATTCTTTACCTTTTTTCACAACACCTTTTCAACTGCAAATGACATGCAGTGTTAAATCCAAATTCCCTAGACCAATGAAAATCAAGATAACTAGATGCTCTATATTACAGGAAATCAGTTATGTCTTCTCACTTCATCATCTGGCAGAAGTTTTATTAGTTGGGGTTTTTTTTATGAACTTGTTACTTAGTTTCTGAAATCTGGATGCAGACTATTATGAATTTTGAATTATGAAAGGATCTATAACTAGCTTTTCAAAAACTTAAAAATTATATCTGTATGCTTTAAAAATGTTAAATATCTCAGAGCAACTATAACAATAGTACAAACAATTCTACTTATGGGAAGAAATATAAAAGCTATCAGATAAAAAAAATTAGGATTCAGTTTTGAATATTTGATTTGTGTTCTGAAATGCTTTTTTAAAGGCAAGAGTTAATTGTCAAAAGAAACTGTAAGACTCAAGAAGAAACCTCTTGTAAGATCAACAACTCAGGCTTGTAAATCATGTGTTTACCATAAGATATTGAAAATTGCTACATTAAAATAAATATAGATTTTTATCATGCCTGTGACAGAAGCACTTATTTTAGCACTATTCTTGGATGAAAGCTGCTAAAAAAAGTTTCAATTCTCATACTCCATTATTTAAGAGAAACCCCTCATTAAGCAATTAGAAAGCTCAAGATTAAAAAAAAAAAAAAAAAAAAACCAAAGAAAAAACAAACCAAAAAAACACAAACATAAAAGTATACACACATGTGTATATATGTGTGTGTGTGTGTGTGTGTGTGTGTGTATGTGTATGTGTATCTAAATGACATCTTAACTATTTGTTGAATTATACACTCCAGGCAAAATCATTCTAATTAATGAAGTGGTTAAGGACAAAGAAATATGGGAATGAGTGAGCAAAAAGTGAGCAAAAAATTTGTTTCTGAGACATTACTGTTAAAACACAAACTGAAAATTTCAGAAAATGCGTGTAATAGACCTTTATAAGTAGACCGTTTTAGTCTTAAGACTTAACCCACTTATTGACAATCATGAATAGCAACATATTTGACTGAGCGTAAGAGATGTACTTAGATGAATACATAAACAGAGGTATCTCTGAGGGCAAATCATTGACAGATAAGTCTTGAAATATGTCTAATTTCCAGACCTTTCCATGCACTACTGTAGCAATGGCCTCCCCCCCCGCCTTTTTTTTTTTTTTGTCATAGGCAACAAGTTTAAAGGACCATATTTCACATTATTGGGATTTGAGTACCCAAAGCATCAGAAGATCTATCCTAGGTCATACTAATGGTCCCTCTACCTGATAGTTATGTTTCTAAAAGTGGTCAGCAACAGTTCCTTAGAAAAGGAACAGGGCAAATATACAAGGTTCATTTCTTGGAAAAATTCTTCCAGCTTACAGGAAGTACATAGAAAGAGAGTTAGAGCTAAAGATTTGCATTTCATTTCAGGTTTTGACTTAATTCTCTTTTTTTTCTGTTTCTTGAAAACAAATGTCTGAGGGCTGACGCCTCAGCATAAGTGTTTAATAGGTATATTTCAAAGCTTGCACTTGGTCACAGCTGATGATAATTATAGTGCTGTATAGTATCCCTAACATTATTTATTTACTCAATCAGGTGATATAAGCAATTCTGTTTGACTTCCTATGACCAGTCATAGGAATATTATACCTTCCCTATAGGTAAATTTTCTTTTTAGCCAGAAGAGTAACAACATATATGCTAATATCTATATTTCAAAATGAAACTATGAAAAAAATTATACTAGTAGCTTAGTGATTTCATTAAATCATTTAGAGTGATCGGAATCATAAATGCTAATCACAAAGAGTTTGCAAAATCATCTCTTGGTATTAGAGCCATGCTGAATCTGGAAATATTTGGAAAATCTGCATAGCTTTACTTAAGTAAAAACAAACACTGAAAATTAATTCTTCACCACAAGCTGCAGATGCATTTCAAAATCAGCACCGTGTACTTGCCAGGAACAGAGTCAGGCATAGATGCAAAATAGTAGTAATGCTAAAAATCTTCGATAAAATGTTCAAGTTACCAATACACCTTTCCTTGAAACTCTGCCCCCTAAAGTGCTTTTTCTGATTCACATTACAAAACTTACAAAAGATTCCTGTTCTGCTTAAAATCTGCACAATGAGTTTCAGGAAGCTTGTTTTTGGTTCGGCAAGAGCAGGAACCTCTGGGTCAGAGACAGTAGAATAGAGTCCCTGAAAGGCTTGTCTCAGCCTTCACCACAGAAGAGATTAATGTCCTTCCAGAGTCACTAGACACAAACTCCCCATCAGACAGATTAATTTAAACATGCAACCACACATGCTGACTGAAATTTCACTTTTTCTCAATCAGCATCAGTAAAGTCCAGGAAATAACAACATGCTCAAACAGCCCAAAGACCTGCAAACTGTACAGATATATAACAAAGGCATCTGAACAGTAGTGAAAATAAAATTAGCTGTATTCTTTCTCTAACTGCCCTCAATACAAACAACGGAAACAAAGGTTAGTGCCCTTTTCATCCCTGCAAAACTAGATATCCCAAAGGTAGAGTAACCATTTAGGAATTTGAAAGCTAATAAAATGATAGTGTGACGAAGGGAAATGAACAGTTCTCTGAAAGACGTGTTGATTACCAACATCAGGTCTCTTTTCCTTAGGTAAATGGAAGCAGACTATATCTCTGTCAAGAGTTGAGGCTTATCATTTCTGAAGAGAAGTCAAATGCCATTTCTCTTTACTTTTCAAAAGGAAGAAATTATCCTCCCCAGCTACATGTTATTATCCACCATCTGTGTGATAGTTTCTCATAATTACTTACATACAGTATTTTTGATAAGCCTTATTCCTGAAAAACAGAAAATAAAATTAACTCTCATAGTAGAACAGTCACTGAGAAGACTTGGAATAAATATAGTAGAGCTTTAATTTTTTCTCTTTCAGAAACCTGACAAGACAGCTGCTGAAACACACATTTAGAAATCTTTGTTTAGAAAGAAATTCTAAATGAAGCTACAGCCTTTGAAGCCTAAATGTGCTGCTGGGTCAATTGGAAGGAAATAGTCAGTTGTTTGCTTTAAGAAATGAATCAACAGCTGAACAAATATAAGATAATGCAGATTTTTATGATAGCCAGTGTTGTTTGCTTTCTTTTTTGTCACTGAATCTTAAAATCTACACCTGTTTAGGCAGTAGTAACACACATTTAGATGGTTTATTTGGAAAAACAAAAAGTTTGTGTTTGGTTTTTACTGATTCTATGCATCTGTTTCACCATAAACTTTAGAAGTTTAAGCCTTCTGATGAGAGATCATCTATTACTCTATTAATAATTTGCTGATATTATAGTCAAGACTGAAAAAAAAAAAAAAAAAAAAGAAAAAAGTCATAGCCCATCCTTTCCTGAATGGAATAGTTTTGAATAACAAAAGAAAATGGTATGTCACTTGAAGCATATCAGAGACAGTTTCATCGCTCCACTGATGGGCTTATTGTGCAAATGTATCATCCACTGTGAGAGGGACTGAATGTTGTTCCACTCCCAAAAGAATTGGAAGTTATAATGATATTTCATATACACTACAGCTCTTCAACACTCAACTGAGGATTAGCCAATTAGGCTAATTTTTTGTATAGTCTTCAATTTTGGACCTGAAGTTTTAAGTATAATACCTTTATCATTCATTTTAAACCAATGTTATTATAAAACAGATATATATTTTTCTCTGATATCTATCACGGTTGCACTGAATCCTTACTCTTGACTTCAAGAATCCGTAATCTGGCAATATAATCTAAGGAATTTAAAGTAAAACTGATTTAAACCAGATATTGGATTAAATCTGCAAATTATCAGGCAGAAAATAAAATTATAGGTGACCAGTTGTATCCACAGAGAATCTTTCAAAGGAACAAAATTTTATCTCTCCAATAAGATTAGACCAACAATGATCTTCAAGTAAACTTAGGTGAATAGAGAAAATCTAAACACCTTTTTTGTCTTCATGGCAAGACTACTTGTTTTGTGACTTAAGACCATTAAGTTTTCTGAGCCACAGGGAAAAAAAAATTAGAATCCAGTGAGAGGAGTTCCAGAACAAAACCTTTTTGAATTTTAGTCTTAATTACAAAAGATTTGTTTACTCTTTTTATTGATATCCATTTGTTCTTACTCTCCAGGAAAAGCATAATGAACCAATTAATTTACATAAATGTAAAAAAAAAAAAAAGGCATTAAATTTTGGCAAAATATTAGAGAGCACTTTTAAAAAGTGTATATAAAATTATCATGGGTGAATAGCTACTTGAATTTAAAAGCTATATTAATAAAAAAAAAAAGAAAAGTATTGAAAAGGGTACTCTATTATTTATTAGTTCAATGTAGTTATATTCAGAGTAGAGAGATCTTTGTTAGACAATCTAAAGACCTTTACACAATCTAATACATCATACAAATATGTGTGTATCAACTATATATTTGTAGTGTAACCTACTTTTGTTGCATATATTGCATTTCTTTTCCTGGAAACTTAGAAAATGGTATAAGATCAAGTGCACTGGTTTTGGCTGAGGTATAGTTAATTTTCTTTATAGTGGCTGGTATGATGCCATGTTTTGGATTTGTGATGAAAACAGTGTTGTTAAAACAAGGATATTATAGCTTTTGTTGAGCAGTGCTTGCACAGAATGAAGGCCTTTTCTGCCTCTCACTCCGTTCCACCAGTGAAGAGAAGAAGCGATAAACACATAAGGAGAAATTTCTTTTCTGCCCTCATTGTGTCTACTGTCTGAGCACACAGTACTTACTAAGCCTTGAACACAAAGTTCAGCAGCATTCTTGAAACAGGACATGCAATAATCATCATCACCATCATCAAGTATATTGGGGAGCTGCAGAAAAAGTATTAAATAGTTTATTCCCTTCATTCCTTCATTCTTTTTTTTTTTTTTTTTAATGTGGAGATTTCTTTTTTCTAATAAATGGACTCCATGGAGGCTCAGAACTGAAAATTGTATGATAAAGATATAGGGTCCCATTTATACTGTCCAAGCATGGGACATGTTTTCTCATCATAATGTTACACTGGAATATAAATTTTAACTAAAAAAAAAAAAAAAAAAGGAGGGAAATTAATAAAGTCAGTTTTCATCTGGCAGTGATATTTTTAACAACTAGCTTTTAAATCTCACTTCCAGGAAAAGGAAATGCTTTCTATAAACACCTTCTCTACACAGAACAGACCTGGTCTACTTTTGAAAAATATATGTAGACTGGTCATCTGTACTCTATATGTTCAGACAAAAGTAGGACTGAATTTTGCACTGGCTTGCTCTTACTGAAGCAGCACAAATGAACTAGGACAATATAATAATCTATATTTCAAAAATACCCTCTCTAATAATGTGAAAGTGGGTAAGACAGCACAATAACTAATAATTAAAAAAAAAAAAGAAGCCAAACCACACACACACGTATGTGGACAATTTAGTAACGTAAAAGTTGTTTTTCTTTCAAAGTTCTCATTCAGATAACATGTACCCTGACACACAGCCCAAGAACTTTTACTAGCTACATGCTAGCCCTGAAGTAGAGAAAACCAAAACAAGCCAAACTAGTTTAATAGACTTTATGCAGAGAAAAACTATGCGAAACAAAATTTTTTTGCTTTTAGTTTTCCTTTTTTTTTTATCCAGTATGTTTTCCTATGTTGAGTGTATGTTTCTTTCATCCTCAAATGAAACAATATTTACTTACTGTAAAATATTTGCATTAAGCAATTTTGAAAGGAATAATCTACATGCAAATAAATATGCCAATCATTGTAATTTCGTGATAAAATCTGTATAGGAAGGTGTCTTCTATTTAAAAATTTGTTTATTTCAGTTTCATATGACCTTTCTTTAGAAGAGTTCAAATAAAATTCCCTTTCAATAAATCACTCTTAAATGGAAATGAACATACATATACAAGTAGTTGCAGGATTTTTAAAATATCTTTGGTGGTTGAAGCTTTAGAGACATATAGTGAGTGCTGCTTCTTTATGCCCTGAGGACAAACTTCTTGTTTTATTTCTCATAAATTTCTGCATTGCCTTTTAAGCAAAAAGACTTAGCTATAAAGTTTACATCCTTTATTAATAACTGTCCTGGAAACATAAACATTAGCTTGCTACCCCAGTCATCTTCAGATACAAGGTGGATATTGAAATAAAAACCCAGTACCTGTAGGACTCTTTTTATAAATGTAGAGATCAGTCTGAGTGCCTTAAAAAATGAATGGTTTTTGTTCTCTCTTTCTAGTCAGCTAGATAACCTGGCTAGCAATCAAGTATGGATTTTTCTAGAATAGAAGAATTATTCCATCAATGGCTACGACCAATGCTTAGGTCTGTAGCATTAGTTCTAGTTTTCAGTGGGGGGAGATTGGGATATTTTTGACTGTTTAAATCAGAACTCACAGAGCTTTAAAAAAGAATTGGGCTGATGATAGACTGAGAACAACTCTGGGGAATGGGCAGTGGGGACAGAGATTTCAGGCAGGAGCCAGCAGCAAGCCCTGGCAGAAAAAACAGCCATCAGTATCTGAGGCTGCATCAGCAGGAGCACCACCGGGAGATCAAAGAAAATTTCAATCTTCTATGTCCTAGCTACAGGGGCTGGGACTAGTTTATCACTATGTGGGTATAGCCAAAACTGTGTATTCTAAACCCTCTATGTCATGTCTGAAGAACTGTTAATAATGGATTTTTTGAGGCAGCTGCTCAGGGCACACCTGACCCTTCAGGCTACTAGCTGGGTGTTAAAGAACCCTGGGAGACAAGAGAGTGTTTCTGTCTTCACACCAGTGATTCAGTTGTGATAACTCGCCTCCAGGGAGACACTAGCACCTTCACATCCAGCCTGAGGGGTCATGTCTGCTAATGGGCTATTAGGAACTGACACAACAGGGAGCTGCAATGACCTAGACCATCAAAGATTCCAAAAATATCCCATGTCTCACGAGTTAAATCACCCATTGTAAAACATCTCGTCCTGGGGAAGATACTGGGCATTCCCACCTGAACCTTATATAACGTTTGGGTTTGGGACTTCTGGTACCACTCATCAGATCCAGAGGAGGACCAGAACTGCAAGAGGACTGCAACTGCCAACTTTGACAAGACTGTGCCCATCATCTTCACCAAGAGGTTTTCCTTTCCTTTTACTTTCTACTCAGGCCAGCCACATGGTGCTCAGCACAGGGGCTAATGAACTCCATTCTCTTCATGTCCCAGGATGCTGCATTATACATCTGTTTTTTGTGGGTTTAAACCAATGTTTTCTTTATATCACTGTATTTATTGTAAACTTTTTAGTAAATTGTAACTCTGGCTTGTAATCCCTCTTGAGTTGGGTTCATTTCTCCTACTGGTTTACCTTTAAACCAGCATACTTGATCTAGTACTCACACATGCTGTGTCCAGTTTGGAACCCCCCAGTCCAGGATGACATCAACATACTGCACTGGAAAATAACCAAGATCATCAGACTGGAGTAGCTGCCACCTGAAGAGAGCCTGGGAGAGTGGGTTTGTACAGCACGGTGCAGAGATGGCACTGGGACATCTCACAGACAACCCCTAAAGTGAGGAAGTGACTGTGAGGACATAATTTCAACTCCTCACAGTGGATTAGTCACAGGATGAGGGACAACAGACATAAATTGAAAAAAAGCACATATGTTCAGGCTGGATATGAGAAGCTTTTCTCAAAAGGACAATAAAGCACTGAGAGACATTGCCTGGAGAGGTCATACTGGCTCTGTTCTTAGATGTTTTCAGAAACAAACTGGATGAAGTCCTCAAGATTTGATCTGACTATGCTGTTAGCAGAAGGTTGGTTCCAACTTGAATTGTCCTATGCTCCTAATGAAAAGAATAGAAATGCAGATGTCGACTATCCCAGAATATGTAGACAGAACTCAGAGTGAACTTTGTTGCCTTTATCATTTCCATAGACTTTGAATTATACCTTACATTCACTAGTATAAAGAGACCCCAGTTAACTGATGATTGAATCTCTTGAACAGTTGTAAGACTTCTTACATGTCTTAAACAGTGATTCTTTAATGAAGATGGTACAATCTATTTCTACAGGTCCTGATCTGGGACCCAACACCTGCAGCTGCCATAGGAGCTAGTGTGAAAGGTCTGTGGTATTCCCTCTCTTAATTTTTTTTCTTTTTGTCATGAATTCTTCTTCTTATCTTGGATTCAAACTATGAAAAACCCTTGTTTATTATAAAAAGTTTCAAAGTTTTTGTACTGGAGCTTGGATATTTAAATATAATTTCTATCAGGCCATTTTATCCTATTATTGTAAATCCCCTTTTGGTTTCCAGTGAAAGTTTACCTAGGAAAGTGCCTTGCTTAAAGGCTGCTTGTAAGCAGTTTTTACTACACTTTCTAAGTCGGCTTTTGACCTACCTTTATTGCCTTCCTCCTAACAGATGTTGCCATCTTCAAAGGTTGGAATTAGCATAAGTATGTGCAATGTAAAAAACCACAGCGACTAATAAGATACAAGTAGATGTATCTCCTATTGACAAAAAAATTATTGTATCATAAATTTTATATAAGAGAGAAGAAGTCTTTATTGAGATATGGAAAACCCATGCACTTATGCAGCTAACTTTCAAGCTTCTATTTACATTTAGAACAGGCTTTCAGCAGTTACCTAGTTTTTAAATGACATTAAGTTCAGTTAAGACAAGTTGGGACATCTGAAATATGGTCAGAAACTTGATTTTGTGCAGAATATTTTTAGAGATTTTATAAGGAAATTTTGAAAGGGCTTTGTCCTGCCAAAAACCTTTTTATGCTAGACTGATCTGTACAATCTAGTAATACATGTTTTAAAGAGAGATACCTCCAATACAATACTGTGCATCTTTTTCATTTGTGATGATTAAGGCACAAATGACTGGAATGTAACAAGAGAATTGTTAAACATTTGAAGCAAAAATCTGCACTGTAATATTGCTGCAAAATTTAAATTGGCTGTAAGTTTCGCTCAGGGGCAGGGAGTCTAAGGAACATCTGGAGATTCTGAAATAACCTGCATTCATTTACGTTATTTAAGTTGTAAAATCATATTCAATCTTGACCCACTCAGGAAATCTAACATAAACGTCCTGCTGATTTTGACAGTCATACAGCAAAAACACCCTCTAATGAGTATTTAATAGTCACCAAAAGTTTTGCATTAAGTACAAAGCCCTTTTGATTACTTATTCCACTAATTTAAAGTAAATGCTTTTACAGATGGCATCTGTTAGAACGCAGAGCGTGTGCTGCATTTATATGTAGTCATTGAAAATAAATTCCAGCTTTGGTATAAGGACTGTACAAAAAAGATCAAACACAAAACACTGAGTAAACATTTACTAGTGATATTTTTAAAGCTCTTCATAAAAGCTTATCCAATACCAGAATACAATACTCAAAGTATATGAAATAATTCAGAAATGCTTTGTCAAATTAGCACCTTATGAAAAATGACTGAGACAAAGTAATTTGGCTCTTCCATTTTGTTTATCATCTTCCCTGGGGTGCAACAATATTATATTGTAATATCCCTTCAAACTGTATGCCTTATAAATAAAAGAAAAAGAAAAAAATCTAAACTTTTAGCTACTAGAGATTAATGGGAGAAAAAAACGCCTTAGATTTAAATGAGAAGAAAAAAAAAAACAAAAAGCGACTGCCTATTTTTTTGAAGAGGGATATGAGAAAACAATTTTATTTTTTTTTGCCATCACCAAAAATTTAATCTAAAAAGTCATGCTAAATTATGCATTCAAAAGTTTGTAAATTAAGAACATTTTTGTCAATTTACAAATATGCCCCCAAAGTCCAAATATTTAATGGTTTTATATGTTTGCAAAGAAGCATCTTCGGCAAACAGAGAACACAGAGATACTGAGGGCATATTGAAAAATATAAAATTAAGCACTTTTAAAGAAAATATTTGTTAATTTAAATGCAAATTATATAACTTTCTTTTATGGTTATTTTCAGTACTTTCTATTAAAACCATTACAATTACTTTTAAAAGCTATTAGCATTAACACAGTGTGCATGCTGTCACAAAAAAAAAAAATTACCAAGTCAATACTAATTTCAGAGTAAAATTACAAAATTTTTTAGGTAAAAACTTTATAATAGGATTTCTTCCAAGAACTCAAAAAAAAAAAAAAAATCTGATTCAATCATTAGCTTGAATCAAACACCTAAAATTTAATAACCATAATTACAATTGTGAAATTTTAAAGTTTTACTATTCCCTGTGTTCCAACATGCAGATCTGCAGGTTTTGGCCTTGCCTTAACTCAGAGGAAAAGTATATGTTACACTGCATGATCTTTTTTACCTGTGCATCAAGACTGAACATTACCTGAGGTTTGTGCTTTACTGTGCTCCTAAAGTTGCTTTAGTGAAAACATAAGCACTGGCATATATGAATTTGTTTGTTTGTGCGTGTGTGTATGTGTGTGTGTGTGTGTGTGTGTGTGTATTATCAAAGTTTTCAAGTTTCATACTAATAGACAATTAGGATGCAATCAAAACACCCAACTGAAACCAGAAAACAAGAATACTCAATTTCAATACTTTGAATGAGAGCTGTGTTTCTTTTCCCTGCTTGTAATAAGACCACCTCTCCCAGAACGTTTAAAAAAAAAAAAAAAAGAAGAGATTATATTATGTTCAGATAGTATTTACTGCTCCAGTCTTCAACTGTAATTTTTATTGTTACTAGAATTAGTTATTTGTAAAATTACTAACACTAACTACTGCAGTTAAAAGTGTAGTTACAGATAACTTGAGAAACTATTGTTTTAGGACGTTGCTATACATTCATTATCAGTGATAACTGAGCCAGATAATCAGCCAGACCAGCCAAAAGCAACTAGAGCCTTTCTTGCATTCTTAAGAAGATTTCTCTTTCCCATGAAATTTATTTACCGTAGGGTGCGGGAAGCAATATTACTAATTGAGGCAGACACAAGGGAGGAAGAAGATATTCTATTATCTTTCTCATAAAATGAATAATAAGAATGGAGCTGATTAGCATACGAAAGACCACCCTTATAAAGAACATTTGACAGAGAGCAACAACCTCTATTTCATTCAATTTCTGACCAGCATGCTCATAATACAATTCTGAAGAAGCTACATCTTCTCAGAAGAAAACCTCATAACTCACTGGCCTTCCAAAGTCAGTGTTTGGTCTTTAACAGTTTGATTTTGCTAGAACTATTTCAGTGGTAAGAGAATAATGAACTTTTCATCCCTGTAGAATATAGCCTATATTTACTTTTCCATCCCTACAGAACTATAATTTTCAAGAAACAAGTTTATACCACAGGAACACCTTATTCCTCAGCTGGTTTTATTCTGGTTACCTTTTTATAAGGTGACAGATTCAACTCAAGCTGTTAGTAATAGGAGGCCCAGGATACACAGCAGTGTAAACTAAGGTTGTACAGGCAAAAAGTTTCAGTGCTTTTCACTTGTAATTGATGATTGCACAAAACAGATACAAGAAACTATGAATTTAGAATTTTAGACCAAATTTGCATTGCCTCAGTATTAGGTGTCCACATCCTGAGCCTTTATGTTTAAACATAATCGAACTTTATTTTCTCCTCACTTTTTTAATTAAAAATAAGATTAAGTATATAGAATGAAAATAGTTTTGAACTAGTATTGCAGAAGCAAACCAATTACAATAACCACTCTGCATTTGGATTACATGGAAAGGTTTTGATGGCGGGGGGGGCGGGGGGGGAGGTGACAGAGATGGCTTCCCCCATGTCCAGCAAAGCCAATGCCAGCCAGCTTCAAGACGGACCTGCCACTGGCCACGGCTGAGCCCATCAGTAATGGTGGTAGAGCCCGTGGGATAGCAGATATAGAAAGGATGGGGGAGGAAGCAGAGGGAAGCTGCTGTGCAACAGCAACAGCAGCCAGGAGAGGAGTGAGAATGTGTGAGAGAAACAGCCTTACAGACATCAAGGTCTGTGAGGAAGCAGAGGGAGGAGGTACCCCAGGTGACAGAGCACATATTCCCCTGCAGACTGTGGTGAAGACCATGATGAAGTAGGTTTTCCGCTACAGCCCATGGAGGTCTACAGTGTAACCAAGATCCACCTGCAGGATATGGAGGACCTCACACTGGAGCAGGTGGATGCCTGAAGAAGGCTGTCATCCACTGGGAAGCCCTCACTGGATCAGGGTGCTGACAGGACCTGTGACCCATGGAGAAAGGAGCCCACACTGAGAAAAGCTCCTGGCAGGACTTGTGACCCTGTGGGGGATCCACACTGGAGCAGGCAGTTCCCGAAGGACTGCACCCTGCAGAAGGGACCCATACTGAAGCAGTTTGTGACTGCAGCCTGTGCAAAGAACTCATGTTGGAGAAGTTCACGGAGGACTCTCCCATGGGAGAGACTCCACACTGAAGCAGAGGAAGACATGAAGA
This sequence comes from Margarornis squamiger, assembly GCA_035222235.1. Taxonomy (NCBI): domain Eukaryota; kingdom Metazoa; phylum Chordata; class Aves; order Passeriformes; family Furnariidae; genus Margarornis; species Margarornis squamiger. The sequence continues at coordinate 81,870,799 of JAWWTY010000001.1, forward strand.
ACCGACCACAGCATCCATGGGGGGATGGAGGTAGAGAAAATAGGGAGCGAAATGAAGCCTGGGAAGAAGGGAGGAGAGAGGGAAGGTGTTTTTAGGATTTGGAGTTTATTTCTTACTAGCCTACTCTGTTTTGACTGGAATAAATTAATTTCCCCAAGTCAAATCTGTTTTGCCTGTGACAGTAACTGGCAAGTGATCTCTCTCCCTGTCCTTATCTCAACTCATGAGTCTTTCATTATATTTCCTCTCTACTGTCCAGCTGAGGAGAGGACTGATAAGAGTGGCTTTGGTGGTCACCTGGCATCCAGCCAGAGTCAAGCTAACAGTTACTCAGATGGAGTATTAAGACCAAATGGAAAGCCTGTGTGAAATAAAATCCAAAACGGACCAGAAAATAAAATTGCAGCCCTAGGTATCAGGAAATATAAGAATAAGATGAGCATTGTTAAAAAAATCAAGATGGCTCAGCCCTGAAGAGGAAATTAATAGAAATAATAAAACTTCTTTGCTATATAAATAAAAAGAGAACAAGTGCACAGGAAAAATTAAGCCAGAATATAGTAGAGAGTAAAAATAATCTGTGTAGTATCTAAAACTTAAAAGAATATCTATCTCTTTTTTCAGAAGGACTGAAGATATGGCACATCAAGAAAAAATCAGGTTAATTCATAGAATGAATATGTGAAAAGTATATATAATTACCTCTTAGGTAAAAACAAGGTTTCAAGGTCTCAAATCAAAGGGATCATATGATATTTGCCGCAGGAAAACTGGAAAAAAATGGTATATGAAATTATAGACCCAGAAACAAGGTATTTTAATGAACTTCTCTTTATCAAAAAGTAAGAGAAAATGGAATAACAATATTTACTTAATGGAGATGTGATTGAGGAAACTGAAGGATCATTAACCTGATATGAGTTTTGCTTAAGCTTTTAGGGTAATTGTTGAAATACATGATTAAGACAGGAAAGGAAATGGAAAATGAAACATGTTACAACATCAATTTAGTAAAGTACCTGCTGTTAGACTACCATCTTAACTGTCTGGTCATAGATATTTTCCTAGCAAGAAACATGGAAGTCTTGGTTCATTACAGTTTTCTCATAGAAAAAAAAACACTAATAACAGTAATCATAATAAGCGTAATTGCCATTCCATTCTTCCTCAAACTGATGAAAATTTAAGAGTAGCAGTGGATAGAACCATTTGGAACTAGAGCAAACAGCCTGCTAGATTTAGGAAGCGAATGGTGACACATATGAGAAAGAAGAATTAAAAAAAATCACGAAGCAAAGACTAGAAGGAAAAGAAGGAGAGAAGAAAAGAGCCAGGTAATTTTAACTAGAAGAAAGGTGCTGGGTGACTTTGAATATGTTTGAATGGATCATGGTCCAGCTGCTTCCTAAAATCTATTCACCTGTTAAGTAGAGTCTGAAATGTAAAGGTCATTGAACACACCATCTTACCACTAGTTTATTTCAGGTACTTAATAGAAATTAAGTATGTTCTTATCACCTTTCTTTTTGTTAAAAATTTTCCCTGTCAACCTGCCAAGGAGCAAGTTTTCAGCCTTTCACCCACATGTCACAACAACAGTTGTCAAATGTCCACTCAAGAAGTGTCAAAAAAAAAATCTAAGTTAAATGCAGCAAAAAGTTCTTAGACTGTATTTAGACTGAAGTTTGTTACTTCATCTAACTTTGAGGAAATATTTGCATCTAAGAGCTTGATTTAACTATATGCGTTGTTTTAACTAAAATTGTTGTGAGCTCAAAAGGAAAACAGAGGAGATACTAAGAACGTTTCTTTGTCGGTGTAGAGCAGGTCAATATTTGCTTTAGCCCTGTGTTGCCTTTGCCATGATTCCTCCAATTGCAGATAACTAAGCATAAAAAATGCAACTTCCATTATATGAAATAGAATGCACATGAGTCTAATTGACATCTGAAACTTAGACATTTAAATCTGTATTCCACATTATTCAAAGAAGATATAAAGGATCTTTGGATGACTGTTCAACTTAGACAGGTGTATATGGCAATCCTGTTTTAAAAATAAGATTAAGATGAGGTGAAAAAACCTAGGAAAATTCATGTTTTTGTAAAGGGCAAGCATAGCTTAGCTTACTTAAACCTGGAGTTGGATGTTTGTGTGCTATGTTACATCAAGGGCTGAGGTACTGTATCACAATTGTGAAACTGAAAATAGTCTAGAGGAAAACAAAGCGGAAAGCAAAAATTGAGAAAGCAAACTAAAGCTGGTTAGTCTAAAAAAATCAAAGACTAAGACAAAATCACATGCAGACTTTAAACAAAGAAAAGGTTTCTCAAAGGCAAAGGGAAGTAGTTCTTCCTTTGAACCTACAAAAGATAAGACTTGGTGTTGAATGTACACTGAAAAAAAGCCTAGAAATTTCAGTCTTGAACTGTGAAATATTTTCTAGTGGTTTAACTAATGATGTGGTAGAACAGATTGTGTCTAGACACAGTTTTGGCATTTTGAAGAAGAGAAAGAGAAAATATCTAACAATAGCTGCTCTTTGTTAGAGGGAACAGATGGAGATGCCCTCTTGAGATCCTTTACAGACAATGTGACTGGAAGAGAAAGTATGATGGTGAGATGACTGAGCCCCACAATATGTTGAATTCATATGAAAGTCAAGTTTTGTACTGTATTTTCCCTGAGAAATAGGTAAAAAAAAAGTTTACTCAATGCCTATGGTTGGACTTCATCTGGGACTCTATGGATAGGTCAGTTGCTGGTGTTCCAGCATGGTTATATGAGATGGGAAAAAGACAATGAAGCCCTACTAAGATCCTGGGACAATAAGGGAGAGTAAAGTTATATCTACTATGAAGGACACAAATGAAAGGTTACTCGAAACTGACAAGAGTGACCTAGCTCTAATCTGAAGCTATTTAGCCTAATTGTATGACTCTGTACATTACTAAGACATTCTTACATTTACTTGCACTTATCTCTTTAGACATACTCTAAATGACTTATTTAGTCTAGAGAAATGAATGCTAAGTAGAAAAATTGTTTTCTGTGCAAACATCAACAGTACTAATAGCAAAAGAAGACCAGACCAATATAAACTAAGAAATAACACTGATTTGATAATAAAGGTTGCAAAGTAACAATGAGAATAATTTGACTTTAAAAGCATGCAGAGTCACCATTCATTAAAATAATACAGGTGAAACTGTTCTTCCTCTGATGCTCCAACTATTTTCAAGATAGTGTGTACATTTTGGTTCATTTCAATTCATGCATCAGTCACATGTATGCATTTCACTTCTTCTACGTGCAGTTACAACTCTCTTAAGATTAAATTTAATTTGTCTTGCCTGCTGTAATTACTTAAAAGTTTACTCAGTCTTATGGGTGTATAGAGATTGTGACTGTGAGTTCACAGGATTCTGTAATATAACAGGACATGGAGACTTTAGCCTCTAAATTTCACTACTTTGTTACATATTGCCACCAATACCACTAAAATCACCACCATCAAGTATACCTATGATTAATAAAGTGCATTAATAAATGTATCTGTCAAGTTATTGCAAATTATTTTTTACTATTAATATCATAGCAATAAGAAATTATGGAAGCACCCAATAACAACAATCAAGTATATGTATAATATTACTGGTTATGATGAACTTATTACTAGTGAAGAAAACATTAATAATACAGCAAAAGATATTGTTATGATAGACTTCTTACATATATGTATTGCACCAAGCACATCAGACAGAAAGGAGAAGGGGACCAAAAAGACTCCAGAAGAGGATCCAGCCATCCAAGAAGTGGGAGGACAAATTGAATTGTCTCCAGAAGTGGACCCAGAAGGAAACATACAATCTCACTTTAAAGATGATTCACATCTTGGAGTTTGGAGTCAGCCAGGTGTCCCTGGTAATGGTCCAAGATCTTGCTGAAAGTTCATGGAGACCCATTTAGAAAAAGGAAAAGTATGCGGCACAGGAATTTCTCAGAGACAGAAGCTCCGTTTTGGGTAGAAATTTAATCATTTTATGAAGGCACAAAAGGGCATAGGACACTACTTCAAGCAGCCAATAAATGCCCTTACTTTTTATTTTTCACATCTTACAGCTCATGTATAATGATGTTTTCTGATCTCACAGATTTTTTCCAGACTTTTCCAGACTCGTGCTATTCTTCCAATTAGAACAATGCAAAAAATTATATATTAAAAAATGGGACAAAAATTTGAATGAATATTTAATGTGAGGAGAAAAACTATTTCCAGTGAAGAAAGGGTTCTTCAAATAAATTTGAAACAAATTTGGCTGTGTAGGAATACATAAGGAAAAGGAACCACAGGAGGGCATTTGTAATCAGGAAGTAATTTTAGTTTTAATGAGGGGAAGCAGTAGACAAGACAGGTCTTTAAGTCACCACCTGGAGGACTTTAAAGGAAGGCGAAAGTTCAGAAAAGACATAACAGATTAATTCTAAAATGGATTTTTTTTCTTTTTTTTTTGAGAAAAAAGTGAGGCTGCATAATAATCTGAGGGTCAATAAACATGAGGTACTTTCTGTGAAATCCAGGAAATTACGTATGTAGGAGATGGTATGATTGAAGAGACTGTGACCAGAAAAGACTACCAAGGTCAAGAACTGTAAGTGGGAGAGAGAACTAATGATCAAGTTATCTATTGCTAATCTAATTGACCTTTTTTACATTAAATTATTCTTATTAGAAGTAGTAATTTTAGACAAATACTTATAATCATGAGGTGAGACTCAGCATGGGAAAAAGAGAAGGTGACAATGTCATAAAAGGTTCTTCCACAAGAGTCCTCAAAAAGCAGAAATAGTGAAACTGTGGAAACAACAGCGACTGCAGACAAAATGATCTTGTTCAGAAAACCAAATAACAAAATTAAAAAACAAAATGAAAGGTTATAGGCTGTTTTAAAACATTTAAGTTTTATATGTGCATTAAGTTTCTATTTGCATTTGCTTCTCATTTTTTCACTATATTTTCCAGGATTTTTTGCATAAAGCTTCGTATTTTTTGTGTACAGAACATTGGTACATATTGAGAGCATTCTTTCCTCAGTCAAGGTCCTAACCCTTTCTTCTGGAATGAATTTCATTCCATAACATTAACTGGTCTTTGAATGAATTCTTTGTTTTCTACTATACTGTGCATAATTTCTTAAGCTTTTCCCTGCCATGCATTTTGGAATTAAAATGACATCACAAATTATGCCCTGAGGAGTATCTTACTTGATTCATTTATGAATAAATTAATATTTTAATGTACCTGGTTTTATTGTTTTAAAAATTTATTTCAAACATTTCACATTTCTAAAGGGATTTTTTTTTTTTAACATCCATGACCTTAAGGCATCCTGTGTGGCTTTTTCCTACCAATAATTTCAGTGAAATTAATAGACATATAAGGGGTGAAAAAGCCTTCAGCAGTATTGCCATTTGAATAAGTTCTTAAATCCAGAAATAAAAATATGTGTGTGCATACTCTGTTATTTTTAGATATCCTGATTTCTGGTTGTAGCAGTCTGTTTATAACTTCAAACTCTAATCTCATAGAACTGTTCAATAAATTGTTCACATACATATATTCTATTCAGTATTTTGTAGGAAGCTTATTAGAGAGACAAATATTTTTGAAACTATTTGTGTGTTGTTAACATTAATAAATACTTGGCTTCTCATTATTCTTTATTGACACCTGTGAAAACATTTCAAAGGTATTGTCCATTTTCCTGAAGATGCTGAGTAGTAAGTCTTATTTCTTCATAGACATATTTCCATAATTTTCTGAATTGTTGCACAGCTAACAATAACTCTTCTTTAAAATTCTCATTCAAGCTGGAACAGCTGTGTTATATCTTTCTGGATGTATCATCCTTTCCTCACTACTAGGAATAATGAATGAGAAGGTCAAATAAACATGTACTTTTGGCAGAGGACAAATAAAAAGTAAACAATCAATATTGTTTCTAAATAAAAAATGTAATGGAAAGAATTTTAATGGGACAAGTGACTCACAATTATAAATACAGCAACCTGCTATCTAGAACTAGTTTTTGGCTGTCTTTCTGCTCTTTGCTCCCTGAGCTGGGTTGTAAACTTCTATTACTGTTACACAAATGTCATTAAGCAACTCTGAGATTATATTTTTTTGAAAAAGAAAATACCTTTTTTATCCACTTTAAGTATAAAATCAGGATTAAGATAAATTGATGTCACACATATACTTTGACAGTATGGCTTTTAAAAATGTCAACTTACTGTAGAGAACCTGAGCTGTTCAATAAGGTTCACATTGGAAACTGGTGGTCAGTTATCTCTTTTAAGATACTAATGGATGATCAGAAAATAGTTCTTAGTCTAAGTATCCAAAGGAAGTGCAATTGTAAAACAACTTGAGTTTTCATTCAAGTGATTTCATTCTTATGGAACTGGAAGCAATCAAAGATTTGACAACTATTTTTGTTTAGAAAATTCTGTCTACCAATTAAAAATTCTAAGATAAATAAAGTTTATGTATAAATATACTATATATATATATATATATATATACACCTGTCTGTAAAATAATCATCCCATGAGATGAGGACAAGACAGACCATCAAAGACATGCCAATGCTGAAACATAGCTATATGAGCTATTACCTGGTGACCTGATGGCATTTTGATCTTGGAATGCATAGTAGTTCAGAAGTGAGATGATGGTTCTGTCAGATGCAGTATAATTTCCAGTGGTAATTAGTGTGTAAATGTAATTTTACTGATAATTCATGCAAGAAACCAATAATCAGTTAGAGGCCGAAATATATAATTTATTTTCTTCAGTAGTTTCTTCTGCCAAACACATTTAAATAAAAAATGAAAAGCACTTATATAGGCCAAAAAACTTCAGCAAACTTTTGGAATTTTTTTTATGTCCCTCTATTTGTCTCATAGGGAAAGGGAAATAGCAAAATAAATGCTTATGGAATTCATCGAAAAGAAAAACATTATCCCTAAAAGACAGCTCAGTGTCATTGGTACTGGAGACATTCTGAGAAATTGCACTGTTTTATCTTAATCATCAATATCACTATCAGTCTCAAAAAACCCTGTTTTTACACAGCATTTGCATCAAGAACTCTTATCAGGGGTTACTCATAAAGGCTTCTGCGGGTTTGCTTCTGTGTAGAGACTCCTTTTGATATTCCTTACAGACCATGTTCGTTTGTTTCTGTTGCAGTTAATTCTCAGAGATTTAATAATCTATTTTTTGTATAATACTTTCTACACCAGCTTTTCTCAACTATTTAACTGCCTTAACTGGTTAATAAAACTACTCATCTACACTGAAAATAGAACTACTTTCATTTTAGTTACTTCTGTAGGTACACAGATAATAAGGAAATATGGGCCCTGGATTTGGACTTATTTGGTTGTAATACATCAAAAGGTGTCAGTGAGAAGCCAACCAAATTTAGATTAAACTGCAAAAAGAATGAACCTAAGCCATAGTTTATAGCCTGCCATCTATTCACTCCAGATTAAACACTGTATATGATTTAGTGTAGTTGCAAAGAATGGTGAATCAGCAAGTTCATTGGGATCTATAGAGGATTAACCGATCTGAAAAAACCAAATGGCTCTCATTTTAATGATATTTTAGGACTTAATGTATGAAAGTATTAATATTTTTATTAAATGGCTTTTTTTTCTTGAGATTCTATGATTTCCAAGGTGAGCACACTACTTTTCATAGGACTCAGTCTCCTGTGAATGACATTTTTCTCAGTCTTTCCTCACATCTTCTCCCCAGGTATTTATGCCTGTGGATGTAAGATACCGCTTTCCTTAGTATCTGACAGGTATACACTATTGCCTTCTCAAAGTAGAACCCTTTCTTGGGGAAGAAAGGTGACAAATGTGAGAAAATATTACAGTTTTCTTTCCTCAATGTATACATTTCCTCTGTAGAAAGAGACGCATACAAGAGACTTGATTTCCTCCCTTTTTGACCTATTCAAAGGTCTAAGAGCCCCAGGAAGCAAGGGCCTTCAAAAAAACATGTTAAAGAAATATCTGATTTTCACAATTTTTTTTTTTTTTTTTTTTAACATGGGGAGTGATCTGTGAACCTTAGTCTGCAACTTGTCTCAAACCTGCATCCTCAACAAAAAAAAAAACCAAAAAACAAAAAACCCCAAAAAAACCTTTTTTTTTTTTTTTTTTTCTGGTTTTAAACTATGATTCTCAGCTATTCTCAATCTCTGATACTGTACTTTCTGCAAACCCTTTGTGAGATACTACGATGGACACAAAGCCTTCAGTCCATTCCATCACCCTCATCTTTCTTTCTCTGGTGTTTCTATCAATGAAAGCAAAGGTGCACCTCAAGAACAGAAACTGTTAGTGTTACGGAAACAGTTAGTGTTTACTGAGGTGTGTATATTGAAAAGACTAAAACTACAGCAGACGTTTGGCTAGTACCAGAATGTAATAGTTAATCAGGTCCAAAAAGCTTCAGCATAATTTTTACTGTTTTCAACCCTTTTCAAAATTCTTCTCTTTACATGAGACTTTCAGGGAAGTCCTTTTTTGCATTGCAGTAAAAACTAACATTGAAGGAAATTCAGTGAAATAATATTTCTGGGATGAAACAGACTATTGCAGATTTAGATTCCTCTGAAATATGCTCCATCTGCAAATAAAAATTCAGCTATAGTGATGTGAGCAGTCATAAATGAGGCCTGCTTGGAAAGGGAAAATTTCTGAACAGAAGAAATTGTCTGCTGAGAAATAGTGACAGAAAAAGGCCTGCCAGCCTGGAACTGTGATCCCGGGAAGCAGACCTGGGAATGTGAAACACCCTTGAAAAGTGGAGGTGGCCTCTTTGAAGTGCAGTCAGGCTACTTAGAAACTAGAAACATCCCGAGGTACCACCAATTAACACAAAACTATGGGACCGTAGTGACAACTTTTCATCTAAGAAGCTGGAAAACAGTTCATAAAAAATAAAATTGCCCAGAAATAACATAAAACATGATCTTTTATTGTCTGTTGCACCTGAAAAATAGAAAAAAATAACATTTTGTATTGGCTTTTCAAAGTGGAATGTCCTACACACTTTTATGCCACTGTTTTAAGAAGGACTTAATTTATTTCCAGTAAGGAGCTTCTCTCTCTGAGAACCTGCCAGGTGAGATCCCTAAATGACTCCAGACTCTGTCTATCCTCACTTCTTTTGGAGATGGTTGGGTCCTCTTGCGCTGGGATCATTTTGTCTCTCATTTTTGGGATTGGTTGGCTCCTTCTGAAAACTAATTATTTTTTATTATTATTATTTTTATATAGTCATATATTTAATCTATATTAAGCATATCTGCTGTTATATTGTTGATAGGTTTGCTTCACTAATGACAAATGGTAGTAATTTTTAATAGCCTCTAGCTAGTTGTTTGTTGCTGCCCTTGATTGTACAAAATACCAATTGATGTTACTATAGATTGATATTGTAATATCAATTAATATTACACTATTGTTTGCTGATAGCAATATAGCTTGATATATAGTAATTCATATCCATTTTGCTAATCATAGTTATACTTGTTGCTGGTGATTTTTGTGACAGTTGTGTTAAACTGTCATAAAGTAGTGAAATTTAGAGGATAAAGCCTCTGCGTCCTTATGTCATCCTATGAACTCACAGTCACAACATCTATACACCCAAAGGCTGGATAACCCTTTAGGTCATGACATATAGTCAGATTTTTTATGAATTCTTTAAACAGTTATCACATATTGCATGAATACCCAACAAATATCCAGGCTCTTTATATTATATTGGATGAATTTGCTTTCTCTTCAGTTTTCACTGAGGTGCAAACCATGGCAAACTTTACTGAAGGATGCCTTGCTCTGTAGTGGCGTAACAGCATAAAATCATTAAAACGTAGTCAATTTTTTCTGCATAATTTACGGTTTATAAATTAACATACTTCGAGAGCTAAAACTATGAGAGACAGAGATTTCTATTCTAGTTGGGGATAGTCTATATCTCTTCCCTAATTAAACTTTCAGCCTAATACATTTTGAATAGCCTTATGTAGTCTAGGGATAAAAATTTTATATTCTGCCCTGTTGTAGCCTATACTTGTGCAGTTGTATACTAGTATACACTAGTGATGTGTGCTGTGCAGACTTACAAGTTGTACGTGGTTCTTGTTACAGCAAAAGCAATACTGAAATGTAAAGATAATAGCTATTATTTGTAAATAAAAGATTTACTTCAAGCAAATAAAAATCACTCAAAATAAAATACTTGTTATATTCTGATTTCTTAAACAATGCTACAACTAGCACTAGATGGTGTACAGTTGAACTCTGCTGAAATTTATTTTTTTTTGCATATTTTTATTTCTATAAAAGCAATATCTTTCTTCTGCTATTTTTCCTCTGGTTATGGAAATGTCATCATGGGTGCAGTTGGAAGGAAAAACCAGGGAGGATGGTCAGATGTTAATTAGGAGGAATACTGAAAAAAAAATAATGCCTCAAGGCTCAAAGGATTTCAGATTGACATGTGACTGCTAAAAAAAACATCTACTGAAGTAGAGAAGAAAATAGGAAGGGGATACTATGGAAAAGATATAAAAGGGAGGAAAAGCACTGAGAAAGATAGAATGGCAAAATACAGTTGAAGAAATGCCAAGTGAGACAAGAAAATAGCCTAATCTATAAAAAAATATATTTCAAATCAAGTTCCACTTTCTATTGGCACCAACAAGCTCAGAAGGGTTATTCAAAATCATCTTTCAATTTTGTTTTCAAGACTAATAACAAAAAATGGCCTTTAAAAAAAAATAAGGGCCTTTAAATATGTCTAAGTGCTCTAAAGTTTAGAGTGTGGTATGTCTTCTTTACTAATGTTTCTTCTCCCTGCGCTGTTCTGAAAGCAAAAGCATATGGGAGCTACAGTTTGTGGTGAAGTTATTTTTTCATTAAGGCAATGTGAACTATATCTTAATGAAGTGGAAATTGTTTTCCATTCTGTAAAAAAAGATATAGGGTATGTGAAAGGTAATTAAAGTCTTACTGACATCAGTTCTTTGGTGCAACAGCTGCAAGTGTAGGAGGTCTGAAAAAGATAATACAGTCCTACGCTGTATATTTTTTGCCCAAGTTCTCTTGAAATCGCCCACCTTGTCTACTTTTCTTTTGGATTGCTCAAATTCCATTAGTTTTCATTCCATGCATTTTATAGCCTATGTCAATGGTAATGACAAGATTGACCCTCCATGTAATTTGGTGAAAATCTGAGATAGTGTGAGTTTGACACACATGCAGAAATACCCAAGCATTGTAGGTTTATTTCATTTTGAGGTCTTTCAATGACAAGAAAATGCCTTACTGAGACAATGGGGCACTCAAATGCTTTCTTAATAAAGTCACAGCAATAAAGATGATTTCATGCACATTACAATTAATAGTGTCAGTGACTCTGAGAGAATGATCATTTCCCCCCTTCTAAAACCTCTGCAACTGAATAGAAATTCATAATCCGTGACTTGTAATTAGGCAATAAATGGAAAACTTATGTGAGCAGAGGTAGATAGATCCTACTTTTGAGTAAATGTTTCTTCTCAGTAGTGTTCCAGTTACTTTCTGGACTGACTCACCCTAAACCTGTTGAGAAGAATTGCCTTACAACATCAAGGTTCCATGTCTAAGGCAGTTCAAGGCAATAGTGCATTATCATGCATTTTTGCAAAACAAAGCAAGCAAATGTGGAGAACAGTTACATTTTTAACTAGAAACTGTGAAAAACAAGTAGGTTACATTTATAGCAATATCATCCCTCTTTAAGACACAAAGCAATCTAACACAGATTTAAAAGGAAAAACAAACAAAAAAAAAGACTTGATTACCACTCCTAGTCTTTGCATTGCACCAGATGTTGACTTAATTGAACAAATACTGTCTGATTACAGCAAAGCATATTGCAACTATGGTTATAAGAGACAGTGACACAGATTACCAGCCAGCATGCAGTCCCGTTGATATCAGTATATGTAGTCTGATTTTCACAAGCAGAGGTTTTGGCTTATAATTTTCTAATTATTAGAAAGGAGGGGTATATGAAAGTATTTTCACATTATTTTAAAAAAAAATAAACAATCTACTTTTTTTTTTTTTAATAGTTATTATTATATGTCAGCTGAAAGGTACACATATACATTTCAGCCCTCTCAGTATATATTGTATATATATATATATACAGTATATAGTAGCCAAATACCTTATCTATTGATTTAGCATGTGCCAGCATATAACCATATCCAACAACTTAACCTCAAATTTTGCCCTCAAAAATCAAAGCAAAGGTTCTATGCTTTCCAAAATAAAGTTAAAATCATTCAAGTTATTGAGTAAATAGTTTTATCAAATAGTGTAGTGTCGCGTTCCGCCGGGGAAAAGAGGAGACGGAAAAGGTCCACACTGATTGAGGGTTGAACAGGAGTGAACACTTTATTCTGGGCGCATGGGACTTATATAAGGTTGGGAATGGAAGGTTCCAGAACTTGCGAGGAGACTGGGGCGGAGCTAGGGCGGAGCACGACACAAAAGGACAAAAGGGGAGGGGATGTGACAAACAAGGGAAAACTGGAGAGTGGCTAGCCTTATATGGTATTGGTGCAGTGCATTGTAGGCTAGCCAATGAGAAACTAGGAACACAGGAACCAATCAGGGTATTGTAACTGGGGGCACATGAACCAATCAGAACAATTGAACATGTCAATAGTAATAATGACTACTGGAACATGACTGTTCTATATCTATGAAACCGTAACATCAAAAAACTTTTTAAATGTTAATCTGGGGTCTGCTGGGTGTCTGCTGTTTCCAGCATCTATAAAAGTGTCCCTTTCATGTGGATTTCTTCTGCTTCTTGTCCAGTCCAGTATGTTGTTCCTTCCAATCGCTAAAATCTTCGGCTGGTTCCCCCACAGTGTAGCAGTAAAAATCTGTGTGACTACTACACATGCATAACATTACCCAACCACAGTGAAAGGTTTTATATGTAGTGTTCCTCTGGGATTTATAAAGCTGTCATTGTTATTAAGTCTGACACAGACTAAAGAGCTCATTTGAAGTAAATTACATTTTTAGCATTTTTTTTTTTTAATATTTTGCAACAAATGGGATATCTATGATAAAACTCAATGGATTAACACAAATTTAAAATTGAACTTTTAGATTTCCAACTCTTATGAGATAAAACAACATTGAGAACATAGTCAGCATCAGGATCATGCAGAAAAACTGCAGAAAATTTAATTTATTAAGATCTTTTCATACATCTGAAGTTCCAAAAATACATCTAATCTGAAGGGGGGTTTAGAGTCAAATTTCCCTACAATATTTAAAGATACAAGATCAGTATGTATCTAATAAATGTAATTATTATAAAATAGTGAAATAATCGCCTTAACTGCTTCACTGACCAATTTATGAAAGGAAGAAATCATTGTATGCAAACAGGAGAACATTACAGTGTAGTGTTGACCTTCACTCTTTAATAAGGAGACTCAGTACTGAATATATGCTGTTTTGAAGGGCCCCTTGAGCTTTTATTATTTTATTGTGAACTCTGTGCCTAGAAGCACTTAGCCAAGTAAAAAGATTAGCTAGGGGCCTCCCATTCCTACCAAGGTCTGGTACAAACTGTAGTTAACAGATTAAGTTGAAGGGCCCTTCTGTTGGGTGCTCTCATTGTTTCATTCCTTGGAGTACTCCAGCTAAAAGACACCAAGCTGATTACATGCATTGTAAACAGTCTGTCTTGTTTTGCAATTTGTATGTAGGGTAATGAACATTGTAAACATATGTAAAACTTCACACTAAGTTATTTTAGAGCTGCAGTTCAGTGCTTATTAAAATTCTGTCTTTCTGTCCTTTATCAGGCAATTCCATTCAGCTATAGTGATTTCACCAGGGGTGAAATATGCTTATTCAGAAAAGAAAATCCTAAATTCCAGGAACACAATGGTACAAAGGGGTCAGGCTCTCCCTCTAAACTTTGCATGTCACTTTTTTTCCCCCCCGAAACTAAAGTAGGCATAAAAAATCCAGTTTAACAGAGAAACTGCAGCTAAAATTTAAATTATCTCTGACTGAGGTGACAAAAATGGTTAGAGCAACAAGCATGCTGCACCCAGAATGGATTATAATTATAATTCTTTATAATTAGCACCATCTTTGAATTTTTAAATATATTTCTCTCTTAAAAACATTCATATCTCTCATTCTCCATAGACCCCCACCCTTCTTTCTCATTCTGTATAAAGCTAAAAGAAAATTAAATGTTGGCAGTTAAAGTAGCTACATAAGTGTGGCAACCATCCAACACTTATACAAGCAGATCTGGAGTCATCTTTACATGTGCAAAAATAGTTGAAAGAGATTTTAGCACTCTAGACATTTTATCTGGGTAAGATCTTACTCAGTGGAAGATGATTGACAGCAGCTCTTATGTTTGAAGATTTTAACAGAGAATGTACAATGTCTAATAAATGGTGCTCCTTACACAGTTCAGCCATTTATTTGTTCAGAAAACCACATGCGGAGCACTCTGGGTCAGATGCCAGGGAAATGTTTCATTGTCTTATGTAGATGAGGCTGTCCTCTTGTACAGACCCACTATATTTACCAAGGTAATTGGTAACTGTTACATACAATATCACTTCTGCCACAGAAGCACTATCACTGGAGATTTAATGAGCTGAACTCGTGTCAGAAAGGAGCAGTTTTATTTACTGCTATGAATTTTTTTAAGTATCCATCAGTGTGTACTTTTTACTCCAAGAGGCTAGTTTACACGAATCAGTCAAATATAATCCACCACCACAACTTCAAGTATTTTTGAGCTCATTATTAATATCTCATCACAATTTACTGAAATCTGCATTGGGGATATAGATCCCAAGAAAAGTTTTTAAAGTGTGATGAATCAGACAACAGGTAATTTAAAAGGACAATCACTTTAAGATAATTCACTTTGAAATAATAAATTGCTGTCAAAAATTTTGAGACTAGATACTGCCCTCCCTTTCAGTAGTGTCAGTCAAGAATAAGTCTTCTGAAGCCAATGCAATTATTTTAGGTTTAAATCCATATATCTTAAATCATAGTGATTCAGTCCTCTCCATAAATTAACCAGGGTTTGTTCATGCGCTCTTTGTTCAGACGTATATTCAGGTAAATGCATAGAAGTTTGTGCTTGGATAAAGAATTATAGATTTTTAAAATACTGAATGATTATACCACAAGTAATTTAATTCTAGGTGAAATTCATTCCCTCTGACACTCCCTAATGCACACACAGCAACACAAACACACATACATACATAGAAACATATGGACTCCTGTAAAAAATCTAAGGATGCAAGCTTAGCTAAAGGAGCACCATTGAGGCTAGAGAACAAAATAATCATTTTTGAAACCAGAAGTAGTCAAAGAAACAGTAGTGAGGTTTGTGCCCATGAGTTATAATAATGCATACCCCCATGTTTGTGGCCAAATCTTTATGACCCCCTGTAAGACCAAGGTTTACTCTAAGCAGAATAGAAAATCTAGTGGGTAAGTTTTATTAACATTTTATATTTGTTAAGTCTTGTATAAAATCCTCTCATAGGAAAAATGGAAGGAAAGCTTATAGAAAACAAGCATTATAAAAACCCTTAAAACAATGAAAACACTGAGGAAGTTCTTTCATTTATCTTTATTATTTTTAAAGTGTTATTCAAAAATGTCATCTAATTCATCACTTTGCTATTTTTTTAATGAACTCAAAGCATACAGTAAGGTAGCTCAAAAGCACTTTTCTGTCTGGGCCAAAATTTATCTCCAGTATAACAATGAGTCAAGATTCATTTTATACCTTGTTTGCCTTTCTATTGTTGGGTAAGAATATAATTTTGTTTATTGTTCGCTCTCCCCTTCTGTTTCTAGTAGTTTCATTTGTATAAAATATTGCATGTAATAAATCATTCATGGCAGAAATAGTAATAATATTGACCACACATAGCTATTTGTCATTGTGTTTATCATTGTGCTTGCTCTCTTCCTGCCCTGCATATGGTCCCCACTGTGCCTACAACACCCAAGGAGTGCAGAAAAGCAGTGTATCACTGTCAACAGTGTGAGTTCCACAGGGGAACTGGCACACATATAGTGTTGCAAATACTAGTGTGTCTTGAGATACAAGACCTGGTGTCAGTCTTATGGACTTCAGTAGTGTTTGGTTTAGGCCTGAAGGAAAGGTGAAAGCACAAAAAAAACAAAAAAAAAAAAAAAAAAAAAAAAAAAAAAAAAAAAAGGCAGCTTTAAAATATAGGTTTGCACTAAAATATGAACATTCCTGACTTCAGCAAGAGGCCAAATGATCAGCCATACCATTATTTTAATGATTGTAGTAATCAATATGCACTTATTATTTTGTGCATTTTGAAACTGTAAAAGGTCCATTAATTCCACTTTCTATCAGATCAGGTAGTTTTTGCTGTTACTACAGCCTAGTGTGCGCTGTTCAGCTCTTCCATGTATTTACACAATGTCATTTCTACATCTCTTTTTATCTCATTCCGGGCATGATAACCTTTGAGTTAACCAGTGCAATGCCAGCCTGTGGCTCAATATTGGTCTCTATGTTGCCAGAAGCTTTTGCTATTACAAAGGACACAGACAAAATTATTTTCCTTCTTAATCTTTGCAGGAAATTAAACACTGTCTTTGTTGATGAGATAAGGGATTATAAATTGTGATAAAAATACAGGTGTGGAAATGTCTTAATTTGTGGGATAGAAGACACATTCTCTGTCTAAGCCCCAAACCCTGCTCATTTCTTATACTGACCAGCCAGTTTCTGTGACTTTTGAAATTATTCTCCACTGCACTGGAGAAAACTGAAACTCAGTTATCAAATAAACCGCTTCAAACTTACAAGTTGATTGCAAATAGAACTTATTTTCTTCTGAGAGTCCATTTTCTTTTGCTAAAGTGATTTCACAGAAACAACTGAAAACCCCATAAGTTAGAGTTTTCTTTCTCTTTTAATAAACCTAAATCACTTGGAGGACTGACACCATTTTCTTCCTTGTCTGCATGAAAGAAAGAAAAGCGTTAATCTCTCAAAATGCTACTTTAGAAAAATTATTTTACTCAATACCTTATGTGTCAAAAAATAATTTTCAAAGTATTTTCATTATAGAAAGATATATTAATTTGGAATTTTTCTGTACACATCAATGCTATCTGGAGTAACAGCATACACATACAAAATGTAATAGTTAAAACTGGTGACTCACAGTAACATGACAGCCTTCAAATGTTATTTAAAAGTACAAGTGTTCTTAACTTTTGTCTGTTATGAATACTGTTCATCCTTCTTTGAACCTGTTTTACAACACTTTCCCACAGTGTCAACCTCATATATTGCAACTGATCTGTAGATCTATACACTTCTATGGCTTGCAACTTTTTGTCTCAGTTACACCAGCATCTATTTTATATGCAAGTCCTAGATCTGTGACTTCATCATATCCATGTCCTGCCACCAGATACAGAAGCGCTTTGTTCTGCCTCTTTTCATGCTGGAGGAGTTTTTCCTAGGGGTTGCTCCTTGTTCTGAAACATGAAAATGTGTGAAGCATAAAACTCCAGCTGTGAATACTTACCTCCCTGCAGTGTTAAAAAGTTCAATATACAAAACACCTGGTTTCAAGCAAAATGTACACTAAGATATATGGCAATGAGACAGATTTAATATACCCCATAGGGCCCTCAAGCAGTTTTTAAATTAAAGACACAACATAGTTTGGTTTCTTGTCTCTTTTTTTTTTTTTTCCCTCCCTTAAATGAGCCTTTACCATTTTTTAAATAATTAATTGATACTTCCTAAACTAAAAAGCAATTTGTGGTGATCAGAAAGGATGAGAATTCATTGTTATGCAAATAAAATTTGAAATATAAAGTTTACATTATGAATGGAAAAAAAGTCTTTCTTTCATGTAGAAAAATTATAGATGATCCCTGAAAATCTTGACATGGAGTAGATTCTACAGTTTACTTGAGGTTTACTTACACATTGGTATGTAGACTACTATTCAATGGTAATAATAAAGTAGAACCTATTCCTCCTACATTATGTTTTGCAAACAGTATTTTACATTTCTATTTGTCTGTACTTCCATATGGAGCTGTTCGAATGCCCAGGAATATAGATGTGCCTTGAAATAATTGACAAGGAGTTCACAACAGAAAATAATTAGGAAATTCAAAAAATCATAGGTCATCGAATGTTGTTATTATGGCTTCATACAACAGATAGAGACATCCTCACTGTGTATGTTTTCATTCAGGCCCACATACTCATTTTTCCTTGCATTATATCTTGCTTATTTAGTAAGCCTTTCCTCTGAACAACACAACCTTTCTCTTTAGAGGATAACATGTATAACAATGGAAACACAATCTTTCCCAACATATGGACATGTGAACAAAAAGGCACTCATATTTTTCAATCATTCACTTAATTTAAGTTTTAAAACGACAGAATTCTGGTGCACATAAGGCATATCTATGAAGTTAAAAATGTAGATTTTCAATTCTTGTTTCAGAATAATCCTTGGGACTCTAGTGTTTGATGCACTGAGTACTCAAAACACCCCAAAGCACTGGTAAATCAGGACTGAGAATTTATTTATTTTTTTGTATGATCAATGATAAATTTTGGACCTGTGGATGACCTCAACAGCTGATGTAGGAGACCAACTGTGCTTCACCATTGTCCATAGCTAAGCCAGGGCCAGAAACAGATCTCTTAGAGGTCACAGAGGACTCTTCCTCTGTGAGGGAGTTCAATCACAGCTCAGCTCAATTTTTTTCCAACTCATCACTATGAATTTAATATTCAAATGACTCTTAAAATAGAAAAGTGCCTGTCAGGTGTCATTTCTGAACTACAACATAATAGCAGCTAGATATGAACACTGTTAAAGAATGCAGACATGAAGTGTAAATCAAGTACAAGAATGTCATGCAGAAACCAATAACAGATTCAAGAGTAGAATTCATGGAGACATTTCATGAATATGCTAAAGATTATTATGAAATACGTTTCTTTATTTATATTTTCCATTTTCAGTGACCAATGACTGAAAAACTATAAGGTTTCTGATCTATATAGTTGGGGAATTTTATATTCTGTTTCTGCTAACACTCAAAATTTGCCAGATTGTAACTGTTAAATAGTCTCACATTAGTGGTCATCACCAAGTAAAATAAATTTATTAATTTAAAGCTCCATTACCTTTATGTATGTCTAGAGATGGATGGATGAAGAAAGAATTATTGGAATAGATAAGGAACATCTGTAATGAATCTACCAGTATTAAATAACATTTTTATAATCTACAGTAAGTCTGCATTAAATAAATAAATAAATAAATAAACACTTTATATTTCTGAGTAGTCTAGTAATGGTGTGCATATTTTTACTCCATATCAAATTCAAATTATCCTTGTCTTAAAATACAGAATGTATAACTTCATTGTTACCACGTACTAAGGAAATAGACCCACGACAGTAATATTCAAATTATATGCCATGATACACCCAATATAGCTGCCTCAGCATGTCATTCTTTCATTGTGCTTGCATAAAACTTTGTTTACATTTATGCATAGACATTAAAATTGAATTTATTTTCCACAAAATATGATTTAAATCAACTTAATTCTTACTAATAAGAAGAATGATTTTTTGTTCATCATGCTAATATCAAAAAGTTCTAGTCACCATTTCTTTAATAATTACAGGCTTCTTGGAACGTAGTAAAACAAGATCTTAAATCCTTTTCCCTTTTGTTGTTACACAGTGTGTGTTATAAAAGCAATATGAACTATGCAATTAAAAAAAAACACAAAAAGATTTCTGATAGCGCAGGTTTAAATTTTTTATACTTTTTCTTTCAAATTCACAAAATTAACTGTCTTGCTCATGTCTGAGTCATTAAACATATTTTTTTCATAAAGTTATTTATTGATCTACCCCAAGTACAGATTATCAGGGCTTAAATATACACATGCATGTTTATCTATGTGCTTATGGAGCTTTCATGCATTTTGATTGTAAGGTTTCAAGTGTTTCTAAGATTTTAATGAAATAAAGCAGTTTAATGGATTATCCTTCTGTGTTGGCTGCTCCAAAATGAGAAAACCTTCCAAGAAGAGAAACTGAGTTAATTCTAAGTTGTGGTTTACAACTTCTCTTAATGTTCTGTTGAACCTTTCTCCAGTATTCCAGGTCTTATTTGTTCAGTTCATATGATTAAGTGTTGATCAAAAGAAAAATTTTGAACTTCTTTTTTTTTTCTTTTTGCCTGATTTACAAAGATTTTAAGTACTAGAAAGAAAGAAAAGTTCTTTAATAGACAAGGAGGAAAGAAGTGCAGGTTACTATCAGGAAATATCAGGATTAACAGCAATAGTTTCCCAAGGGTAAAGAGGTAAACCATGTTTGTATTTCATTTAAATTGGAAAAAGTAAAACAAAGCCTAACTTTGGATTAACCAGACAGTGTACTCTAGTAGATTTCTCAAATAACTAGATTGAAAAGTTCTTCTTTGATTAAGGGTTTGCACCATACTCTAGAGAAACTGAATTTTCTTTTTCAACAGCGTATTTGTCACCCTTTTCCTGTGTGAATGTTGTTCAGAGCCTGATTTTTATTTCAATGAATGTATTAAAATTTTGCAAATTTTAAATCAAATCACAGAGAAAAAATTTTTTTTTCCTGTGGGATACCTTTAAAAGATTCATCATGCTTATATATTTCTCATACTTACCACTAATTGTTTAAATAAATATCACTGATCCCTTAAATGATGAAAAAAGTTGTAAGTAAAAAATTATCAATGCCGAAGAAATAACAAATCAGAAATACTGATACTGAATACTGAATACTGAATACTTGCATATTCATGACAATTCCCTCAAATAACAAGATATTTTGAAGATTCAAGTCTGTTTCAATACATTCAGTGACTATCCAAATATTCACAAACATTACAATCTCAAAAATAATATCTCTGTAATCTTTCATCTATAAAATTCTTTGCGAAAAATTCTTTTTTTAATTGGAGAAACAGTACTTAATTTATTATCAGAAATGTTAAAAAATGAAATTGTTACAAAGCATAAATTTTCAGTGAGATTTCTAGATTTCGGAGAATGGGAATGACATGTTCTTATAATGATAGACTTTGATAGGTGTTTAAATAAGAAGTAATATAGAAACTGTTAGCAAAAAGTGTATCAGTTTTCTTTAGAAATAACACGATTTTGTTTGTTGTTTTTTAATAAAGGTAGATTTAGAGCATGGTTTCATTCAGTTCAAATCCTTCTTCAGAACTAACTTTTGATCACAATTTATTTGCAAGAGCAAGCTGTTTTTCAGTGGTAAGTGAAGGAAAACATCGAGTGAACTCTTGCAAGAAGAGTTATCTCTCAGATGTTCCAGCAGGTGTTACTTTTGCACTGCATTTCCCTTCTGTATCGATTTTCTATGAGACATCCTAGAAACACAGACCATAAAAATGGTTCCAGTTTAAAAAAACTCTGTCCCACATCCAGAAGTAGTATCAGGGGGAGAGAGGGAAGTATGCACTTTTAAAGATGATTAACCTTCACTCTGTTAGTATTAATCAGCTTGAACTATTACAAGAGATGACATAAATGAAGTTGGATTGGATGGGATAATTTCATTTATGTACTGGTGAAAGAGAGTCACTGTGCATTGACTTCAAATAACCCAGGTTTTTAGTTAGGGGGAATTATTTGGCTATAGGAAAGGGGCCCTCCACTGCAGAATTTTCCACTTTTTAAACACCTTAGGGAGTAATTTTATGACTTATATTTAAAAAAGAAAACAAAACCCTGAAAACGTTCACAGATGATGCCATGCTGGGCGAGGGTGTTGATCTGCTGGAGAGAAGAAAGGCCCTGCAGAGGGGTCTGGACAAGCTGGATCACAGGGCCAAGGCCAGTGGTATGATGTTCAATAAGGCAAAGTGCTGGGTGATGCACTTGGGTCATAAAACCCCCATACAATGCTAGGGGCTTGGTCCAGGGTGGCTGAAAAGCTGACTGGTGGAAAAGGACATGGGGGTGCTGGTTGATAGCAGGCTGTGACGGCAGTGTGCCCAGGTGGCCAAGAAGGAAAACACCCTGGCTTATATAAAAAAAACAGTGGCCAGCAGGACTAAGGATGTGACTGTCTGTCTGTACTCATCACTGGTGATGTCACACCTCAAGTCCTGTGTCCAGTCTGGGCCCCACACTACAAGAAAGACATTGAGGTGCGGAAGCTTGCCCAGGGAAGGGCAACCAAACTGGTGAAGGGTCTAGAGAGTAAGTCATATGAGGAATGGCTGAGGGAGCTGGGTTTGCTTAGCCTAGAGAAAAGAAGGGTCTAGGAACACCTTATCACTTTCTACAACTGTGAGACACTGGATTTGAATCTCACTGGATTGTTCAATTATTGGGCCATAACAAATACTCTGTGTGTGGTGGGAGGGCCAGCCATGAAACCCACATGGCTGCAGCCTCATGGCAGGCCCATGGAATTCACGTGGAGTAGCTGTCCGTCAAAAGGGCAGTCTGGAGCCTTTGATTGTCTGCACCACCTCTCAGTCTGGCCTAGGGAGCACTGAGTGGTCAGTGAGTCAAACATCCTGCCTGAGAGGGGTGGCTACAGTGGCCAAAGCACATAAATACAGCAGCACGTGGGTTGCATCTTGCCCTTTCTCTCAGGACCTGCCATCAGTGTGTGGAGCTGGACCTCCATAGCATTCTTCTGTGCTAGCTACTTTTCTCTTAATATTTTCTTAATCTGTTTTCTCTTTCCAGCTATTTACTCCTGTTTCTTTTTTTAATCTCTTTCTTTCTTTATTCTTTCCTTAATCTATATTAGGTAACTTAAAACAGATTGGTTGTATTTTACTGAGGTGTGTGGGTTAGCATGTGCTGGGTACTTTGGTGAAATACCTTGTGTTGGTTGTATGTCACCCCTTTTAACTTTTGCCAAAATGCTTAATTTCTCACTAAATTAAAATAAATCCCTTGGGAAATGTATGCAGCGTTTTCTCTTTACACGTTCTCGAGGTATTAAGAACAAAAGGCTCTGCAAAAGTTTGATAGACAAATTCTTGGAGCCTTAAATACAAATAAAATGCTTAGGCAAGCACATGGCTTGAACCCAGGGTCTTACAATAACTACCTGAAAGGAGGTTGTAGCCAGATGGGAGTTGGCCTCTTCTGCAAGGCAACTAGGGACAGCACAAGAGGAAATGGCCGCAAGCTGTGCCAGGGGAGGTTCAGGCTGGAGATCAGGAAGCACTTCTTCATTGAAATGGTGATTAGGCATTGGAATGGATGTGCAGGGAAGCGGTGCAGTCAACATACTTGGAAGTGTCCAAGAAATGACTAGAGATGGCACTTAGTTGTCTGGTTTAGTTCATGGCATGGGTTCAGTCAATAGTTGGACTTGATGATATTAGAGATCTTTTTCAACCTTACTGATCTGATGATTCTATGTTTCCAATAGTTTATGTTCTTTAGTAACTACACTGTTATCTTATTTAGTAAAATAATATTTTTCTTTTAAGGTACACTTTTTTGCTGCAGGACAAAATTCTCCTGTATCTTGTGTTGATACTGAACAAAAATGCATAAATGTATGAAATATGAAATGGATTACAATTTCTGTGATCTGGCCAGGAATTCTATCTTCCAGAAGTAGAGTGTTCACATGGAACTTTCAGGTGATGATACTTTTATTTATGTCAGGTGAAATATTAGGTTCACATTACAGAGATAAAATTCTGAATCTCTAAAAAGATTCCTCAGCATTGGTGACGCATAATATATTTTTCCTCTATGAAAATAAGTTAACACATTCCTTCACCTTGGCTATCTAGAACAGTCATGTTTCAGCATTTTGATGATAAATTCCACAAAGACATAAGTTCTTTCCTTTGTCTTTGAAAAAGACTACAAATGTCCTCTGACCTGTGTAGCTAGGACAGTACTGAAAAACAATTAATCAAAATCAATTTCCTATCTTTCCAATAGTCCTGTTCCTTTCAGGAAAAACACAGCTTGTCTTTCCAGTCTGCAGGTGTTAGTATTATGAAATAGCATATTCAGAATACTAAGCATTATATGTAAAAGATTTATTTAAAAAATAAAATAATTATGGTAGAAGACACTTATACTGTTCTGTACTCCAAAAATTATTTACTCTTCTCTTAGATTTTTATTTCTGTTATAGCTGAATTTTAGTATTATTCAACTGAGTTATCACCAAAAAATAAATTCAGCAAGCACATAAAGACATAAATTCTTTTTAGCAAGATGATGTCAAATACTTAAAAAAAAATACTCTGGAAAGTTAAAATTTTCTAGCATATGCTCACAGTAGCCTCTTTTTTGGTTTGTTGGTTTTGTGGGGGTTTTGTTTGTTTGTTTGTTTGTTTGACTCTGCTTTGTTTCATTTCCTGTAGAATAGCATAAACTTCTCTTAAATTGCCATATTTCTTAGAAAATATGAAATTAGAGTCCAATGACTGATACTGTGTTGTAAAGGGGTTAATATCTGTTACATTATTTATTTTTTTTTACATTTTCTTGTTCAGGTGTCACTCTTCCCAAACACTAAGCTAGTCAGACTAGTCCTTAAGATGCATCTTCTATCACTTCTAAGTTATGATGTTTTTACCTGTTATCAGCATGTAAAAAACTATTGGAAGACATTTGGGAAAGGAGAATAAAATGCTATTTAGTTATGCTACTGACATGGGCTTTTAATTGGTAATTGCATTCACAACCCACTTTTCTGTTCTTTTATTTTTATTCTCTTTTCTTTCACCAGAAGAAAGATTCTGGTTTCAAAAAGATTTTCATTAACTCACACTAATTAGCTTTATTTCAGACAAAGACAATATCAAAATATGTTTGAACAGTAATTCATTTACGCAGACTCTTATGCATCTTCCATAGCAGCAAAAGGTTGATACATTGACATACTCTGTTTCTACTTCATACCTAATAAACCATCCAGTTTACTTTTGTGCTATGGAAGCCTCAATAAAGAAGCTGTGCATCTCTGGAGAAAAATGTTGAAGTGTTAAAATACTGTTTGTTAGAGTTAGTTGAAAGATGGCAACGGTCCTAATGGCTACCTTTATCCTAATAAACTAAATGGGTCTGGAGAGTTCATGCAAAATGTCAGACTGCTTAGTTGCTCAGATGTCTCTTAATACATACCTTCTACTATTGAAAGAAGCATCCTCTCAGGCAAACCCAGGTAGAGAGGGGACACACATAGGCCAAGGCTGTTATTAACAGCAGCACTTTCTTTCTTTTTTCTGGAATTAAAAATGGTATAGCCATATATGGTCTGTGTTGTGGTACCTGTCTTCAGGGCCAGAATATACATCCTGACCCATTGTGTTGATGTAGACATTTATTGCATTTAAAACATTTTGATAAGCTGTCTGCAGAATGTACTTAGGGGAGATCCATATTTTATTTTTTTTAATTATTGTTTGTTTCTTTCATTGTTTTGTTTATGGTTATTTTGCTTTACAGTTTTGCTCCTGCATTTTTGCATGAGCTTGGTCTCTTCATCCTTCAAAACAAGTGATATTTTCCTTCTGAAGACACAGCAATTTCTGGTTTTTTTCTAGCTTTTTGACACAGGATACTTTGTGTAGAATCTGTAGAATCTCTGAAGTAGTATCCTGGCTGTTTCTGACTTTCCAACACATTTGATCCAAGTGCTGGCTTATGAACTTTACATTTAAAATTTGTTGTCAACCACACACTGGTATTTGACATTGCTTCATATTGAGATGTGGAGGAGTCTAGGCTTCAACTCTTTTTCCTCCCCTCTCTGGAAAAGTGGGGATAGTATAGACAAATATTGCCTCTGCTTAAGGCCCTCAAAATATCTTAAATGGGGGCCAGATTAACCCTACAGTACCATCATACTGGTCTTCACAGGCTACCTTTAAACCCTGTTGGGATCAGTAAAGATAATAGGGAGAGATGTGAGACTAGTGCCTAATGAAGTTCATAACCTGTTTGCTCACAGGAAGGAGAAAAGAGTGGATCACCTGAATCATCTTTGAACAGTTACAGAATCACATTTCTACCCTAGAATGCTTTCAAATGTGGCAGTTACCTTGTGCCTGAGTCTTTTCATGTTTGATGCTAGCTCTACATGGCTCTAGATCCGAGAACACGTAGTGAAGGTGTTGGCATAACATTTGCATGTAGCTCCCAGGCCATTTAATTTTTCTAAATAATTTGGGATGCTTTCACCTCTCTCCTGCCTTTCCAAATTGTTTAAGAATATAAAAAAGATCCATGTTAAAACAATTTAAGATCCAAGTCCTGAAAAAGAGAAATATGTGCATTACCTTCCTTGTTTTAAATTAATGAATTGACAGATCTATATTTAGCTGCCTGAGGATTTTTTCTGTTCAAAACCACATTAATAGATTACAGGAAAAACTCGAAAGACAAGTATTAGGGAAAAACATGTAATGTCAGAAATCCTGAATAGGCTAGGTCATGTTCCACTTGTCCGACTAAGAGCAAAGTCAATATGCCTACAAGCACAAGCAATGACATTAAAGAGTACTTTGAACAGCCTTGTAAAGGAACTAGCTAACATAATGTAAAATAGCCTTTCCCATTATAAAAAAGAAGAACCTAAATTTAATAGCTGAGTCTTCTTGAAAAATTACTAGAAAAGCAAGTGTGAACTAATAATTTCTATTCATGACATATCTATACGAATCTACATAGTATATCTATTGCTGATATCAACTGAGGTGATTTAGCATTTTCTAACTTTATATCATATATTTACATTTTTAATTTTGTAGGTAATGTCTGGATGTACACACAGTTATGGATGAATGATTGAATCTTTGTTACAAATTTCTCCATCTTTAACTAGTTCCTGATAACAAATGATCATTAACTACAACACATGTAATGAAAAATTATTGTGGCATTTCCTTTAAAGAAAGTAGTGGGAAGAAGAAGTATGACTCATAGTCACACGAAGATTCCTACAGACACTTGTTAGGTTGTATTTTTGGTACCACATATAGACCTCTGCACAAGTTCATAATATAGTCTTTTTACATAATGTAAATGGTAAAAAAATTTCTGAGTGGAATGATGAGCTGACATAGACCAGTTTCTAGTCTAATAGTAAAGAAACTATGAGATTTGGTGAAATATTTGGAAACTGATATAATCTTAGTACTCAGTGAATCTTATTACTGCTATATAGAGAGAGAAAGGAAAAGAAAGAAAGTATTTCTCTGTGTAGCTAATGAAGGTGCTGAAGGAAAAAATAATCATTAAAAGGCTGCTGCTTTCACTCATACTCATGTATAAGCAGGAATGAGTGCATGGAGAGAGTAAGTAAAGACACTAATCAGATTTCATCAGCTTTGGAAGTGGTCAAAATAGGGCTTAGCTTCCTCTCACATATGTCAGTCATCAGAGCTGGTTTGCAGCTTTGTTTAGAACAGTACACTATTTATTGTAAACAAATATTAACTTAGTTTTTCTTTTCTCCATTTCTCCTTCTCTGTGTTTAGAGAATATAGATAATTTCTCTACATTCTTGTCTCCTCTACTTTTACTCTGCTTCCCAACTTTTCTGAAGTGAAACTAGGCAGTTAAAAAAAAAAAAAAAAATCTTTCAGTTCTATCATGGTCACAGAATAAGGGCAGCCAAACTCTAATATTCAGGTGTACTGTTCAGTTAGGTATTTAATTTTGAGGCAAAACATATATAGAATTCATCTCTCTTACAGTGCATAAATGTATGAAATTTATGGAGAAATGATAGCTGAGTAAGAAAACTACTAAATATGTGCAAGGGCCACAATACCAATAACTGATGAAGTCACTTTTAGACTGTGGTATTACTGGATTCTTCCTAGGGGTATTTAATGGTCATGTCAATCCAAAGCTCTCTTTCCACCCAGCTTGCTATTAAGAAGCAAATATGAATACTTTATGCTTCTAAAATCAAGTTCCTGTTCCTAAGTAGCTTTTTCCCGCTAACTGATGAAAATTCATTTCGACAATCCTGTAAAATGAGTTGCAAAACATTATAAATTATTTTTAATTCTAAACTCCAGCATTGATGAAAGTAAGATCAGTTCCCTATTCTCAAACAACAGAGACACAAAGGGGAAAAAAAAAACCCAAAAAACAAACCCAAAAAACACCAAACCAAACCAAACCAAAAAAAAAAAAAAAAAAAAAAAAAAAAAAAAAAAAAAACCAGAAGGGTAAGTAAATGAATAAAGGAAAAAAAGTAAGATGAACACTGTATCTTTTAATACATGGAAAATGATACCATCCTTAGTGACAGAGAATTAACTCAGAATGCTATTGTACATCTTCTGTAATGATTCTTCAGGAATGAAAATTTGTTTCATAATAAATAACTTTAATCTGAGTAGCACAGCAGAAGGGAGAGGAGGGTGCTTTAGCCATCTGGTTAAAAAGAGTATAATCTGTAATTTTCCACAGCTGTTTATTTTGGTTCTGAGTGTTTTGAAAATGTGTAGCACATTTCATTTGAGACACAAAATTGGAGAGTCAGTTCAGGTGCTAGGCTCTCCCAGGTCCAACGTGAACTTGCTACCTCACTCTGGAATACATATCCATTTCCTCCTCTTCAGTGTTAACAGAGAGTCTTTCAGTGGGTGTTTATGCTGTGACACCTCATTCTGTGTTAGTGATGCCCATGCTAGTTCTAGGTTGCCAGTTATAGATGTACTGAATCATTCAGGGTCATGGGATGATATTAGTCTGAATATCACTTTATCTTGGCTCAATTTTTTTCCTTATTCCCTCATCTTGTAAGACAAGAGCCAATAAAATAAAAACCATATTTAGTGAGACAGAGCCCTCTCCAGAAGAAAATGGGATACCCAGGACATGGAGAAGGCTGAGGTATTCAATGATTTTTTATTTTTTTTTCAAAGTCTTCACTGGAAAGTATAGCAGCCACACCACTCAAGTTGCAGAAAGCAAAGGCAGGGACTGCAAGAATGAAGAACCACCAAGTGTAGGAGAAGACAAAGTTGGAGAACATTTAAGTAACCCAAACGTGTGCAAGTACTTGAGACCTGATAAGATGCATCCTTGGGTCTTGAAACTGGTGGAAGTTGCTAAGTCACTGTCAATCACATTTGAGATGTGGCAGTCTGGTGAAGTTCCCACTGATGGAAAAGGGGAAACATAACCGCATTATTTAATAAGGGAAAAAAGGAAGTACTGAGGAAATACATGTCAGTTAGTCTTAACTTGGGGCAGGCAAGATCATAGAGCAGATCCATCTGGAATCTCTACTCAGGCACGTGGAAAATAAGGAGGTGATTTGTAACAGCCAACATGGCTTCTCTAAGGGCAAATTGTGTCCAGCAAATTCAGTGGCTTTCTATGATGGGCTTATGGTCCTGGTGGTTGAAGGAAGAGGAACAGATGTGATCTACCTGGACTTGTGTAAAACATTTGGCATTTTCCTGCACAACATCTTTGTCTTTAAACTGGAGAGGATAGACCACTCAGTGGATAAGGAATTGACTGAATGGTTGTACTCAAAGAGTTGAGGTCAACAGTTCAATGTCCAAGTGGGGACCAGTGAAGAGTGGTTTTCCTCAGGAATTCAGTGTTGGGACTGGCACAGTTTAGCATCTTTGTCTGCTGCTTGGATGGTGGGATTGAGTGCATCCTCAGCAAGTTTGTCAAGGACTCCAGTCTGTATGGTGTGGTCAACATAAAGGAGGGAAGGGATGCCATGCAGAGGGGCCTTAACAGGTTAGACAGGTGGGCCCATGTGAACCTCATGAAGTTCAACATGGCCAAGTGCAAGGTCCTGCCTTGGGGCAATCCCAAGCACAGATACACATATACACACTGGCCACAGAATGGATTGAGAACAGCCCTGAGGAGAGGCACTTGGGAATGTGAATTGTTGAAGAGTGACATGTCCTATCAGTGCGCTTGCAGTCCAGAAAGACAATTATATCCTGAGCTGCATTAAAAGCAGGGTGACCAGAAAGTCGAGGGAGTTGATTTTGCCCCTCTACTCCGCTTCCTTGAGACCTCACTTGGACGATTTCATGTCTAAGAAAGATATGAACCTGTTGGTGGAAGTCCAGAGGAGTGACATGAAGTATCTTTCCTATGAAGACAGGACGAGAAAGTTGAGGCTGTTCAGTCTGGAGAAAAAAAGGTTCCAGGGAGACCTTAAAGCAGCCTTTCAGTATTTAAATGTGGCTTACAAGAAAGCTGGAGAGGGACTTTTCACAATGGCATATAGTGATAGGATGAGAGAAAATGGCTTCAAAATGAAATAGAGTGCTTTTAGATCAGATATGAGGAAGACATTCTTTACTGTGAGGTTGGTGAGGCACTGGAATAGATTGCCTAGAGAAGCTGTGGATGTCCCATCCAATACCTGGATATATTCGAGACCAATTGGATGGGGCTTTGAGATACTTGACCTAGTGGAAAGTGTCCCTGTCCATGACAGGAGGTTCGGAAGGGATCTTTAAGGTCCTTTCCAAACCAAACCTTTCTATGACTGTGTAAATATTCATTCTTGAAAAATTACCATGAAATATGACATTTTGAATGAGGTTCTAGCCTCAAAAAAGGGTGGTATCAATTTCCATGTATTAAAAGAAATTGCATACACTACACAGCTGTTGTACCTAATCCTGACAAGCAGTGAAGCTAATTAGCCTTGGCACAGCAACACACTGACACTGTTACACTGCTTGGGTTCTGTCAGAGCAGCTCAGGTATCTCCACAAAACTACACAGTTCAATGCAGGCATACACAACAGGAATCAAATTCTCACTTCCCATACTCCACTGCTTAGATAATGCCAACTTGGAAGTCAAGTAATGTCACTAATTAAAGGAGCATTTTTAGCAGAAAGAAAATTCATGCTAGCAGATTGCAGTTGAGTAGAGAGGAGAAAGAAATGATGAGGACACAAACCTGAGAAGTTAAATGTGAAAAGTCATGTACAAAAGTAATGCCTATTGGGTTAGGTTCTGGTTCTATCACATAGCTCAATATAACAATTTAAACCAGAAAATATAAAATTTCAGGTAATATAGTAAATCCTGCAGCTACCATGAGGGTGAACAGCATTAGAGATGGTTGAGAGAAAAGAGGGCTCATGATCTTAAATATCACTTTTAGGTAAACTTCTATTTTTTTTTTTTCTTCTGAAACAAAATGAGAAATTATTTTTTCACACACATCATTCACATGTTTTTTGGTACTTTGTCTCACTATAGAATAGGCAATGAGAGAAAATTATATGGAAGTATGACCTTTTCTAATAAACCCCTCCCTATATTATCACATATATGCATATTATATATTTTTTAATTCAACCTATTTTATGTCTAAGCAACAACTAAATATTTTTGCAGTGATACTATCACTGATAAATATTTGCATTACTAACCTTGTAACTGGACTATGTAGTCTAGACATTTTCTGAATGTGGTCCCTCAAGTTCCAAGCATACAGGCGTATGTTAATACTAAGCTTGAAAAATGAAGTTTTATTGCTCTCACCCCAAACCAAGTAGTGCATTTTTTCCTAGTATTCTATGTTGATTTCAATGGCACATGGAAAATATTCAAACTGGGAGCAGTAATTCATTTAATATTTCCTTTACTTTAAGCAAGCAGCATTTCAGCAAGTCTGACTGGCAGTGTGCTGTCTGAATCCAACCCATAAGATGACTATGCCTAATTTGTCTCAAAAGGTTTGTAAAAGGGCTAAAACAACCTCCAAAGGCAAAGAGTAAAGACTTTTGGGTTTTAAAGACTTCTGTGGAGGGGGATGATACTAATAGTTGCAAGTTGCCATAGGCAAGCAATCTGATCTCACACCTGGGATTTGGTCCAATCTTGGACCATCAGTAAATGATTCTTGTGTGATAAAGGGCTCAGCAGAGCTCACCTGGCATAAAACAAAATAGAAGTGGCAGAAGCAGATTTGATGCAAATGCTTCTGTTTCTACATTACCTCCCACTTGCACTCGGGGTTAATGGCTTGTACTGTGCTAGATCGTGCTACATGACCCCCTGTGTCACTGAGGAAAGACCTTTGCATAATTCTATGGCTGCATGTACTCTGTATGATCAACACTGCAGACTCAGTTGCAAAAGTTGGCTTTCTGATTTCCTCTGTGATTCTGCATTTTGTTCCCATAGGTAACATGGAAAAAAACCAACAACAACAAAAAAACCACCAAAAACAAACAAACGAAAAAACCAACCAAACAAAAAAAAAAAAAAACCCGGACCTGAAGGCTTTCAGTGGAGCAGGTCATCAAAATTCCTCTCTGTCTTTTATCTCAGTCTTCTTCCTTTCAGCCTAAATTCTTTCTCAGTGATGTGTTAAAGAGATTCTGGCAACATTATACCTGCCTTTGTCTTACAACCAAAATACATCAAGCCCTTCAAGCAGCAATTGTTACCAGTTTGTGAAAGCAATTGGAAAACATGGACTCACAGCCTTACGATAATGGGAAGGCTTAAACAATGCAAGTAATTTTAACAAGACACATCTTCCACTTTAGTATCAAGAGTTATAAATGGAAAGGGGAAAAAAATCTAAACTAAGTAAAATATGTGTTCTTGTAGGAGGAAGACCAACTGAAATAGACACTTTAGTTGAAGGTGCAATATCTAGTTAATTCTGCACTATTGCATAGAAGGAAGTCATATTCGTGTCAACATATTTTTTATATTGTTACATCCTCATGTTAAAGTTATTGACCAAAGTGACTGCCAGACAAAGTGACTGTTTTTAGCAAAATGAGTCCGTGTCAGAGCATGGTGGGGGAGGGCTTTTAAGCTCTCTTTGTGTGTGTGTAGATCTGTGTGTGTGTCCCTTTGAAAGGCTGTTATCATCATGACAGGGTGTCTGGCTTTGGCGTCGTCTGGCTGTGAAGCTACACAATGCATTCTATGTAAGAGTTGCAAGGTGATCTCACTTTAAACCAAGCCCCTCATACCTACCATCAAGGTGACAGGTAGAGGAAATTTTCAACAAATTCATGACTTTTTCCCTGCAATTCAAACTCAGTGTATCAATGTGCCGACTCAAGTTACCCCACTTCCCTTTTTTCAAATATTTTAAAATTGAAAGGTGCTGAAGAATATTTCTAAATTATTTCCTTTGCCCAGAATAATGGATACCTCAGGGTTAATAAAGATTTGGTATGGACTTAAGCTAAACACCTGCTTATGTATGAGCAAATACTATTTTCTTCTTTCCTGAGTTAAGAACTGGGAAATCTCTTTAAAGAAGATGCCTAGATGTTTAATACTTTCAGAGTTACATTTACTCAGGTACTTTAAGATACATTTCGCTCAAAATTCAAGGTGTGGTTCTGGCTGTCTCTCTTCTTGTGTGGCCTTGTAATTTCTCTCATCTTGTGATCAGATGTTTGCAAAAGTTACATTTTGCAAACTGGCCAGACCTCATGCTTCCCTAAAAAGGAAGTTGAGAATGTGCATATCTTTACTTTGATAAGAGGTTAGGTTTCTTTACTGTTTCTCCCAAATGAAATATTTTTGGGAAAATATATTGTCTCTATATATAAATACAATATAGATATATATATATATGCACATAACATATATATAAAATTAGTATATCTTAATCTCCAGTTAAGGCAAATTCTGACCAAAGTGAAGCCTGCAGCAAAGCTCCAAGACTTTTGAGTGAGAAAGGATTTTCTTAATTTTCTTGTCAGATGTATATTTTTAATTGTAACTCTGATATGCTGACTTTTCATGAGGCTGTTGCAGCTATACCTACACAGGTGAGTTGGACTAATCAATGGCACAACATCCATGCCATTTAAAATGTCAACATGATTCCTCACAGAATTTTAGACTACAACACAGTAGTACTCTCAGAAAATATGCAGGTTTGACTCAAGGCAGCCCCATCTGAAGCCGTTTTGACCATATGAATGCAGATTATGTCTTGCTGTTTACCTTCTGGGACAGATAAAATATGGTCATGATCTATTTTATTATCCTCTGTACACCTCATATACTTTCCATGGAGGACCATTTATTTAAATAAAGGGTATGATGTATGAGTTTTATGTAAAGAATTTTGTTTCTTAAAAGTTTAGCTCCCCTAAAAAAGTTTAAGAAAAAAAATTGATTTCAGTGAAGGCAATTCTCACATGAATTTTATTAGAGATCTACTGAATTTTATAATTTTAAAATCTTAAGATATGGCATTTGCTTTGGACTTCAAACCATGTACTTTGGTAGAAAAAATATTATAAAGAAATTCAAAATTAAAATAAATTCATTGCAGATTACTTAGTGAAAATTTTCCTTTTTATGTCATTTTCCTATAATAACCTCAACTTGATTTTGCTAAACATTCCAGTATTTTAAGACAAATTCTCTTATAAAAGTCTATCCAATCATTTATCATTATAAATCCTTCAAAGGACTTGAATAAAGAGTCTGGTTTTCCTAACCAATTAAAAATACCACCCTAGACAACACAATCTTCAGAGATGTGACTTTGGCTTAGTATCCAGAACAAATACTTGATCATATAATTGACTAAAACTATGTGGTGTATTTCAAATTTTAAAGGTATGTTGATGTAGTCACATATGCAGTCAGAAAACATACTGTCTTTATCTATTGCTTTAATTTTTAAATTGCAATGCAATATTTTATTGACCTGAAACACAAATAAAACTGTGTATGCCTCATATCCTCTGTGCACACCTCATATCCTCTTCTTATGTACTGCTTTCTACTGTTCACACTCATTTAGAATTTAGTATGTTATAAATTGTACTGAGAAAATAAATAGAACTGGTCGGTAACAAATGTGTGATCTTTTTGCTGTATCTGTGCACAAAGAAGTGCAAAATCATAGTTCTGACAATGATCATTTTAAGGCATGTGTGGAACTACTGGAGGCATCAGACATAACAAAATATGTTTTTTTACTAAAAGCTCCTAGTCTTACCTTCAGGCCCTGTTTTTAATTAAAAGCAATCAATTTGGTTAAATACTAATATGAATTAAATGTTAGAATTTGAACAAATAATTTGAACTAAAGAAAATTCTACCAGTTA
This sequence comes from Margarornis squamiger, assembly GCA_035222235.1. Lineage (NCBI taxonomy): Eukaryota > Metazoa > Chordata > Aves > Passeriformes > Furnariidae > Margarornis > Margarornis squamiger. The sequence continues at coordinate 81,906,132 of JAWWTY010000001.1, forward strand.
AGCCAGCCTGCCATTTCTCCTATCCATCTCACGCTTGCTTGTGGATAACTTTATCCTGAGTTAGAGGACAGACTTAACTGCTAACTATGCAAAACAACCACAAGTCATTTCATTTAACATATCTATGGCATATGTACATATATATGCATACATACATGTGCGCACACAAATATGCATATATATTTCACTCTAAAATTCTAATACAGCATTTTGCCCTTGCATTAGTACGCATTTTGTATATCTCACAGCTGCTCTGCACTTAAGATTTAGCTCAGAGTGTGAAGGTTACTTTATGCAAACATGGGGGAAGAAAGATAGAAATATGTGTAAGATTATAGTTTATTATCCAAACAAAACATACTCTAAGACCCATAAAAATTAAACAAATTCAATTAAAATGTTATTAAAAAATAACAGAACATATTTACCAAAGAGATAGAGCCAAAAAAAAGATATGACCCTCTGTGACCCTGTATAAATTTAAGTGTCAGTGCATTCCTCATTGTAGTCTGAAGAAAATCTAGGAATGAAAAGAAATTCTAAATTTAATATTTGTAATCAGGACTAAATCAGGAAAATACTTATGGATCTCTAAATTACTTACCACTGCTTGGAAAAAAGATACTGGAATACTGTGAGTTCTCTAAATATGTCAGCTCAATGCTTAAAACAATCAAAAGGGGAGAGAGTTGACACAAATGGTTAGAGGAGGAAAAAAACACTGGAAATAAAAATATCAGTAAGCTGCCATTATCTATGCTATATTTCACTTCTGTCTTGGATACCAGCTGTTGTTCTGATCACCTCCTCTCTAGCAGCCTATCTTAGAAAAAAGGTAGAGGGAATCATGACAAGGACGATCAAAGAGGGGATATAAAAGATGAACATAAAATTATTAAATATTCAAAAGGTTGAATAAGGAATATTTGCTCACAACTTCTGACAACAAAGGACCAAAAAGGTAACCCAATGAAATATTCAAAGACTGTTTACTACATGCATAATAATATCCTTTTTCATGAATGTGGAGCTCACAGACTGGGTGACAACACAGATATATAAGTGCATAACTGGTTCATTGAGAATGCACTACTTACTCTCAGAAAACCTTTACCACGGATTTCAGGAAGTGGCAAAGGTCTTCTTAGGAATTTTACATGTATATTTGCCCTCTGCTTTAATTCTTTAAATGTTTCCAGTGGACATATAAAACAGAGACACTAAGGCAAATTAGTGTCTTGAATGAGTTCTAATAGCTGGGGTTTTTTTTCATATGATCTTCAATAAACTAAAAATACACATCAATGTTTTATGAAAAAATCATTTGAATTTTATTTCCTATAAAAACTGTCTTTTGAATTACAGTAATTTACCTTTGGATTAAAGTGAAATAGTTATGTAACATTTTAGAAGATCAGCAAAGAGCTTGCTAGACTCCACATGGCATGTCATGTCTAAAGAAGTCAATTAAGTATAATGTTCTGAGTCCAAAAAGTGATGTCTGTATTTCAAAATCAAAAATTCATATTCTGATAAACTGTATGTAAAAGACACAGGCAGGCAATATTTCAGAGTGAACAGTTATTTCAAGAGGTTTTGATGAGTATTTTGATTTATTTTATTTTATTTTATTTTGATGGGTGCTTTAATAAATATGATAAAACATAGAATTGCTTGAATAAGTTTGTATCAATATTGCATCTAAGGAAGCATAAAAACTGCCTATTTCTTTTTTAATGCCTGTGGAAGAACTCCTAAAAGAAAAAATGCTCATAAATTGAATAGTTCATGAAATCTGATGTTAAATTATGGAATTAATTAAAAAAAAGAAAATACTCAGGAAAAAGAGGAACAATAAAACAAGGAAGGCCCTACTTCCCACTTCATGCAACGTAACCTTGGTCCATTGTCATTAGAAGACAGTGAGGTGCCAATGAAAAGGAAGCCTTTAGATGTGCAATATTTTAATTGTGTTTGAGAGGGAGTTTTGTGGCTTCATGTATATAAGAAGAAATTGTGTAATTTGATTTGTTAATTGGTAGCAAAGTGATGCTATTTTGATGAATGGAGAGAAATATCTCAAGAATTCCAGTGGAAACATGCTCTAATGAAATAATAGAATTAGCTGTCACTAACTAACCATGAGGTATGGTCAGAGACTATGAAAGTGATATCCTTTTGGTCTCCACTGTGAAATCACAGACCTCAGGTTATATGAATGATATCTTTTAGGAACGGATCTAATAAGATGAAGTAACTAAGGAGAAGCCTAAAGTCCTGTCAGCATTTGTCTATGCTTTTGAGAAGTTTCTGCTGCCTTTCACCTTAAATAATCCATTATTTTAACATCACCTGCACTTCATTACATATAACCATGTCTGGCATTTCCAAAAAACAGTGAATTTCTGTATGGTTCCATTATGAATCCAATTTTCTGCACCATATTTAACTTAACAGCCATTTTAAATCACATTGGCCAGAAAGTTTGCAAATCTGTTTTAGAAACTAACATCATGACCATGGCATGGAATCCTAGGCTATTTCACAGTGAGGACAATAAATAAGACACATCTGGAAATGCAGACAAGTGTCTTCAGTGTTCATTGGGATCAAGTCTTCTGTATCCATTTTCAGACAAAGATCCTTATGTGTGCACCTACTCATACACATCTACTACAGCTGTTAATAGCTTTGCTATGTCAACTTTCGGATATCACTAAGAAAGGATGCATGATCTTGTTATCACATTCTTCAGGAGATGCAGCATCAGGTGGTATTGCTCAGTTTAGACTTTCAGATCTTTTCTATCTATCTTACCACATAAGCAACCTCTTTACTTTTGAGTGAAAATAATCCCTTTGTTTATTTAAACAACTAAGCTCTGCTGGAATAATATTTACATTGAAGGTTCAAACTTCTGGCCTGGAAAGATATTCATAAGCAATAACATTTGCCTTCATCTCACTTCTACATCTAATACATACATAAATTTAAAAAAACTCAACATTACTAATTACTTCACTGCAAGAAAGTAACCCACGGAGCTCGAATAGTGATAAAATGCAGAGAGATGCTTCTCATATCTGAAATCAGTGAGTAGCAATATAAGAAGGAAATCAGTGTAAAAACCCTAAATTTAAAAAAACAAACATTAATGACATGAGCAGGCATTGTACATTTAGACAGTGAAGTTACTTGAAAACTGTTTCATTTGTATTCCAGCTCCGTACAAAATATCCTGGAATTTATTTTCCATAGAAAATTCTAATATCTCTGAAATATCCTTTCATTCTGTATTGGAATAAAAATTTGGCATTCCAAAATAGCCTTTGTAGTTACTTCCAAGTTTTGGGGTTTTTTTTTTGCTTTAAAAAAAAATGTAATTACTATAGAGATATAATTCAGAAATAGAAGTTCATTTTGGAATTTTTTTATTTCTCAGCTTTACCTTCCTATGACCTGATTCTACTAAATGTTAGGCTATTTTGATAGGATTCATATTAATGAGAAAATAGAGAGTTGTAAAACAAAACCATGTAAAACTTACAGGTTCCTTTTTTAATTATTATTTTTTGAGACACGATAAGAGAAAATTTAATGGAAATATGCTAATATCAATAGACAATAAGTATACTAGCTAAGGCTATCTGTTTTCATGTAAGTTGTTCTATCTAATCAGTCAAGACAGAAGAATCAACCTGGACTATAACTTTCAATGCAGTCTATGGAAATACGGTGGCACTGATTATAATCTTCATTGCAACTATATTGTCGCCAGTTACATGAGAGTTTAGACAAGTTTACAGCTATATTGTGGTAAATGTAGATGTTTTTCATTGATGGAATTGTCATTTTAAAAATCCCAATCCACAGATGATCCAGGGCCTTACTTAAGAAAAGAGTGGAATTTAAATATAGTTTTAATGCATATAAAAATATAATTAAAATTATATAACTTTAAAAAACATACCATCAGAGAAGGTGAAATGCACTCATATCTATTTTATGTGCTCATATTTGGAGAAGTGCCAGTGATTGTATAATCAGATGCCCAGTCTAAAAATCAATACCTTTCTTTTATCAGTTCTGTCAATGTCTGGTATTTCATGTACATGCATACTACTAGGGATGAGGTGAGAAAGTTTCATCTTAATATGCACTGAATCTTTACAGAGTCGTTGGCACAACTAAGTATTTATTCTTTGCTTTTAGCAACAATATACCTTGCTCCATTCTGGTTATAAACACATAACACCTCCATAGCATCTAGAGCAACTGTCTGCTGGAAGAAAAAACATTTGGCAAGTCCTCAATTGATCCATTGATATGTTTTAGTGGTGTGTTACAGAAGCTGTCCAAGACCATGCGACTGCAGCCAGCCCTCCTCAGGATGACACCAAGGGTTCTGCAGGCCACAGTTGCTGTCACCTCCCAGCTAGACAGCTAATATTAACATGGATTTGCCTGTACTTAATTGTAATTACCAAGAAGTCATGCATTGCTCTTTAAAGGTCAGGCCTGTTTTTCTCTCCAGTTATTGTGCTACAGTTGAATGTCTTTCATCTATACTGACAAGAAATGGAAATGAAATATATGTCTGTAACTGTAAAGGAAATCAGTGTCTTTAAGGATTTCCAATTTTCTTCCTTGAAGGCACCTGTGTATCTATACAATATGCATAAACAGAAAAAAATATAAAAGCAGAAAAAACCTACCTAATTTCTCAGATTTAATCCAAGCACTCACAGGAACCCAATGAGAATTAATTGGGCAAATGAAACTCTGGATATTCAGGTCTCCTCTATTTCTTTCTGCCACATTCTCTTTCAGGAACATTTATCTTTATTTTCTAGTGGACAGTCAGTCAGGAATTAAGAAATTAAATTAATTTGATGTGCCAAAGTAAAGCTTTGAAAGTATTTTATGGTAGAAGCCCTCCTCTGACTGCTGAAAACATGTTACCTAAAGTATTATTTTTAGTATTTAATAAAAGAAGAAAAAGAGAATTCTAACATTTTAATATTGGTTTTACTCATATTTTGAAGTTTTAATGTTCTGCATGGCTGGTCTGGAAAGACACTTCATTTTTAGATTTAAAAATTAAATGGCAAAATAATTTTTTTTAAGAAAGCAGTTCAACACGGAAGGATTTATACTTGCTTGTTTGTTTCAAGGTTACTGGTTCTTATTTAGGGTTAGATAGCCATTTTTAATGCTATTAATCTAGGCAACATTTCTGTTGAATTGAACTGTATAATATATATGAATGTATAATATATATACATTTAATTTCCAAGGATAAGTGATCAGCTGTTCTGTTTCTCTCTGTCAAGACAGACTAGGTAACTATGCCACTCATTTCTCCTATCCAGGATCTCAATAGCTTACAGTCCACTATGTATCTACTGCTTGAGTCCATTTGCTCCAACCAAGATTCTTGTAATTCCTTTTAGATTCTTTTATGTCCATTAATCTCTTCATTAACTTTGCAGTGCCATTGTTTCTCCTGTTCTTTTTACCTGTTCTTCCCATATGTATTTGACATTTCAGATTTTTACTGTACACATAGCCTTGGCCTCCATTCTTCTCTCTGTGATCATATGGCCTTCGCAGCAGACGTTACATCTGTACCTAAAAAAACCGTCAGAAAGGTCATGCCACTGTTCATATGCTTGCACTTTGGCACAAGGTTAGGCAAGGTTTTAGTCACTGGAAAGCTACTGTCTTCCATAGAATGCTCAGGCACAGTATGGGCTATAGTATAAGTCAGAGAGCTGTTAGGCTGTATGCATCAGACATAATTTAAGGAAGACGGAAGGGAGTGAAACCATAGGCACTGTTCAGCTAGCTGTCAGGTCAAGGATATTGTAAGTGCATTGCAGGTTCAGCATTACTTAGGCTTGCATGAAAGGCTTGGTGGTTACCAACTCCAAGCTTTTCAGTCAGTGTTTACTAACAGCCAAATTACTAGTTATCAGTAAATAAGCACTACTGTTAGACACATCCCACCAAATAGGTACTGTTGAGTTAAATGCACAAATACAGATTTTAAAATTAGAACAAGGGTTTTTAAAATGAACACAATTACCTGATTAGTTGTACACTATCTAGTGGTGGAAGGTGTTCAAAATGAGGAGTAGCTCACGACAGTATAAATCATCATGAAGAGGGATTTCCGTACTTACAGTGGAATTTCCTACAACTGATATAACCTGAAAATATTTTGTTTTAAATTATGGATAACAAAAGAAACAGAAAAAAAAACAAACTACAACACCAAAAAAACCACAAACAAAAACCAAAAATGAAAACAAAACAAACCAAAAAGCCAACAAAAAAGCCAAAAACCCAAACAAACAAAAAAAACCCCAAACTCAAACAAAAACAAACCACCAAACTCTTAAATTAATAAAAATAAAATTGGAGGCATGTTTTTGAATAAGTGAGATATTTGCAAAGTGCTACAGTCCACTGTATTTTAAAAGGTGGAGTCCACTTTTACATTTTAACTTGCAAGCTTTCCAACAAAAACAAACATTCTCTGTTATTTCTAAAATGTTTTTCTAATTATATTTATTTAAAAATTATTATAATTTATTAAATTTATAGTCAGTATGTCAGCATACTGACAGATGTTTTCTTAGACAATTTTTATCACAGCATTTCATATAGTTTCCTAAGTTACCATAGCTCGCTTTTTACATCTGCATTCATGTATGAAAATACTCTAAAAGGCACATAGTTGGTCAAACAACTCTAAAGTTACCAATAAAAGATTGAAAATCCTGAAGGACTATAAGCAGCTGGGAGATTTTTGTCTACATAAAAAGCAAAATCTGTGTTGCAATTAAGTACATGGTGCATTTCTAGCTTCTGACCACACTGCCATGAACCCATTTAATGAGAAAAAGAAAAAAAAAAAAAGTTATTTTCTTCTCAAATACTGATTCAGCAAAGGATTTTTGCTTTCATCTTTACACATGAAGGTAGCCCTGATGAGATCTGTGAGAATGTGTTTTGTGCAAACATATTTTTTTAAGAAGCACCAGAAGGACTGAATTGTAACAGTAACATAAACTATTAAAAAACCTTCTGAAGGGAGGTAATTTACCTTGCTGTGAAACCTGCTCTAAGTGACAGGAGAGTCAAATCCTTAGTCTGTATCTGTTATGGTAAGTAGCACTTCATTGCTTTAAGTGAAAACTGTAGCTACATAACAGAGAGTGCCTAACTTCATCATTTCTCATTTTGTGAAAATGCTAACAGTGCGCAGACATCAAAAACTAATCTAAACTATTAACACAATACTCAAACAAACTGAAGTGATAAGTACAAATAAAAGTATCTGTTGGCCGAGTCTTGGAGTGATGGCTGATTTATCTCACAGAGCACTTAGAAATCAGTGCTTAATTCATTTCTTCTCAGCTCTAGATCACAGGTCATGTACTTAACTACACAAATCTATTTAAATAAACAATATGCTTATGTGTCATTATTCACTCTGTGTGGCTGCAGTCCAACTCAAAGGAGATGGGGGCAGGAAGGACATGGTAAATGAAGAGCAACACAATTATCTTTGTCAGAAGAAATAAAGGGGGAAGATCTTCAACTGATATATCTTAATATATTCAGTTGCTCAGATATTTATTCATGTTGCTGAAGGCTTTAGAACAAAGTAGTTTGATAAAATTTACAAGGCATCACTGGAGCAAATTGTGTGTTGTACTATCTATGTTTCCATAAACATTGGGTCAGGTAATGATGTCCAAACTGGTTAATTTCCAATGTGTGAAGCAAATCAGGAAAAGGTGTCCCACCTATCAAGAAATCAAGAAATCACACAAAGAAATCAATATTAGTTCTCATAAACGTGTGAGCTATGAAAGAACTGGGAAGGAATTCCATTTGCCGTTTAGTTATAATTAATGCATAACAAAAAATCGTGACATAGTAATTTAGACATGCTTATTATATCTTAGCATATTTTTCATTAAACTTAGACTAGGATATAATCCATACATTAGCTCTCTGGGATCGATCTAAAGCATAATGACTACTAGATCAGGGTCAGCCTTCCATTTAGCGTAGAGGTATGCTCAGATCAGCTCTAGCTACTCTGCATTGTCTTCTGATGACTGACTGTTTAGAGTACCCCTGAAACTAAATCAGCCAAAAAGCCCTTCCAGATCAGTGCTCATGTTCAGACTAATAACCCTTAGATTTAGTGATGGGCTGTAGATTTCTATAAGTTCTGGGTACTTTTCCAGTTACCAGTTCCTGTAACAATTGAAAAATTTGATTGAACAATTGGGACAGAAAATATTTTTTTCTTCACAGCCAGATTAACAAAAGTAGAGAAGATTGCTACTTTTTTCCCATTAGTCCCATTTTTCTCTATCAGTTCTAAGATTCAGATATGCAGGTGAAGATGTCAGCATCAAGTTTGTCGGTTACCTTCTGCAGAGAGGATATTGTTGTCTAGTGTTAGTTGATCGGGTTAATGTACTAATTTATAGGACCATTTCAGTGGATCCCCTTCTCTGAAAACATAAAAGAAAATATTATTTCTTTCTTATATGATTAGATGGTAGGGGATCTTATTGCTTTTTGTAATAAGAAATATATAGGGTTTGGGTTTTGTTTTTTATTTGGTTGGTTGGTTTTGGTTTTTTGTTTGTTTGTTTTGCTTAGTTTGTTGGGGTTTTTTTGGGTTTTTTTTGTTGGTTTTTTTTTTTTTGTTGGTTTTTTTTTTTTTTTTTTTTTTTATTGAAATTTAATTGCAACAATAAAAAAATTTAAATATA
>JAWWTY010000001.1:81916842-81951932 GCA_035222235.1 Margarornis squamiger
CCTGTCCCTCAAGGTCTAGGATGTGACATCACATCCCCCTTTGAACCCTATAAATGCCCAGACTCTGGGAATAAAGTGCTCTCTGCTTTCCTGCCCTGCTGCCCGCATGTGTGGTCCCTTCCTTGGATATTTCTGGGACCTCGTGGGCATGGGGGGAAGGGACTGGGGAGCGCTCCACTCAGCGGTCACAACTTCATTGCTAAGTACAATTTAAGGAATCAAAGATAACGTCTCTATTTTTCCCATTACTGAAGTATTCTGAGCTGAAAATCAAGACTAAACTAAATTTAAAAAAATAAATAAAAAAAATAATTTTTTTTCTTTGAAATGCATATTGCACTTTGGGACTGTCCAAAATTCACACTTCGTAAAAATATAGGAACCACAAGGTGAAAAAGACCCTAAACCATGTTACTTTCCTGATACTGAATGAATTTTAGGAGAAAGTTATATGGACTAAAATCCAGAAAGTTCTGCTTCTCAACATAATGTGTATGTTGAACTTGGTAGGGGAAAAAAAAAAAAAAGCTGGTCTTAGTTTAAGGTTACACTGCACTGCTTTGGAGAAGGTGGAAACCTCTGCTGCACAGACAACTTGATTACCCATTGCTGATCCCTAGGATAAGCCTAAAGCAAATATGAGAAACTATGTCTGTGATACTGCATCTCTAAACATTACTAGATTCACTGGGCTCACTGAGTGCTTGGTTGTGCTCTCACTTAGGCTAATACCTAGGAGCATACAAGTCCTTCTCTGCTGCTTCTTCTCAACCAATATACTCCAGTTTTCATTACAGAGAAATCTTGCACGTGTGTAAATTTAGACCCATACTGTGCTCCACCAGGGTCACAGTGCAGGCGGTACAGATGCTGAGACTGTGGGGCATGCCACAGCACATCCCAGTGAGGTCTCTACTGCTTTGAGTAAAGACAAGACAACTAATGTGAATTTCAGAAAAAGGTAGGTGAGATGAAACCCCCAGCTTTTACAGTGTACACTGCCTTTTTAGTGTAGAAGAATGGCAAGAATGAGACAGAATGCCATTTAATGCTCTCCTACCCCTACAGTGTTTCATATAGGGACCTGAAAGTATATGTTGGCAACATAAACATGCCTCTGGGAAATAGTGCTGTTGGTTCCTATGCTGCAGGAATAGGTGTACTCCCTGGCACTGAAGAACTTTGCTCCCAGCCCTTTTATGTATCATTCTGTTCCATTTGACCAGAACTAGTCCACACCACAGATTCTCAGGTTATCATACAAAGTAGTGGTCTGTATCAAACAAATATAAAAACTTTTGTTTTCATCCCTTCATACTATGCTAATTTATCTTATTTGTTCAGAAAAAAACTCATTAATGTTGTTTTAGAAAATAGCAAAATTCAACAAGTGTTGCCAAAACAATTTGTTAACATTAAGTTCAAGAATATCAGTAGGTGCATTTCATGTGTTTTACTTAAGGAAGCATACTCCCAGGATTAAATTTACATTCAAACACAAAAAAATAATAAATAACAATTTAAAATGTATCTCAGAAGAGCACTGAACAGTTGCAGACATTCTCTTGATCTCTATAGAAACTTTTATTTTCAATGTCTCGCAGCATACATGCTGATCCTTGAAGTGTTTTTGATATTCTTATATCACCAGACAGCATTTTACAAGTTGTTAGCAGTGGTTTATAATATACACATCTATGTATTTTCTGTATTTTCCATATATTTCAAGTCAACTGGTACACATGAAAAAAACCACAAGTTTATGAGAATTCAAAGTATCATAGCAATTATTCTATTTTTCTTCCTGTTAAAGTTTTGACCCATATTTCATTGTCTGTAAGGAAGGTAAAATACAGCACATGACAGTCAAAAACCATTCAAACAAAAACTTTCAAGTACTCAAACAGGAAAGTAGTTCCATAGTGAAACACAGGTTTACCTATAGCAAAACATAAACTGACTTGGAGATGAGAAACTTCAGAAAGAATTAGACCTAATATATGGAGACCTAATACACTTTCAGCAGCTGCTTTAAATATACATAAATAAATAAAGAGCATTTTTCTCTCTAGATAAGAAGTGTATAAGAAGTTTTCACTGGATTAATTTCCCATCAATTTGCCTATGCTAGCATTCTTAACATAGGTTGTACACTGTATCTTACTGCGCTGAGATAGTTCAAAATGAGTGCTCTCAAAACAGAGGTGGAATAGCTGTAAAAATAATCCTTAATGTTGTTGTTGTTAATGAAAACTCGAAAAGTGGAAAAATATTTAAAAAATATCTATGACTGCTGAATTAAAATGAGTTGTTGACTGTTATGCAGTCATCAAACCCTTTCAGATACAGTGATAACTATTAATTTAAATCCACTTGCTCTTAATTTTTTACCTGGTTCACATGATGACCTGGCAGGGGAAGTAACAACACGCTAAAATTGCTTAAAGACATGTGACTTAGTGAGCATTTCCTCCCCTATGCATATAGGTGCTTTAAACATAGCATTGGACATAGCTAATTTATTTATTAGTCCATTCAGAGAAAATAATAATACTAAGAACTTGGCAGAATAAAACTTTTCTTCCAAGCACAGAGTAGAAGTAGTATAATTATTCTTAATTAAAATGAAATTAAAATGCCTGTAATACAAACTTCATAGATACTTAAATTATTACAACAGGTACAGAAGTTGCTTTTATTGACTGTATAAAGGAAATATGGCAAATCTCTTGGGAGGTATTTTTCTTCCCCACCAAATAGTTCAATATCTTAGGTTATCTTGCAGTTACATAGCCTGTGGGGATATTGATAGTGGCTTTGATATAACACTTATAATTCTATTACAGTACATCATGTGAGCACATCTAAATTTTTGCTAAACATATGATAAAGGTTTATTTGGTACTTATTTCCAAGTAGGCATAGCAGATCAACATTTCTTCACACAATAGAAGACTAGCAGCATTGAAAACAGACAAAAGAAGAGAAAATCAATCAGAAAGCTCAACAAAATAAAAAGAAGGACACTTATTATAATCAGGAACAGAATGATAAATCAAGCAAATATGTAAGTTTTTAGAACCTTGACATTTTTCTTTGGATAGTTTCACAGAGATGTTTACCATAAGAAGGTGCAGAGTAAGCACTTCTTACAAATGTGTAGCTAAATAATTTCTAGTAGCTACTAGTGAGCAAAAAGAAAGTCTCACATTTTCACATTTAGTGAGGAATAAAGATCATGGATTTATTTGTATTGTATGGTGTTATATTTTGGATGCACTGTATTCTAATTAGTCAAAGACGACAGTCAAATAAAGCAATTTTTTCACTGTGTGAATCGAGTTACTATATTATATAATATTTGGCACAGACCCATATCTCCATGCACATGCACAAATACAAAAGAAAAAGATTAATGTCAACATATAGTATGAACAACTAATTGCTTGAGAATTCAACCTTCCTAATTTTAGATGCTTTTACTGAAATACTGAAGTTCAGGTTTTTTTCATTCATTTCTTTCACATTCAGCAGACAGAGATTGATTACCTTTGGAAGCACTGGCATGCAATGCTCTACACTGTTAAACAGCTGGCATGTTTCCTGACCTAGTCTGACTTAGTCAAGCAGCATGTTCAGAAAGCATATCCAGGCACGGTCCAAGATCGAATAATTCCAAATAAGTCGTTTTAATACCACTATCTGTGTCTGGGGGTAAGAGAATTTGTGTGTTTAGGTTCAGTTTCTACCATCACAATTGGCCTTCCATGTCATAGAGTAGTTACTGTCTTTTTTATATTTATTAGAGAGACTTAGGGGCAGTGAAAAATATTGACTACATTTTATGACTTTCAATATCACACATAGTTACTTCCTGTTAATCTCTTTCACTTTTAGCATTAACAAATTAATACATGCACAATTTTAATTTAAATCTTATAAAACAGTCACTGTTCAACCCTATTGTTGTTTAAGGAAAAAAGAGCTTTGTATTTTGGTTTGCTGATTCCAAAAGAGTGTTAACAGTTTATTAATATTCTGGTGTCTCTTATCTTGCTTATTTTACTTATGATCCCATTGGAACAAGATCACATACCATCTAGCATTTCCAGTTTCTGCTGTGGCTTGCAATCATTACCACTATAAAATGGGTGGATATATATTATTTGAGAGATATCCTGCCTAAAGTATTTATCCTACTGTATTCTTAACACCTGATTTCTAATTTACGTAGAGATATGAAGTATTTATACTGATTTCTTCTCAAAATCAGAACTTAAGAGATTTGATGATGTGGTACATTTTGGAACGTAGATGAAAGGGATGATTACTTTCAAGGTTTAATAGCTAAAGCACAAAAAGGAAAACAAAAATAAACAGGTAACATGAAAATTCTGAGGACCTTCAAGGGAAATATATATGTAGTCCAGAAGTCTATTTGTCTTTTCTGAATGATATTGACAGTGGGTCAACTTGAGTGAACTCATACATTTTTACAAGGTTGACATTCAATTGAGTTTAGCTTATGCAAAAAGTATTTTGGTGCTATATTTGCTGATACTATCATATTCCTTTCCTTCTTTCACTATTGCTTAGCTTTAAGAAAGGCTAGGAGTCTGTCCAAGGGCATATTTTTATTCATAGTCGTTGTCAGAGAAGCTGTGAAGCACAAAGGCACTGAAAAAGCTCTCAGAATTGATGAAGTAAAGAAGCGATTTAAAAGCTGATAAAAGCAGAGAACCAACACATGTCAGATTTATAAATCAACAGTTTGCAACCATAAAGGGCTTCATGCTTTGGTCTAATGAGAAAAAGTGTTTTGTGGAAGTAACAAACTGGGTTACATAAAATGTGTTCAGGAGAAAGATGAAGCCCTGTGAGTTGTACTGAAGGAAGAATCCACAATACACCCCAATCTGCAGCTACGAGAGCCTGTAAAACAGAACACAATATGCATAACATGAGCTTCTTTACAGAGAACAGAAAACATGGAAAAACACAGCAAGTGTTGTAGCACACAGCTTAGTGAATAAGTGGTGACTGACTGTGGTGATCTGAAGACAACTGCACAAACACCATCTATACTACCTTTGTAAATCTTCAATGGTGTGTCCAAATATTTCCGCAGCATGAAATTTGAATATATTTTCTGTCTTAACCTATTGTATAGTTTGAATGTGGTTGAACTTTAGAAACAGATTATTTAAAATATGTATAGTGAGAGCTGATAAGTTGTCGACCATTCTAAATCTTCCTTTGCAGATATTTACAAAACAGGCTGAAGCAGAAAAATGCAATTAATAACATGAATTAGAGGCATTTTACAATTATTTAAGTAACTTGTAATTTATTTATTAAAGCAGTCAATTTACGTAGTCTAAAAATTTGTTATTGAAAATTGTATGCAAAGATAGATTCTATATCCATTCATTCGTTAATTCAAAAAAACTCCTCATTACGTGTATAAGCATGCCATTTTGAAATTACCATTTCACTTGATGCATAGATTCAAAGCCTCCCAATGAACACAAAAGATTGTTTCATTATTCTCAGTGCAATATTCAAAAGCACAGAAAGATAAGAAAGACAATAAACTACTAAATTTTTCTTGAAATTTCATCTGCTCTTTCTTTTCAGCTCTTAAAATTCTATATATTGTGTTTTCAGTCCACTCCTTGTTTCTAATTTACCTGGGCAGCTTTTAACTTATTTTTGATAAGGAAACGAATTTGAACTCATGAAACATCCCCATCCCACCTTTATTATTAATAAAAATTGAGAGATTTTACTGCCTGGTTACAGACAGGAAGCTTTTTCTTGTGTTTGAAAATAGAAAAGCATTTGTTCAGCATTTATTCTAGTATTTTTTACCCTGTGGCCAGGAAGCTTTTAACTTTTTTTTTTTTTTTTTTTTGAAGTGAAAAAAATATTAATAATTACATTGAATCAAATCAAATCAAATCAAATAAATAAATAAAATTAAAGACCAAATTAAAGTATAAATTGAAGTGCTTCAACTTCTTGGGTAAAAAAACATACTGAAATATTGAGTAGTTTAATTTTTTATGAATACATCATATAGTGAAGGCTTTTTTTTTTTTTTCTCCTTTCACAGATTACAAGCTCAGGGGGTTTAATTTTATTTTTTTACTGGTAAGTGATCTTTTTTTTCCTGTACATGCACCAAAGTAAATATTTTGGGGTAGCATGGGCTTTTTTTCTCTATTATGGGGATTTTTCTCTTTTTTTTTTTTTTTGTTGTCACTTTAATGTCAGCACTTGCTAGTCAAATAGATTCAAGAAAACTGAAGGTTTAAATTCTGAATTGGAGGGGGTGTTTTTTTACTTTTTTCACTAAGAAAAAAACCTCTAATGCGACATTGAGAAAATTTTAAAATTTCCTCTTTAGTCATATTCTGTAAAGAAGGGCTCTATTTTTTATCAGCACTAGGATGGTTAACAGTGTATTATAGGGAATAAAATTAACATTCAGGGTCTATCTCAGCAAGGATAGAATAAAAAAGGGACTGTCGTAATTGTATTTGTTGATTGGTTTCAGTAAATCATTCCTTAATATCTACAAAAGAAGACAAACACAAAACCAAAACAAACCCAGAAATATTTAGATCTAAATATATACGATCAATTTTATGTTATTGCATGCAAGAAATTACTCCAGATTGAGACACATATATTCAGCACTACGCTTAGGTCAGAAGTCCTAATAAATGAAAGTAGCACAAATTAGATCTTAGCCTTTCTCTATTTAAATATAGAGTAATGTCAATAATAATTCTTAATGCCATCATCCTTACTTTACCTTTAATTTTTAATCTTAGGTGTTCTTCAGCCATTGTGAAATGCAAAGAAAACTGCTAATTCAGAAACGTTGAAATTTACCCTATGGTGGAGGTGAATGCTTTATTTATATATCACTTAAACCTCATTTTGAAGAATTAAGTAGGATTCAAGAGTTGAAGTGGCCTGTGCTATATCTCCACACAGAAACAAATTTTACCATAGAAAAGCTTAGCTGTTGCAAAAGATCTGAATACTCTATGAACTGAGAAAAAAAATCCACTCAGACCTGATATACTGTATTGTTTCTAAGGTAAGCCATGTTCCTTTCATTATTGATAGATTTTAACAGAAGTGGTTATGCTTACCACTCTGTGATATTTTATATCTTATTATATTTTATTTTGTAAAAGTAAGGCCACAGAATTAATCAGGCCCATCTGCATGCACAAAAGACATGACACATGGAACAAAAACCCTCTGAAACAAAACTATCCTTCTTTTCACAAGCAATAGGGGAAATTAATGTCATCACTAAGCTGAAGACATAAAGAGATTCAAAATTAAAAATCCTTTGAAAGCTTCCAACAAGATTCCTATAATCAGCAGGAAGATAAGTAATGATCAAAGCCCCTTAAAATAATATTGCTCACCCCATTAGAACTGCTTAAATGTACCCTACCATTCATCAGAAATTATACAAGATTACTGCAGAAACTATGCCATTGTTTCAGTAAGAAGCCCAGATGTTTTAAGGGTAGCCTTCACAACTCACATAAGGTTAAAAGCCAAGACTAAAAAAGAAACCAAACCAAATAAAAACATATTACACCCCCACCCCACCGCCCGCCAACCAGCTGCAGTTATAATCCTTCATTATCGCTAATGTAACACTTCATAGGTGCTCAATTGCTCTGACAAATTGCCTCATATTGAAGTTGAGTCATGAAAAGGGAAACAAAGTGAATGCCTTTCCCAATGGAGTGATACCAGCATGTTTGTTGGTTTGGGTTTTTTGTTTTTGGGTTTTTTTTCCCTTTAAACAAGGATGATATAAACCTATTGGTTTTTCTTTTCTCCTGAAGACTCTCTCTTTTGTTAAATTTCGTCTCAGCTGCAGTGTGATTAGTGAAAAGAGAGAAGCACAGTTCTGCATACTTCATTCCCAGTGTTACTCTATGAAATAGCCCCAGGGATGTTACACACAGTTGAGAGTCAAGTTAGGATCTGAAAACATTTCTAAGTAGACATCCAGAATAACGTATGTTTGACAGTTCTGCTAAACATTTGAGATTTATTATCTGATGTACTGTGCGCTTTTGATAGCAATATTGTTATTGCTATTGTCGATAACAATTTTAAGTGGTCACCTTGTCTCCTCCTTTAGACATTCAGAGGTAGCTCATATGGCATTGTTTATTAGAATTGCTTGTAGATGGAAAAAGCTTGCAATGTTTCAGAAATTGCTTGGTACAACCTGTTTCAAAGGGGATGTCAACTTTTAGTATATGCAATGTGCAAACTCAATTT
The DNA here is from genome assembly GCA_035222235.1 of Margarornis squamiger. Classification (NCBI taxonomy): domain Eukaryota; kingdom Metazoa; phylum Chordata; class Aves; order Passeriformes; family Furnariidae; genus Margarornis; species Margarornis squamiger. Next base: position 81,925,171 of record JAWWTY010000001.1, read on the forward strand.
GATTGTCACATTTATTTACGCAGATTTAAAGACATAAAAGTATAGGAACTCCTATTTTATGCCTCAGGTATGCTAGTCAATATAACTGCCGTGCAAAAATCTGTATTAATTCAAAACAGCAACATATTTGCCTCAGATACTCACACCCGAGTAAGACAAACACTATCCAAATAAAATCAATACATTTCCATTTCACCTAAATCCCAAATATGTTGTATCCACTACCACCGTCAATTTTTGTTATTCTCAAATATTTTATAACAGCTTTGATACAGCAATTCTAATACCATGTTCATGATTAAATTGCCTTGAAACCCAGGGAAATTCAACCACCTCCAAAAAATCTCTCTGTGGTGCAGAACCCCAAGAAATATTTCTAACAAGATTAATGTATGCCAGCAAACAACTATTGCAAGTGAATAGAACGGAACGGAATGACATGGAATGAAATAGAATAGAATAGAATAGAATAGAATAGAATAGAATAGAATAGAATAGAATAGAATAGAATAGAATAGAAGTAAAATTCTTTTCTGTTGGAAGGGAGTGACAACAGTCTACTCCAACTGCCTGACTATTCAGAGCTGGACCAAAAGTTAAAGCATGTAGTTAAGGGCACTGTCCAAATGCCTCCTAAACATGACAGGTTTGGAGTGTCAACCACTCCTCCAGGAAACCTTTTACAATGTTTATCCACCTCTTCACTAAGTCCAGATCCCTTTCTGGAGGGCTGCTCTACAGTCACTGTCCCACTCAGCATTACTCCATTCCAGATGAAGAATCTGACATTTGAATGTTAAATTTTGCCCCAGTAAAAAGCCCAATGTTTCTCTGAGGGCAGCTTTGATCCAATTAAATTCCCCTGCAATGCCTCGCATCCCTCAAGAGAGTCAACATCACCTCCCAATCTCATACCCTCAGCATAGCTGGTAATGGTGCATTCAACTCCTCCACCCAGATCATTGATAACACATTGAACAGAACTGGCCCTAGAATTGAGTCCTGAGGAACACCCCTGGTGACTGAATATCACCCAGATGTAGACTCATTCACTATAATCCAATGTCAATGGTTTGTGTCTTAATGATGGGACCATCTTGTCTTCATCAAGAACATTTTTCAGTTATTCAGCATGGTCTCCAGACTTGTAAAAGACTAGCCATTGGAAACATAATGCACTATCTAATATCATATAGGAAAAGATCAGATACCAATATCAATGGCTGGATTTCATGAGAAAGTCTGCTTGCTGAGGTCAACTTGAGAAATAATTCGGGGTGAACGAAAGCATTTCTATTCTCACTTTTTTAATTATTTAGAAAAATTATAGGAATAATGACAAAAATGCTTATCATGACTTATCTCAAAGGGAAGATATTCTATGAAGTGTAGACAAGTGCTGTGCCAAAGCAGGAAAAAGCACCAGTTGAGAAAAAAAAAGTCAGGTTGTTCCATTGCAGCTTCTTGCACAATTTTAAGCAGAAATGGGTGACTAGGTATGAGCCACTCTACTCTGTTAAGAGATAACTTTCCAAGCAGAAAATAAACATGTTTCCTCAAAGCAACCAATTAATTTCTAAATTAAAAATTAAAGGTTTTATCAAGAAAGGGGTCAGTATTTTCTAGGCAGTTCCATAAAACCAGGAAAATTAGGGAATAAAAGCTCAAAGTATGGAACAGAATTTTCTCAAAGTAATTGGTTTTCAGCTACTTGTAAATAAGTAAACATTTCTCCTCCTGAATCAGGAAGAACAGGGTTTTTTTATGCCTAAATTTGTAAAACGGAAAAAAACCCAACCCATACCACAACTGCTTGAACAACTTCACTAAATATTCAAAGACACAACAGATGGGAGACCTAGGGGATGCCAGCATGGCAATTGCTTAGAGCTTTAGGCTACTGAAAGTCCCAGTAGACCAAGTAAGGTAGTTGGGCAAATAATTTGCAAGAATGACAGGGAAGGAGCCTGTGACTTAACCTCTTCCTCAAGCATTTGTTTAAGAATAATAATAACAACAACGCTTCACATGTCTCCTCTTAAACGGAGAAGGACATGTGCTATAAATTTTCTGAAATGTGAGAATAATCCAAGACTGTTTTAGACAGGGTAAGTCTACGGTGGCCTTCTGGATTTAATAGATACATTCCATGTGTGAATTTGGCTACCAAAGGGGATTTCACACTTTCTGTTTGGGGCTATTTTAGGCATCTAGCATTGGCACAAGCTAGAGGATCTGTTGTTAGGACCTGATAGGCAATAGATCTTAAAAAAAAAAAAAAAAAAAAAATCAAGAACACTGAAGTCAAGAAGTGCAAAATTTGGCACTGTGAATTATTTCCCTTTTCCCATTTTTCCAAATATATAATTTGTTCATTTTTCCTAATAGATCATTTTAATATTCAAATTCACATTACTGAAATTCTGCTATTTCCTTAATACTTCTAAATTAAACAATGGAAAAAATCTTTTAGATGTCATATTTCAAACTAAACTGCAATTGACATGGGCCTATGACTAGAGATTTATCAGCTGGAAGTAGCAGAGGAAAAAGTCTGAATTCATATGAATCACAGGTTGTAGATTCTAGTGTTTTAAATCACAAATTGAAATGTAATTCAGTTTCCTTAGATTCACTTGTCTTTGTAGACATTTTAATAGAAATAGATAATTGTAAAGTCTTCATAGTATGCTGTTAGTGTTGTATTTACTCAAATTCAGGAGTAGTTTTGATGGTTAAAGACATAGTATTGAAGAGTGTCAGAGAAGTATATTTGCCTATGAGTTACAGTAAAAGTTGAGGTAGAAAATTAAAACAAGCTTCAGGCTCTCTAGTAAGTGGTAATTAGGTCAAACTTTAAAGAAAATGTGCTTAGGTATTCTGCTTTTGTGTAAGACTGAAACCAGTAATAAGACTCAAAGTTACATTTCCTGTTAAAAATTATCTAATTAAGATATCTATTTGGCTGCATAGAAGATAAAATTATTCATCATGGAGACACATCTAAATGAGGGACACAAACTGTGAAAATGACAAAACATCATCAAAGGACCATGGAGAAAAAATTTTGTTTGGTTGGTTGGTAGATTTGGTCATTTTTTGTTTTTGTTAAAATCACAAACAACAGTCTCTCAAATAAAATCAAATCTAGATTAGGCCTGAGGGAAAAGTTCTTGCATGTGTTCTGGACATGGGACATGAAACTCAGGAGTTAGCTGTGTGCGTACAATGTTCTACGGAGGTGATGTTGTCCATAGGATCTAATGGACACTGGAATACATGAGAACCTTGTAATAAACTTCAGTGAAATTTGAAACTTATTATGAATGATCACACACTTCACTAAATTCATATTTTATGGGCAAGTATGACTAAGCTTTTTCATTAAGATATCATGTATGCATTCCAAAACTCTTCACACAACATTAAACATATTTTCCCACTGATGCTGATCCCACACAGGGTAAAGGTACTGAAATGATACCATTGTATTGCAACAAAAATCTTAAGCATTTTTAAAAGTATATTATGAAGGGATTACAAAGATTCTTAGAACAGTTTGTTAGCACTCTCCATCCTGTTAGTCCAAGTACCATAACCACCTCTACTAAGCAGACTGTGGCTCAGATGTCATGCATTTATCTGTTTTTTGATAGGGTGTTTTTACAAGTACAAGTAACATCTGTCCTTTTCATTCTCTTAGCAGCATCCAACACTCTGGCAGATGTTTCCAAAACCATACTGTCTGCTAACATTTAAAGGAATACAGTATTTGCATAAACACTGGGAATTCCAATCTTAGTACTTTCCATACTGTTTTAATTTTTTAAAATCAACATTTTTTGTTCTACACACATAATTTTTTTTTACTCCTCATAAAGCAGACATTGTGTGCACACATCTGTTAAATCTGGGCTGCATTTATTACAGTTCTGCTCTTCCAGAAACAGGAAGGATTAATTACCACAGACTGGCTCTAGAAGCACCCCCGTGTTTCTTAACACACAAAATTAATTCAGAGTTGACAAAACTCTTTCAGACACAACCTGCTTCCTGCTGATGGCGCTTTATTAGCATATTCTTCCCAGAAAAAAAATGCCTCATAGACCCTTTTTACCTCTCCTCAGAGTTCAATTTGTAAAGCACTGAGTGACAGGCAGCAAAATGGCTTGAATATATCTAAGGCAACTTGCCAAATCCTCCTGATAGAAGCACTTTGGAGCCTTTGTTCTGAGTACATTAAAGTCACAGAAGGTCCATGTACTGTAGACTGTACAGGGCAGGCAGGATGTTCACAGTAAGACAAAACAGCAGGTGATAAATGACATTAAATAACAGTGAGAATTTACCACAGACTAAATTAACTACTGGAGTGAAATGTTCTCAGCTCTAAGGCTATATTAACAGTGAATTTATAATCAGTTGATTATAATTCTTCTTAGTGTTCATGGAAGTCTATATGTAAAAATGATCAAGACAGCTCTATTTAACTCCAGAGACAAGCTGTTGGAACGGGTTCTAAAAACGACAGAGAGTAACTCTTCTTTCCACTCTTATTGAGTAATTTATACAATAAGTACATAGAACTGAATTTGATTGTTGCATATCTGACATGCTCCATTTCATGAAAAATTAGAGCCACATTTTGTTGCTCCTTGCTGGTCAAACTCTTGAAAAGAGGCTTCAGTCATTTCGGTTTAAGTAACTTACAAATGAATATTTGCTGGCTCAGAGGCAAGGGGGGGAGGGGGGTGTGTGAAAGGAAGTGAATCTCTGTTATCTATAAAAATTTCTATTGAGTTTTTTGGTTTGTGTTTATAATTTAATGGAGCAATAATTTCACCAATTAACATTATTGCACAAACTCTTAATATTGTCTAGCCATGTGATTTTTATAATAGGAAAAATATGTTTATTAATTATAAATAAAAAACAAAATCCCAAAGGGAAAAAGAAATTATTTATACATTTACATTTGTCCATTATTTATTTATCCATGTAATGAATATGGTACCATTAATTTGTCTCATGCTTTTTTCCCTACATGGAAAGACAATTTTTCATGATATAGTACATTCTTCTTTTTTTCCCATTTTGGTTGCCTAGAGTTAACACAGATTCTCTAGAGTAGCTGACAGAATCTGCAAATTTTTTCTCTAGGAAAAGAATACAAACCTCTAAAGATAGCAAAACAACCTAAGCAAGTGCTGAAGATCAAAATCAATAAAGGAAAATAAGACAAATGCAAGAAGCAAACAAACATTGACTAAGAAGAACTTTGAAGTAGGACCTAAATACTGTGTTCTAAGACTTGGGGTTATTTCCACTTAAAACTGAGCATTTTTACATGAAATCCTTGGCCTGAGTGCTGTAGGTATTTATTAGGATGCATAGGATAAAGGAACAAATTCTTAAAATTGAATATATTTTATATTAAGTTAGGCTAGTTTGATAAGCTGAATTAGACTTAGTGACCTCACACACAACACTTAACCTGAGTGTTGTCCCTATGTTCTGATAGCTGGACACAAGCTTCAGTGACTCAGTTCCCCTGAGAAGTTCACCCATTCCTGTGAGAAGGAAAGATTGCAGTGACAAGCAGAAGACTCAAAGCATTTGTTTATTTAAAGGTTATGGTGTGCTGCCATTGCTCTTAATTCCTCAGCATGGGTCTACTGCAGACATCACTCTTAAAAGGTAATATGTATCAACTGCACTTTGTGAGTGTATAACTGGTAGTCTTTACATGGTTACTCAATACTTGGCATTCTAACAATATGATACAAGCAGTTTGCTCTCTGTACAGCGTCCACTATGTTTCATAGAACAGAATTAAGAGGCATAAAATAGAAATATATACCAATTTGTTCTTCTTAATTCCTTGCACACATTAATTCCATTTCTCAAAGGGTTTTAAACTATACATAAAACTTACAATACATTGCTTATGAACTGTGTTAAGTAAAAACAAAACAAAACAAAACAAAACAAAACCAACAAAACAACAACAACAACAACAAAACCCCCAAAAGTATTCTCTAAACCCAAGAGTTTTGAACTACAGTAACACTGTGAAACCAGTTAAATCACTATACCATCAACTGGTCCCAGTGGACTCTTCAGCTTTCAGAGGAAATCACAAAAAATCCTGTGTTCCTATGATTTCTCCAGAGACCAATCAGGCATGAGAATACTTTCTGAATTATGTTTTTTTGTTCTTTTCAACACACATATTTCAAGGGAAACATACCAATAAGCATTTAATTCCAAGAAAAAAAAATAGCAAACAAACTATAACAAAGGTGACATGTTGTAGGCATTAGTGAATTCTTCAACATAGAAAAAATGCCTCCTGTGTACTCACACAAGTTCTCAAGGAGTGTACTGGATCCAGATGCCAAACACATCATAGTGGGTTAGATCATGCTTTTCAGTTTGATACTTCATTATAAGACAAAATTTTGCCAAGTGTTCTGTTTTCTTAAAAATACGTTATGTATTGCAGATATTATTACATGCCCTTCCCCCTCCCCTTTTTTTTAATTAGAATACTTAAAGTACAGCAGCCTAAAACTGATATTCAACCAGTCATTTAAGTTTAAAAGTTGTATTAAGAGCAATTATATGAATCCAATGGAAAATTGGAAGCCAGAATGCAAAAAGTATACCTTGATTGAATATTTTGCCTTCTTTATTTAACCAGTGAAAGGCTACCTTGGAGTTCACACAACAGATTCTTTTAGAAATATCACATTTCTATGTGTAAAGATTTCTGAATTCTCATATTTCATCTTACAACATCATCAAAATCATCCATAGTTTCTTCTTTTTGGTGGAGCAGAGTTATCAGTGATCAGCAGACAGAAATAAAAATACAATCTGAATAGAGTTTTCTTGGTTTTTCCATTTTCCGGGTTTAAACAGCAACAGCAGAATTGTAAGAGGGGGAAAGTCTCCTCCCTTTGTACAGGGAGCAAGCTTGAGACTCAGGGCCATTTAAAACATTGTTCAATCGCTTTCTCTTAAAAATATACATGGGATCATTTTGCCCTTTGATAAGGTAGGCATACAGTTTCCTGTCTTTATCCTATCATCATTTCTACAAGGCTTTTCTACAGCTGCTTTAGCAAAACAACAACAATAACAAAAGCATGCACAAAGCATGTGAGCTTTCTATCTCTGCCTTGGAATCCAGATTGACTTTAGTCTTGGCTTCTCCATCAAAAGGTCAGGTTACACTACAAGTCTTTCATCAATTGTTCTGTGGTAAGGTCTTTTGTATTTCTGATCTTGATGTTGTTGCTAGGATAGATTTTTTTTTGTGTGTGTGCGTTTTGTGTAAGTCCCTGCACTTACTACATTGAGATAAATATGCATATGATGCAGATCTCAACAGACACAGTTCTGTACCCTGTGCCTCACAGCAAAGCAAAGGTATGTAAATTGGCAACAGCAGTTTGCTGCCTCTTCTCTGAACAGATTGGACCCCAAGACAGGCCCTCTGGCACTCTTTCATTCTGCTGCTGATACTTGCCATTGTGGTGTTCTCCCTGGTTTGTTCCTTGCTGTTAACACTAGGAAATCTCACAAGCATTCAAAGGAAAAATGTCAAGGGTCATTAAAAAAAAAATAAAATCTCAGTATGTGTTTTTAAGAAATGTCATATTATTGTTCTTTAGAAGATATATTAAACAGAGAACAGAGAAGCTACACAAATATATAATCCCTAGTACCAAGCTGCTTGTTGTTGTTTGAAATGAAACTTTCATGATTGCAGCTATGAAAAGAAATATCAAATATTAAGTGTTCCAGCAGTCTTGAAAAATAGAATCATGAGTTTTAAGTTGTGCAAGCAGACAACATTAAATTTATAATGTATTATTTTTAATGGACTGCCCAGATTGCTAAAGAGTAGAAAGCATCTAATTTAAAACTCTTTTGGGAACATTAATTATGTTTTTTATAGTTATGATCTGCCAAGTTTGCCATGAATACATAGCAGATAATTTAAATTTCCTACAGAATTTAGATAGCTGTATCTCCACAGTAATGCATGTTCCACAGCCCTAATATGCAACAGTGGACAAATATATGGATCATGTGAAGTGTACTTCTGCTACCTGTTTCTCACAATGGTACACGTTTGGGAATTTGAAAACTAATTTTCTTGGCTCAGAACTCAATATGTGCTACAGTTCTTTCAATCTCTAATGTTAAGTGCCTGGCAAATGCTGTATTTGATGACTCTGCAATACTTGCAACATGTTTATTACACAAGGAAAGGATTTTACATTTGACTTCTTTCAACATAAAAGCAACTGTGGATCACAGGAAAGGAAAAAATAAAAAAAAAAAAGAAGCCAAGAATTAAACCCTTTGTTATCTGGCAGCCTGAAGCCATTAGTCTGTCTGTGAGTATGCTTTCAGAGACTGCATGCACTTGTAAGATATTTCCTATTCTATACTTCCATACATTTTCTTCACACACACCTAGTTACACCTGGCTGCCATAATCAACTGCTGCTGAAACTGATCCTGGCTGTTCTGCCTGTTCCAGTCAAAACCATTGCTAGCAATGGGCAGATTCTACCTCTTTCAAGACTCAATTAGGCTCTCAGAAGAAGTCAGTGATTTTTGGCCCAAACTTACTCCTGCTGGAGCTGTTGTGAGACAGGTGTAGATCCTTAAAATAGTATTTCCTTTTTGGTAAGAGAAATGTAGAAGTAGGATGACCTCAGTGGAAGAAACAAATTCTTTATATGTGTGAATAGGAAAGTGGAATAACTGAAGCATCAAAAAGTAACATGGTGCTAAATATAGGCTATTTATCTTGCTAAATACACAGGCCAAGTCATACAATCTTTGTTCACTTAAAACTACACTGATTCCAAAAGAAACTGACTGCATAATTTCCCTCACTATGAATAATTCTACTAAATGAATATATTTAATGCACATGAATATTTATCACTTCTAGCTTATGAGGTATTGCTAGTACTGAAATCATTGTGAGAGTAAAACAATATACTGCATTTAAAAGTTCTACTATCCCTGTGCCTACTGTTGAAGAAATTCTACAATAATTTCACTGACTTTGACACTAACATCTGCAGTGATATCAGAAGCAAACAAATGGCATTGGGTGCCTTAGACTTCTATCGGCATCAGCTATGTTGGTGTTTCTCACCTGTCCCTTCCCCAGTAAACTAATAATGCTGAACATAACTGCGGGTACTTGCATGAAATATAAGAGTGGGACATTTTATCCCTCAACATTTACCAAAGCACTTCTTGAAGTTACTGCTTTATAAAGGACGTATCAATTATGGGATATTTTGCATCAAATATTTCACAGAAATGTGTTTGAGATTTGAAAGCAAAAGAAATTAGACATATTTTGTTATCTATTTCAAGGGAGTGCTAAATATTTACTGTAGTATAATTTTGAAAAAAGATGAAAAGAAAATTCTCAGTTACAATTTTACTGTTTTCTCTACTAAGAGCAGTTTTATATTTATTTACATTTTTTATTCATGTGTGGGTGTGCCAATACATTAAATATCTACACAGTCACTATGCCATATGGAAAAGTCTATAGCATCTAAACTTTACCATAAGGCTGGATGTTTTTAATGAAGTACAATTAACATTTGAAAGGTTCAGACTCTCTGATAGAGCTGCTAGAAAGGACAAGAGACATTGACTTGTCTGCTTTTTACTTCCTGTAATAAAATCAAGGAGCTTACCAAGCCATGTTTAATTTTATTGAAGTGATCCAGGAAGCAGGGATAGATCCATCCACAATGTTGAAAGAGAAACCACGGTGTTGATAGAAAAAGAATCTGTGTTTTGGTACAACTTTTTAATTCATCACATAACATAGTGTACCACAGCAGGCCCTGCTAAGTTATCCATTTTTATCCTTTATTAAATCTGCACTAGAAATTCTTTTTAGTTTAATACAAGACTTTTTTTTTTTTTCTTTTAATTTTTCAATGATTACTTGTTATAGATACTCAGGCAGAGGATTGCAAACTTTGGTCAGCAGACTACTGACAATTCCTATAGAGACAGCTGATGCTGTGTGGCCTGGCCTAGTCATATCTTAGTATATCTTTGTTTAGGATAGCCATAATTCTTGTTCCATAAAGGCAATGGCAAAGGCATTATCCAAATGGAAAGCAAATGTTATGGGCATCAAAATCCTCTTGAACTGAGGTCAGTAATTAATACTTCAGCATTCTAGATGATAGAAACATTGTAAAATGAGGAAATTAGTGTTGGATTTTGTGGCTTAATAATGTTTCCAAACAGCCTCTGAGTATCTTTCTTTCAACTTTTACTTGAAGATTTTTAGTTTTCACTTGGATGTCCTCATTGTATTCAAATGTATTTTCTTAGGGTTTGTTTTCAAAGGATTGTCAAGATTTATACTGCATGTGAAAACGCCATTTGTTTAAAGACTGGGATGTTTTCTGAATTTTAACCTCGAGAGTTTTAATATAAAAGATTATTTTGCTTTTTTTCCTTTCTTGTTTTAGGTTCTTCTACAATTGCAAAACAGTTTCTTAACAAGAATAATAAAAACTGCAGGGTTCAAAACTTTAGACGGAAAAGTCAAAGCAACTAAAAAATTATGAAACATATCTGTTCCTCACTGTATATTACCATCCCAACAAAAGCATTGTTTATTCTTACAACACGTCTTATTCTGAATTGCTGTTTGAATTAACATTAGGCAAAATAGATTAGTTTTTCAGGGTAAAGAGACAGTAAGAGAAACAAACATCATTACATCTTGTCTAAAAGCCCGAGCTTTAACATCCTTAATGCATAGCTAAAGAACAGTACACACACAGACATTAGTTGCATCACATTCTTCATACAAATATTACAAGTCTTGAATGTTTCTGAGATTCCCCCCAAACTTTAAGATTCATTACATCTAATGATATAAATTTTTCTAAGTACCTTTCCTGTCTGAAAGTAAATTATGCCAGTTATTCTAATTTTGCTTGAATTGTGCTCTGAAAATACATTCTACTACTGTAATCTAAATAACTGGGGTTGTTATTATTTAAATTAAGTAAATATGACTACATATAAATGGCATTTGTTTGTACTATGACTGAGCCATAATTTGAGAATAATAAAAACTTCTTTTTCTGGAAAATATGTGAAATAACCATAAGGAAAGTAAGATGACAAACTTTTAGAAAACTAAAGCTAGGGAAAATTAGATCTGTCTGAACTGCAAACCTAAAGCACCATAGAAAGCAGCCCAACTGTGCATGTTGCAGTTCCATTACTTGAAATCCAGTTGTTTTTTCGTGTCTCAAATGTAAAACTGGCCCCGTAACAAGGACTGCAACTAAAATGGTTGAGATACTTGGGAAATTTGTAAAGTGCAGAAGCAGAGCTTTTGTGTAAATGTTATACTAGAGAATCCTGGGTATAACCTAGGAAAAACAAAGTCTCTCCTCAACTTGGTCAGAACTGCAGCAATGCTGTTTGCCATTTGGCCTTTCCCCTCATGTTGGCAACATTTCCTTCTCTTTCCTGTCAAATCTCAGGTGGCAATCATTTCATATGATACTCTCTACAGAGTTCTCATCTACTCCCTTGTGTTTTTGCATACTGTTTTGGCTCTCCCCAGCATACCTCTCACTCTGGAGTCGCTGCAATTTACACTACTGAGTAGGAAAATTCTCTCTGTCGGAATGGAAGAAACAGAAAAGGCAGTGGAAAATAAAGTACAGCTGTCCTAGGTATGTTTCTTAAATTACACTGTCTTGTTCCCTCTTCCTTCTCTTTTGTCAGTCATGTCAGCCTTTAACTGCCATTTATCTCAGCAGTGTCTTTAGGTCCTATTTTCTTCTTTTTTCTTCATTACACATTCTAAACTCTTGTTAGAAGGCTAATGGATACTTCTTGGTTAAATTCCAACAACTTCTTGAATATCTGCAAGAAAAGACAGATCCATATGTCACTAAATTCAAACAAAGATTTCTCCAAACTGATTTCCAATGAGCTTCTTGTAAATAATATTTTTAAATCATTTGTTATTCTTTATGCACATAAAAAATGAAACAACCTCAAATCAAAGAGTAGCATGCATGTATATCTCAGTTGATAATTTACATAATTACATTGCTTTAAATCACAAGCTTCTCTTTCATTCCCCACTGTTCATTATATCTATTATTTTGTCATCAAGTAGAATTGTTTGAAAAATGTCTTCCATGTCTTATATTCTTCCAAGAAAAAATGTAAGTTTTATCTGATTGTGATATATGGTAAGGTTTACAACTCTATTTGATTAAAGTTTTAAATGGTAGGACACACACAAAGGTAAAGTTCTTTATTTTTTCAAGAAGAAAATTGACAAGATTTGTGAAATATCAAGGAATGGGGATAATTAAAACGTTACTATGAGTACAACAAGTTAAAAGCATCATTTCAAGAGGTGAGAAAATATAATTCTATCTCCTTAGTATATAAGTTTGTACATATGTAGACAATCTTCTAAGTATATCATATTTCTGGTGAATTCATTACAGTACAATAATATACTTTCATTACAGAAACTTACTTTTGACAATCAATACCCTATTTCTGTAGAATATTAAGTTCAGTTTCAACTAAAGTGTTGGAACATAGTAACTGACTGGCTCTTAAATATTGTTCCAGCCCTTCAATTGATTTTTTATATATTCTTACATCTATTTGCTCAAAAGTGGATTTAGAAAGAAAAGTATCATTTTATTTCACCTATATAAAACAGCTGTCTCAGATTAATAGTGACAAAATGAATAAAGGCCCATAGGAAACACTAACATGTATGAACATGTTTTTTACAGGAATTGATCTGCTATTCAAAAAATCAGGATTGGGTTCAAGAATACTATGTGCACTTGAGGCAAAATCCAGCTGCACTCTCTGCATGGGCAGAGGGCCCACTCTGATGTGGAATCACTGTCATTCTTCTGCCTTGCTCAAAAGGGACTGAGGAAATCAAAGGTGACCAATAGTTGGCACAAAGTTAACTTTTGTGGGGTTCAGTGTGGGAGTGTATAACCTCAAGACACACTTTTACAGACACCTATTTCTAAATGTTCCTGTGAAAAAATACAATACCATCTGTATGTGAACTGCTGTGTGAAGCATCTCTTATTCAGTGTTTCATCAACATTAATGTGAAGGCAAGAAGACTCAGCTGAAAACAAAAAAAAAGAAGTATGGATGAAGAAAATTCAGATTCTAATTTTTTTCAACTTCTGAGCAAAATATAGTTCCTCCTCTTGCTAGTCATCATACGGAACAACATTAAAAAAGTATCAGTAAAGTCCTGTTTTGACAGCAGTCTTCCAATGTTGAAAACACTGCAGGTCCTTGAAACACCAAAAGAGTGGACACTGTAAGGAGTAACAAGAGGAAAAAGCACAGAGGAGCCGTAATCTCCTCTTAAAGAGGATATCAATTATCTTTCAAGAACCCATTCTATTTCTTATGCTTTATTCATAGTCTTCTCCTTCATTAACAGATAACGCCTATTGCTGCCGATACCAGTACCGCCCTTGTACTCTCCGAGGCACTGTTCATTACCTTTTTCATTTTGCCATAATAACCACATGATCAGAATGATACGATTTATAAATAAATAAATAAACAAACCCTTCATTCAACTGCAATTCATTCAACATGTGTTTCAAAAGTAAAAACATAATTTGAAAAAAAACCCAAACCTGCTTTTTTTTTTTTTATTTTTTGTTTTTATTAATAACTAAGGTAACCTCTAAGATGTTTTTTCATAATAATTCTCAAGGGACATATACAAAAGACTACTTTTCCTGGTTTTGAAACCTATTTCAAACAAAAAAATATATTTAAAAACTGGGTTTTTTTAGTTTAAATAGAACTGCAGATTTCTTAGATGGGAACCAGTAGAATCTTAAAAGAGCCATGAGTACTGTCTGTTTCCAGATTATATTTTTTTTCTTACAAGCAGGAACATGTACAAAGTAAAATAGACAGAGTGAGGGAAGGAGAGAGAGGGGGGAAGGAAGTCAGAAAGAAGGAGAGGGAGAGAACAAGCATGCACTCATCATCATGCATAATAAATGCACATAGTTAAATAATGTTTGGGAGAAAAGTCATTTGGTTTTGGGTTGGTTTTGTTTGTTTGTTTTTTTCATTCAGACACATAAAAAACCCCCCACTTTTGACAGTGGAATTAATTTCTCTCACACTACTTGTGTGTATATATATACTTCTACTTGTAGGTAACCTTTTTAATTTTGATACTTTTGCTTCTTTTGCTGTTTTAGTTTGTGGAAGAAAATGTATCAGTACAAGAAAATGTCAAATTGAAATCTGTCTTTGCTAGAACAGGCCATACATGCTTATGTCTTACAGAAGAACCTTAGAGTGTCCAGTAGTTTCCATGTTTCCAGATGTGTCTACTTTGATAGCAGGTTTGACAAGAGTTCACTAATATTTCTCAGTTGGTCATTTGCAGTCCAAACAGTCCATTCTGTTTTCCAAGGGTGTGCTAACAGAAATTAAACATTTTTCATGTTTCCACATTCCCTCTCCACCCATTTCAAGCTCAAGGCAGACACAGCCCTGCATGCTTAGTAGGGGGGAATTGTGCTTATTTATGGTGAAATGTAGTTCCACTCTCTATAGAGGAGAAAAAATTTATGATAGAAAAAACCTGATTGTGTTAATGATCCTGATAAGATTTGCCTTCTAATTTTCTCCCTTTACAGTGATTTTTAAAAATATTTGTAACTCTAATGCCACACTTGTGTTAAAAATTCATAATATTAGTTATTCTAGGGCGTTTTGTCCTACATTTGTGTCCAGATTTGGAGTAACAGAGAGGAGTGATATTTCTGTGTTGCGAAAACCTTCAGGTATATTGAAGTCTGTCTCTCTTTTCTGTGACACATTTCCTTTGGTATTTAGAGGATCTACAGAATTCAGGTCTACATCCTGCATAAAGTTAGAGGTGAAAAGTGTAGTCATCATGATCCTGCTTTAGTTGACAATCTCAATTCCCTTTGAAGAGTTTCTGCTCATTAAAAAGAGAAACCATCAATCCATTGTTCAATTAAAGAACACTTGACACAGAGACTGTTAAAATTGTGGAATTCAAATCAGCCATTTGAGAGAAAATGTATTATTGCTATTACTATTACTACAATATCGAAACTGAAACTGATATTTTATTCTTAAAATTTCTATCAAAATTTATTAGCTATCTGAACACATACATTGTAAAACACTTCTTTCATAGGAAAAAAAAATAGACACCAAATTAAAATGTCTGTTTAATGTCAAATGAAAAGATTTAAATATTCTGTTTGGCTTTTTATCATCCATGAGTGTTAACTGTATGAAGAATTAAGAAATAATTTTACCTATTCCTTAATCTTCAGTTTTACTTCTATGTCTGTCAGCAATTCTGTTCAAATTCTTCAATAGCATTTAGATTTTATGTCATATTCAAGTTAGGGAAAAGAGGTCAGAGAAGAGCAAATGCTAAGTGGAACATTTGGCAGAAGGCTAGTGTCAAGTTGTTAATGCCTTCCAGATTAGTCATATGATCATAAAAGTCCTACCAGAAACTCATATGTCACAACATACATCTGAAAGAGATTTGGCAAGTCTGTTTTTGCTTCCTTAACAGTATCGTATCTGTCTTCCCTATATTCTGCCTCCTTTGTTAAATAAATTCCCTCCTCTTTTACACACATAGCATGTCAGAGATATTTTCCATATCTGCCTTCAGTGAAAATATAATGGGATGGCAGGACATAGTAAATGTTTAAACTTAACATAACTTCTCTGTATCTCTGAATTTTATTTGCTTCTTGTGCACAGCCCCGTAAGATGAGTTGCTTCCAATATCGCAATGTGATGAATTTCACACTACTTATTTTTGAACCAACTCATGGAATTTTGTTCTAGGCAAAGCTCAACTGAGCTACTCTGGTAAATGTGATTAGAATAAATTATACTTTAGTTGCCTACAATTGCAAATGTTTTAATATAATTTTTCTTAGTACACCAGTCAGCACTATCTTCTCAGCACTTTCAGTTTCTTTCTAAATAATTGTCATATATCCAGCTGATAAAAAGACCTGGTTTAATTACCAGTCTGTACTTCAGAGCTCTTTAGTGTGTATTATCAATAATACACACTAAACTTAAATTAAATAATACACCTTACTGCCGAAGACACAAGGGTGTTATTTTTTTTAAAATGTACTTTTATTCAAAAGTATAGCAACTAACCCACTTCTACTTTGACTATTTTTGGACCAATAATGTGAATTACATTGGATGGTCTATCTTTTCTCTTTACAGATAGTGTTACAGGGCGTGTTTGCTTTGGCTTTTTTTTTTTATTTTTTTTTTTTTTTTTTTTTATTTAAGCACTTATAGTCTGTACAGTCTCTAAAATTTTAAAACACTTATATTAAAAGGCTACATTCTATAATCTTTAAAAAAAAAAAAATACAATGCATCTGTTCACCCTCTGTATATATTTTCTGTTAGTTATGGTAACTGAACCTTGACAATTTATTTACTTGCTAGACTGGCTTGTGAATTAGAACATGTGAGTCTGTTATGGGTACTGGGAGACAAGTGTGAAATACATCTAATGTAGCAGTAAAGCCACAATCTAAATCTCTGAGCTGGTTGTTCTATTCTTCTGTTTTACTCCATGAAAAGGCAAAGCATATTTGGATGTGGTTCATTTAAAATATGTCAGATTAATTAAGACCTACAAGAGATATGCAAAGGCGATAAATCATTTTCTAAAACACGTATATCATAAAGATAAATTGGAAGGATTGTCTTGAAATTTTTTCTGTTTTACCTACAAGTTTATTTTCTTTCATGAAGCCAGTGAGCTGAGCAGATAAACAGATCTTCCCTGTGATAAGTGTGACACCATGGGTTCTCTTTCTCACCAACTGGAGAAACATAGTATAGCTCTAACACATCTTAAAAACATTGGATTTTGCCAACAGGCTGAGACTTACTATCTCTCTATTCTAGTATCTTTGCCATGATGATTAAGTTTAGTATTTCAGACATTTTAGAGAGGGTTATACAAATCTCTGCAGTAGATTTACCATGAGTATACATAGTACGAGGTAGTTTTACTTTCACTGAGAATACTTAATTTTTTTTTTTTTTCCCTAGAAAGGAGAATTTTCACTATCTTAAAGCTCAATTTCACCACACTAGTCACCTCAGTTTCAGCACAGATTTTGATGTTTTTACCTGATGCCTTCAGGGATGATAAACCTTGATTTACAGAGCTTGAAATAGCAGCACAGGACAAATGCCTTCATGTATCCCTGTTTCACAGGTTTTTAAATCAAGCACATATTGATTGATCAGTACATATTGAACATACTGGAAGAAAATAAATAAAGCAGGGATCATATAAACCACAAAGAATGCCAGTAATATTTCAGTCATTTGTACGCAAGCAACCATTCAAAATGTCAGCATATGGTATCTTCCAAAACCTATAATAGTCATAGATTTGCAATTTTCTCAGTACAAACCTTAGTGCAGATTAATGATATGAAATCCAAAAAAAAGTCACTTTCTAAATGACAAAAGAAACATTAATTATACATTAATTTTTAGAGTTGTAGAATAGTAATATAAATTGTAAGATGCCTATTTTTATGGCTAAAGTAAGGTGGGAAATCTGTGTATTTGTTCACATATCATGCTCCATGAGGCTGTATTTTTGGCAGTGTTTCAGCTAAATACACATATATACTTTCTCCAGCGGCAATTTCTTGCTGGTGAAAAGAGAAAAGCCACCAGAAGTCTCTCATTTAAGTAAAAACTAATTTTAGACTCACATTGATTATGTAAAGATGACCAGAAAACTATGTGCATTTCTTCTGAATGCTTTAGGGAGAGTGCAGGAATCTGAAGCCCTTAGGAGAGTATATAAGGGACAGCAGATAGACTACATAATATCACTGTCTGAGATTTAGGGAGTCACAGACTGGTTGAGAATGCAAGGGACCTCTGGAAGCCACCTTGTCCTGGTCAAGTAGGGCCAACTAGAGACTGGTGCTCAGGGACATGTCTAGATTTTTTTCCTAAATATCTCTAAGGATGGAGACTTCGCAACTCACTCTCCATCAGGAACCAGTCAGCACCCACCTACCTGTACTGGTGCATGGAGTGGGGTACATGGTTACATGTGTAGGACTTTGCACTTCCCCTTGTTGAATTCCACAAGGTTCTTGTCAGCCCTTTTCTCCAGATGTTAAGGTCCCTCTAAACAGCAGCACAACCCTCTAGTGTACATGGCATTCCTCCCATTTTTGTAGCATCAACAAAATTCCTTAGAGTACACTATGCTCCATCACTAACAAAGGTGTTGAAACTGAAATTTTTCAAAAGGATGTTACCAACATATGCCAACTTAAAATACATACACTGATAAACAGACTGAGCAGTTCAATATCTGAAATTCTTATATCTGTTGAAGATATATGATTGTATATGATTTCTATTTCAGCTCAGTTTTTCATTATTTTTTTTTTTAATACTGCTCATGTCTGCATTCCACTTTCAGCTCAGATGTCTGCTTAAGTAATTTAGTTTTGATTTCTCGTTTTTGTTAATATTTTACTGACCTTCATTTTGATTGCTTACAATCATAGCCTAAACTGAAATGGTGCAGGCAACCTTTAAAATAATAGCGCCAATGTCAATCACACAAAAACAACACACAAAAACCTTCTGCAAAATGATCAATTAAAGCCTAAATACAAATGCAATGTAGCTAGGCAGACTGACTGAATTTACAGCCTCCAAAGCAAAGTATACAATTAGCTTCAAATGCCAAACTTCACATGCCATTAAAGTGGCTGTGTATTAAAAACAACAACAAAAAAATTGTAGTGAATTCTGCATTCATGATGAGTAGACTTAAGAATTTCAGTGAACAAAAGCTATTCTGCTACACTCATTTGCAAAGGATATAATTAGTTGTTCTTTCACTTTCTTGGATAAAGATGGCACATATGAAAAATAATAGGCTGTCAATAGCCAAAAGGGTTAGAAGTATAATTTTAAAAAAGGAATATATTTAGGACAACAACAACAGATTTCAGTTGAATATATGTAGTATTTCAGAAGATTTTATGCCAAGAAAGATGTACTTGTAATTTATATGATATGTGGTATTTCTGCTTTATTTGTTTTAGCCCTCATGTTCTAAAAATTACTGCAGTGACAGTAGAATTTTGGTACTGCGTTTGTTGAAGTTTTAAGGGCACAAAGTTTTTACAGCAAAAATACACCTACAAATTAAAGAATGTTAAAGCCTGCTTTGTGTGCACATACCCCACAAACATACACATGGCAGATACTTCAAAATTTGAAAAGTGTGTTAAAAAAATTCACGTTGGCGTGCATTCCATTCTGTGTCCATGTATGTGACAGTGCAACAAATTAGAAGAAAAGTTGTTTCAGGTATGGTTCTGAATAATCAGGATATACAGGAATTAGCAAAAATTGCCTTTTTTCCAGTGAAATTTTTGATTTTGTTGTAAAACCAGAAACTTTTCACAGATCTTGGAAGTAAAATTGCTTCTGACAACTGTGATAGTCTTTCTGGACAAAACAGGGGGAGGGGGAGAAGACCTGTTTTCCCTGCAGCAAACAGCAAATCCCATTTTCAGACAATTTTTAAAATGTTTTGGACTCAGGCTTTAAACATCATACTGCTAATATAAGAGTGTTCGTATTAGAAGTAGTCATCATCAACTAGTCCGTTAATTAAGCAAGTATTGAAAAATCTATCAGCATATTTCAAGTGAATGCCTATTGGAACTATTGGGTTTTCTGTAACTAATGTCTGTACATTGTGGAGGGTTTTTTAAAAAAATCCTATATTTTCTTAATCTGGTATTGTAGAATCTCACAGTTTTAAAAATTCATGGATTGCAGTGTAAAATATCTGCCTCTGCAGATTGCTATCTTTCACTGTACAAAGGCAAATGGGGAAGGGAATGAAAGGCCTCCCCAAAAAAATTGAAAAGTCTTAAATTGCATTGTTAGATTTACAGGGAGATGACTAAGTTGCTGATTTACCCCTGGTTGAGGTCATGCTGCAGAACAGAATGTGAGAGCATGCTAGAAACATGTCATGAGAAACTGGTGGTGGACATGACACACAATCATGCTGACAGAGGTTAATAATAGCATGATGATGAAAAACTGGATGTCATAGGTGGGTAGGGGAAGTTATTTTATAGATAGCTGGGGAGTGGGTGACAGAATTATAATAACTGGCAGCAGCGAGTTGCTATCAGTATTAGCAGTTACTGTCAGTAATAACATATAAAGCCAAGATTGCCTAAATAAGTATATTTTTGTATAGATGTAGTGAATCTGGGAAAAATGTAATTAGGGACAGGTTGTTTATATAGGAGATAATTTGGACAGAGAAAGGGAGGTATGAGGGCAATGAAATGAAGCATGAGGAAACAGGACAGGAGATAATGAAGTATGGAGATAACATAATTGGGTCTGTCTGCAGATACCTGCTTCACAGCCCTGAGCTTGATTATTGTAGCTGAAGCAGGAAAATTAGTCAAATATAATTCTGACCATGCCACTTGTGTTAAACTTGTTTCTATAACCAGAAGCAGGGCCAAGCCTAAGTAGGATGCATTCCCTGGTAAGAAAGAGGATGCCCAGGACAAAGTGATCACACATCCTTATATGTGTCAATGTTCATTCTAGGCTTGATTTTATCAGCATCTTGCCAGCCACTTCCTAGGAGACATCAACATTGATTGCTTCAAGAAGCAGAGTAATTCACTCTTCTTGTCCCATTTACAACCCTTCCTCTGCCTTCACCATATGAAAAAAAAAAAAACCCACACAAGGTTTTTTCAGTGACCCTCTATCAAGCATTGCCAGTGTGTGGTTTGCTATTTAATCAGGTATTCTGAACCAGGACAAATGTGCAATTTTTAAGAGTTCAGAAAGTTACTAATTTTCTTTTTTTTTTTTTTTTTTTGATACCTTCAGTTTCAGTACAGGAAGGCTGAATAGATTTATTTCATATCTTAAGGATTAAGCATTTTAAGGAGACAGTTTCTCTTTCCACTACATGCCTGTACCTGCATCTCCACAGAACACTCTCTCTTATTCAGATACCATTTTTATCTAGCAACTACTGATTAGACATTTAATTAATCGTTGCCAAGAAATGACTAGCCATCCAGCAGCTCTGACTGAGAACACTAACAGTATAATCTCACCATACACAGATTATTTCACATTAAAAAGAAATCAGACCAAATATCAGCTATATAAAAAATGTAATACACTATTTTATCTCACCCTACCCTCCTGAACCCTCTTGTTTCCCAATTGCTTTAGCATAACAATTACTTTCCCAGCCTCTCTAGTCAGTGTTGAATTATCTGAGCTTTGCCTCATACACTTCATGCTGTCCCTCCTACTTCCAATTCCCCTCAGTACTCTGGCCATCCAAGTCTCATGACTGCTAGACAAGCTAGAGGCTGATTGTTCTGCAGATAACCCAGGACTGTGTACATACTGACTTAGCTGCACAGTGTCAAGCAAAATGGAGATTAGTAATAGCCTCATTTTATCTGCTTATCAAGGGAATTGATAGGACTTGTTTTCATTTAGTTAGACCTTTTTTTTCTTTCCACAAAAAATTTGTACTTTTGAAATTTCAAACTCTCTGTCAAATTTGGTTGAAATCACCCAGAGCCCACCTATTAAGAATGGCTAGGGCAGACAAAGAAAGATTACAGAGCAGTTGCTTATGCCTTTGTTTTCTCTGAGAGCTGTTCTAAATGGTTGCCATTTATTAATGACATTCAGCTAATGCATTGTAATTCATGATTGGCACTGACTTCACCTAAAGGCTCTCAGATATAACTGTGAGGAGCAGAGTGGAAAACTCTTCTCAGGGGCCAAAGGATCCCTACTGCTGGCACAATAAAGAAACTCCTCTCCTCACCTCAAAAAAGCCAAAAAACCCTCAAGAAAAACCAACACACACACACACAAAAAAAAAAACCCAAAACCAAAACAAACAAAAAAAACCAAACCAAGACAAACAAACAAAAAAAAAAAACAAAACAAAAGCAAAAAACCCCAAATAAAAACACTTCTAGTTCTTATATTTTATTTTAGCTATAAGAGCAGACGAAATGGTTCAAGGCACAGGAGTTACCCTTGAAAAGAAACATTAGCAACAATAAAGCATCAGAGGACATGAAGGCCCAGTTATACAATGCTACCAGTTTGGGGGTTTGAGCTACACAAAGACATGTAAGGATTTTTATACTATATTGTTTCCTCCAAGACCTCACAATGGGGTTGTGTTTGGAAGCTATATAGTTAGAAGTTGAGCTAAACTGATACTTCTCAAAAAACCCAAGAATATAGCAGCAATAATTATTATGTATAAAGGCAAAGCAGGAGAAGCTACAGATGTGGCTTCAGAAAGATTAGCAAAAATATAGTTAGCTACATTCAAGCAAAGTGCATGTCATTACAGATTTCTGTGTGAAAAATTTTTTTCTTCCCCTACTATTAATTGCCCTTCCACAACAGCAAATGAGATTATTAGGCACCGAAGTGCTATTATTTAAATATCAGCACACTTTCTTAATTTATAGACAAGGCAACAATTCAATTTAATTTATTTACACATCAAAGATATTACCAGTATGTGATAGGAATACATGCAATCATTGCATAAGAATATTGAATTATTTTTTATTAGTTTCACCTTTCAGTGCCTACTTTCATTTTGAAGAGCAGATAATATTATCTAACTGAAGAAGGTGGCAAAAATTTCCTTCTTATTCTTCAGATTTTAATGTAAAAATTGTTGACCAAGTTTCCCTAGAAGACAGGGATGGGGCAGGAGAAACACTTCTGATACCTGAAGTATCACTTCCAGCTTCTGAACACTACGGAGTCTTCTCAAACTGAACCACTAAAGAAGGAGATTTCATTTGCAACATTTTTATTTTCTTAACCTTAATCTAGACATGAATACAATGGACAGAATACCTCTTAAACTAAAATTGTATACTATCTCAGTATAAACACCAATTCCATGAGAGGTGATAGATGCCCCATCCCTAGAAACATTCAGTCAGTTTGAACTGGGCTCTGAGCATCCTGAACTAGTTGAAGATGTCCCTGTTCATTGCTGGGAAGTTGGAGTAGATGACATTTGAAGATCCCTTCCTTCCCAAATTATTCTATGATTCTATGATTCTTTAAGTTTCATACTGTCAGTAGACAGTTTCCTACCAACACAAACTTTTATCTCCCCAGAAAAGAAAAAGTCAAAACTTATTGCAGAAGATAAGTTTCTATTCAGTTGTATCACAAAAGAGCTAGCATGCACATACAAAGAGAAGGTATTCAGAAAGCTGAAAACTATAAAAAATAAGCTGTCATGAGCAACTGCATGTGCATCTACACTTGCAGTGAGACAGCATACATAGATATGCTGTGCACTGGGCTGGGAATATGGGACAGTACAAGGAAGTCAGCAAAACTGGATAGAGGCTCCCATTCCTGTACAGTGTTTGTGCAAGCACTCATGTTTTCCATGATATCTTAATACCCTAGGCAAAGGAGACTAAACTTCACTGTAAGTTGTAGAAAAAAATAAAATATATTAAAGCATTATTATGTTCTCAAATCTTCAGTCTCTTTTTTGTCTGATGAAACAAAAGTTGCCTAGGCTTTGGTAAAGTACTTAGTTTAATCAACTAGTCTAACATCCCAATCAATACCATATCTCTTTTAGTTTTAATACTTACTAGCTAACATTTTAAAATGTAGGGAGTAAAAGTCTAGACGACTGCAAAGTGTAATAATTTTCTTTGAGAGTAAAAAATAAAGAGTGATGATATAAAGTGATGATATTAAATAAAGAGTATGATGTTTATATTGCTATACTTATACATTCCAAAATATGTTTTACTTTGTCTTTTTGATGAATTCATGAGTCCTATTCATAACTAGTAATATGAGCTGTAATTTTTACAGGGATTGCTTATGAATCTGATAAATAATTTAAGTGTTCCATCTATCTTTTTTTACACAAAGAAAAATGAGGAGCTCTTTAGTGCAGCAAGGAGGGCATACAGAAAGCTCACTACCCTGGACTTCAGGAGAGCAGACCTTGGCCTCTGCAGGGATCTGTTGAATAGGAAAAATCCCTGGAGGCAAGAAAGCTGGTTAATAACAGCTGTGGTTGGGGATCAGCTCTTCTACTTCCCCAGCCTCCCGGGGTATGGAGGTGATTGCGAAATCCCCAAGTGGTCAGGAGTGAAGAGATGTAGCAGGCCCAGACTGAGTGGTCATAGAAAAGCCTTTAATTACCTGTGCCCAGGGTATTTAAACCCTTCGGGCGGGATTTGGGTGGTAGGATGTGATTAGGTAAGGATTCAGGGGGAGTGGTGTGGTTTGGGGGGCACCGAGGCCAATGACGGAGCAGGAAGACCAAACCCAGTGGGAACCCAGGAATAGGGAATGACAGGTGATACGTCCAATAACATCGGGACGGGGGCGGGGCTGGATACCCGGGAAAAAGGAAAGCTCTTTTCACATGTGAGCAGGGGGTTCTAGGGATTACAATTTAAACAGGGGAAAATCCATACATAAAAGACGCAGGTAATGTTGAATTATAAAGTCTCTGGTCCTTTGGAAGTTGTCACAGCACTGGTCCTGTATCCAGGGGCTTCTTTTTCCACGATCTATAGTCTGGATAATCCTGTCTCTGCTCCTCATATGCTGTGGCAGAAGTCTTTCCCAACAGGTTAATATTCAGGGATCACCTCCTCCAAATGCAGAAATGATGCACACCAACAAAGAAGTTAGGAAAAAATGCCAGGAAGCCTGTACGTATGAACAAGGAACTCCTGGAAAAATTCAAAAACAAAAAGGAAGCCTACAGAGAAAGGAAGCAGGGACAGGTAGTCTGCAAGGAAAGCCGAGAGACTGTTCAAGCAGCCACTGATCAGGCTGGGAAACCTAAAGTCCTAGCAGAATTAAATCTGGACAGAGACATCAAGGGTAACAAGAAAATCTTTTATATGTATGTGAGTGATAAATGGAAGACTAGTGAGAATATGGGTCCTCTCTGAAAAAAAAAAAAACAACAAAACAAAACAGGAGACTTTGTTACTCAGGACATTGGGAAGGTTTAGGTATTCAATGATCTTTTTGCCTGACTCTTCACTGGCAAGTGCTCCGGCCACACCACCCAAGTTGCAGAAGGGAAAGGCAGGGAGTGGGAGAATGAAGCTACAGGTAAAGAGTGAATTCGAGCACATCTAAGAAACCTGAAGGTGCACAAGTACATGGGACCTGATGAGATACATCCATGGGCTCTGAGGCATCTGGCAGAAGAAGTGGCTAAGCCAGTAGGCATCATATGGATTTGATGTAAAGACCACTCAGTGGATAAGGAATTGGCTGGATTGTCACACTCAAAGAGTTGAGGTCAATGGCTTTATGTCCGAGTGGAGACCAATGACAAGTGGCATCCCTCAGGGGTCAGTATTGGTCATCTTTTTTTTAACTTTTTTGTTGGTGACACACACAGTGGGATTGAGTGCACCCTCAGCAAGTTTGCTGATGACACCAAGCCATGTGGTGCAGTTGACACACTGGAGGGAAGGGATGCCATCCAGAGGGACCTTGACAAGCTTGACAGGTGGGTCTGTACAAAGCTCATGAAGATCAACAAGGCCAAGTGCAAGGTCCTGCACCTAGGTCAGGGCAATCCCAAGCAGAATGGCAGGAGAATGGATTAAAACAAGCCCTGGGGGGAATGATTTGCGGGGGGCGGGGGCAGGGGGTTATGGGGAAAAAAAGCTCATTAGGACTTGGGAATGTGTACTAGCAGCCGAGATTATCAACCACATCCCGGGCTGCATCAAAAGGGGTGGGACCAGCCGATTGAGGGAGGTGATTCTCTCCCTCAAAACTCTGCTCTTGTGAGATAACACCTGGAATACTGCATCCAGCTCTGGGGCCCTCAGTGGAGGGAAAATACGGACCTACTAGAACAAGTTCATAGTAGAGCATAGTAGATGTTGATCACAAGACTGAAGCACCTCTCCTATGAAGACAGGCTGAGGGAGTTGAGGCAGTTCAGCATGGAGAAGGCTCTGCAGAGACCTTATAGCAGTCTCCCAGCACCTAAAGGGGGCCCACAAGAAAGTTGGAGAGCGACTTTTCATAAGGGCCTGTAATGACAGGACAAGGGGGAATGGTTTCAAGCTAAAAGAGGGTAGATTTAGATTAGACATTAGAAAGAATTTCATATGTGGGTGGTGAGGCACTGGAACAAGTTGTCTGGAGAGATTGTGGGCTCTCCATGCCTGGAGGTGTTCAAGGCCAGGCTGAATAGGGCTTTGAAAAACCTGGTCTAGTGGAAAGTGTTTCTGCCTATGTGTGTTGGAACCAGATCATCTTCAAGTCCCTTCCTAGCCAAAGCACTCTATGATTCTATGAAAAGTGAGGGTTTCACATTTGAATATTAAGTGATTTTTTACAATTATGTTTTTATTTGTCCATACATAAATAAGGATCAAAAAATCCCTTTATAATAATAAAAATTTTCACATTAATAGAATGTATTTTATAATTGGTTTTCTTAGTTTATATTGTAGTAGGAAAAA
>JAWWTY010000001.1:81952032-81969644 GCA_035222235.1 Margarornis squamiger
GATTCTATGAAAAGTGAGGGTTTCACATTTGAATATTAAGTGATTTTTTACAATTATGTTTTTATTTGTCCATACATGAATAAGGATCAAAAAAATCCCTTTATAATAATAAAAATATAATAATAAAAATTTTCACATTAATAGAATGTATTTTATAATTGGTTTTCTTAGTTTATATTGTAGTAGGAAAAAATATAAAACAAAATAAAACACATGCTTTGAAATTATATTTTTCTTTCTTCTTTACCACTGAATGAAGAACAGGAACATAGATTTTTTAAAATTTCAACTGTGTGTGTATATATATATATATGTAACTGGAATTATTTTTGTTTGGCTAAATAACACACTGACATTATTACATGAACTTTGACAGACCTCCATTAATTGACCTGAGTGATCAATAGAGAAACTGAAATACTGTATAAATACTTCCCAGAGTAACTAGGGGAAGAGAAAGAGAATGCCATCCTTTATGTTGTGTAGGGTGTACTACGAATAGAACTAAATGAATTCTCCATGAATATATTCATAGTATGCTGTAATATGTTATCATGAAACAAGTGTATAGGAAAAAGTGCTATGAAACCAAATCATCAACAGACAGACTTTTGAAATAGGCAGGATACATTTCATATTTTACCACTAGCAAAATTGCTATAATTAGAAAGTAAAACTCATGACTTGGTATGCATAATATTATATCTGTATTGATACACAGAAAAGATTTTTTTCATTTAAACTTTAAAAAAATATTAATTTATGCCTTCATACAATATCATGAAATATGAGTTACTGCAAAAGCAATCAGTTTAGACAGCTCATTAATATTTCTCATACAAATATTGTGATCCCTCTATCTTTCCTCAATGATTTTTTGTGTGCATGATTTAAAGATCAAAGAAATGATAACTATTTTCCATGACAGCTTGAGATACAATGTGTTCTGCAACATGATGAACAATTAAATTCTGATTTAATTCCCTTTATTATTTTATGGTAACATAACATTATCAAAATAAATATGCTTTGATTGTGGTGTGTGGGCAGAGCAGTTTCCTGCCTTAACACTGCATTCATGTATTTGCTGAAACTAACCAGTTTTCTACTAGTCCAGTTAATTGGCTCCAGTATTTAAGTCAGCTTGTTCAGAATTTGCTAATTGGGTTATTTCCAAGCAGCCCTACTTTGCTAAATGCTCTGACAGAAATATTTCCATTTCCAGTAGACTTTGGTCTACATTCTGAACACCATATAGCAATAAATTGTATACACATGATATAAGCTAAATGGAGACTAATTCTTAATTTTGTTCTTAACATACTAAACACTGGCATGTTTGTTAAGATCAAGTCCCTTGATTGACTTGGAAGGCTGGGAAGAGGATCTGTGATCATCAATATTCATTGTAGAGGTATTTCTGAGCTTTTGGGGGGCATTCTCTTTGGATGTCCTCAATTTTTTCTACTTAGATATGATACAAGAATGTTATACATACACATTACTGCTTGTGCTTGTGACCATTGCCTCATTTCTTATCATTGAAAACCACCAAAGGGAGTCTGGTTCCATTTTCTCTGTACTGTCCTATTATGTAGTTGAAGACAGGAGTCTGGTGACCTCTTATACTTCCCTTTATAAGGCCCAAAAAATTTACCCAGCCTCTTCTTCTACATATGCTCCAGACCCCATTAATCACCTTGGTGGGTCTCCACTGAACTCACAGAACTAGCTATTACTCGTTATTACTCTTGTTGTTACTGCAGGGACACACTTTTTACTTGTCCTTCAAGAATTCTGCTTTTTTTTATCATTACTGTTCTCCCCACACTCGTGCTCCTTGTCTTCCCCTTGTATTTTCCCCAAAGCTGCTTTCCAGACTGTCAACATGTTCTCCCTTTCATGTTCTACATGGCATTATTCTACCTCAGGTGCAGACTTTCTGCTTTCCTTGGTTGCACTTCCAGCTGCTCCTTTAAGTCCATTTCTCCAGCATGTGGAGGTTCTGCTGCATCACAGGCCTGCTCTGCAGAGTATCAGATGCTCTTCTCCAGCTTACCAGTGCAAATGCACTGAAAGTATGCGTCCCCTATTCTTGAAATAAAATGAGTTGAAAATTGGTTAGTATAAGGACATAGACAGGTAGTATAAAATCTTCATCCTAAATAGAAAAAAAATGTGTCTAACAAAAGGAAATTTGTATGCACCACATGCAGAACTATATGTGGTGCTACTGTATCTTCCATATTCTTTCATATCTCTATTTTTAGTTATCAATACACAGTTAGTAAAAATAATTTAGAACAAGTTTTCACAGGAAAAGATATTGAAGGTATAACTTCTATGAAATGGGGAACTTCCTTTACTGTGAGATACAAATGATTCTTTTGTCTACTGTGCCACTGATTATCTGAACTCTTTTAACTAAAACTGTTTTATAAGCTTTTCTCAAGTTAAGTGTTATAAAACAGTTGCTGAGCAATAAACACAGTGGATATTCTGTCCTATAATCTTTTTAGCTATAATTATACTTCATTTCACCAGTTTGTTCCATGAGGAAAACTGTGAAAGTAATCAGTAGTTTTCAATATCTTGCAAAACACAAGTGCTCTGTAAAGAAAGGTCAGAACATTTTCACCCAAAGGAGTGTCTGCTTATTTCAGGTGTTGTTGAATTTGTATGCTAATATACAGCAAAACTATAGCTTTTGACCCACTCTTATCCCATCTGACTTTCCTTGGGTAGTTTGGACTAAATAGCTAACATATGCCACAGCAAGTATTGCAGGAAACAATGACATTTAGAACTATGTCTAGCTCGAATGTAGCTGTCATATGGGCTTTTAATTTTTACACATATTGAACTTACTTATTCATACTTTAAACATGATTAGTCAAACTTATTATATACCACAATGAGTATAAATAGATATATTAAAATTCTGTTTATTCATTTTTTGGCCCACTGTGATTCATTAAGCAGAACCAATGAAGAAACAAAGTAAAGCCAGGGACAGAATTTTCAAAATCACAAATATCAATTAATTTATACACAGATGGATACTTATATGGTTGAACGCTAAAATTACCACAAATCTACAGAAACAAATGCACTCTTAAAAAAACAGAGTTTACAAGTGCACAGTGTTTGTTTTTGAGAGGGTTTCCTTACACAGCTCAAAGAAGAAATCACATCCTTAAACCTGAAGAGCTCTGCTTTATCCCATTTTAACAAATCCCAACTGACAGCTGGATATACAACTCACGCAACATCCTGATCCTTCCACAATTAAATGATCTTTACTAAGAAGGGTCTAAGCAACTGTTATTTTTTTAAATTGCAACAGTCCCCAAATTAGTGAATGTCAGTCTTCCAAGGAGACATAAATTCTGCCCCAACAAGTACACATTCCAAAACATGAATGCAGCTAAGCAATTTTTTTTAAAAAGTACCAGATGTTTACTTTATTATACTGAAAAAAAACCAAAAAAAACCCAAATCACATATTCCCTTCCCAAAAAGCTCCAGCAAAACCAAACAAGTTTTTTATTCAGATTCTGAAACAATATTCAGTTTCAGTTGAGATATTATTTTAAAATCAGAAATCTGATTTCATGTACTCAACTAGAGCTGAAAAGGAGAGATTATTTCCGATATAAATAATTTGGGATACAGTATTAATTTGTCACTAATTCAGTAATCCTTTTGTATTTCAATCCTTGAGAAGAAGGCAGTAAAGTAACTAAAATTCTAAGAATACAATGAAAATATCGTCACACTTCTGGTTAAAATATTATGCATGGAGCTGCCGAAAGAGTACTTTAAACCACAGAGAAAGAGAACTTATGTATTTTGTTGAGTTCTTTGATGAATAAAGAGAGGATTAGCAGTGAAAGATTTTTGTAATTCAACAGTTATATTAGTTTCACTTGCATATATGATATTCTCAGAAAATCTTAATTCTATAGGCAATTCTATAGAGAAAAATACTAAAAACTTAAAATCCATGAAGCATATGGTGACTAAGTAAACAATAAGAACTGTACAAAACCAACATAAAATATCAATTCCCTTATCAAAACATCTTTTGAATCTAGTGATTCATATAGTAACATCACTTCTAGTACAATCAACAAGAATTAAACCAGACCACTTTGTGATATCAAGCTATAACTCATTAGAATTTAATTAGGTGTTTCCTAAACAGCAGAGAATTATATGATACAGATGAAGATGTAGAAAGACAATCTTGAAGTAAATCTGGTATGGATTGCCAAACACTCTTGGCACCTCAAGAGTTTTTCTGCATGGAAATTATTCATTAAACTGTAATCAAAAAGTTTAGATCACTACATCAGGACATCATTAGTGGCAAAAGATTACAGAGATTACTTTTGTCATGGTTCTGCTAAGAAGTCTTCTCTGTTTTTTGAAAAAAAATAGCAAGCTTGGAGTTAATCAACATTTAAAAAACAAAAATCCTTTTTCCCTGAATCTATGAGTGAAGCTTCTGTAAATAAGAATAATCAAGGGCAATTACCAATAATTTACTTCCTAGGATTGTTGAAAAATGCTATACAGAAATCTGTCATAAACCACCCCATTGAT
This sequence comes from Margarornis squamiger, assembly GCA_035222235.1. Classification (NCBI taxonomy): domain Eukaryota; kingdom Metazoa; phylum Chordata; class Aves; order Passeriformes; family Furnariidae; genus Margarornis; species Margarornis squamiger. Next base: position 81,956,641 of record JAWWTY010000001.1, read on the forward strand.
TAAAATACCAATGAGAAACACATTGCGAGACAATGTGTACCAGTACAGATTGTTGTTAATTGCCTTCTGTTGTAACCTCTATACTTGCAGCAGGTCAAATTTTGGTCTCATTTAATCCCTGCAACCTTAGTGAAGTTAATGATTTGCATAGGCATATCAGAAAGAAGATCTGGGCTTTGAATAGCCAGAGATGCTGTAGTTTGACATACAAGAATGAGCTCTGTCTTATCATGCATGTGATATACATTTCAATCTTTATTTAAAAAAAAAAAAAACAAAACAAAAAGTAGAATCCCTAGAGACATACAGTGTCTTAGCCTTGTTTTCAGAATTATGCGGGAATAGTACAGTACTGCTCCACAGGCAGACTTACTTGAGCTTCTAAACCAAACTTTTTAAACCAAAATGAGTCCATATGCACCCTTGGAGAGCCAAAAGGATGGAGGGAGCCAAAGAAATAGGAACTCTCCATGGAAAAAAAAACATATTGGTTTTGTTTGTTGCCACTGAATAAGTAAGCATCTTTCAATTTTAGGAATCATTCAGCCTTTTACCTCCCAGCATCGTATATAGTTATAGAATTCTTGGATTGATAGTAATGAAAGATGAATTTTTAAAGATGACTTTATTTTAAAGGAACATATAAGACAGCAATCTGTATATCCTAAGTTATATTTTCTGATTAATTATCCACCTTTCTAAATAAGACTCATGCTCTTTCACATTTCTGTTATATTCTCACACAAACTTTTTGCTCTTGTCCAATCTTCCTCTCTGGCTAAACAACACAAAGACTATATAAGTATGTGAGATTTAAGACAAGAAAAAAACCACAAAAACAAACCCTCCTTTAACTTTTTTCATCTTTTTCTTTGTGACATAGTAAATACACTGCATATAAGAAATAAAGATATTTGTGTTGTTTGAACAAATCTGGAATGCATATGCAGTTTAGGAAAGGGGAGTTGTTTTTGCTGTCTGTGAGATCATGCATGCAGAAATTAAAATTTAAGATATAATGACATGAAATTTATGTTTCATAATCACAGTATCAGTCCTGAATTTTCCCCTTAGGTCTAGCTCTTAAGTTTCCCTCCAGTCTTGTCATTGGGGTTATTGGGTGGGGTTGGTTTGTTGATTTTTGATGGATTTTTTATTTTTTTCCTTTTACTTTTTTGTAAATTTTTTTGCACAAACACAGAAAAAAACATCCATTTCTGTTCCCCAGCTCGTAGGATACCTGTCTTTGCTGATATTGTTCATTGCTGCTGTAAGCTCCGAATGTCTTCCAGAAAACAAACTTCAAGATCTATTATAGGAAGTAGAAATAGTTTTATTACTGCTTGTTTCTATCTTCTGAGATTTTTAATAAATGAATTAATGGATCATCAGATGTTGAGATCAAGCTATGAAATAAAAGAGCAGCTGAACAAGCAGAAAATGGAGAAGAGATGAACTACTGCTGTTACTAGTTGTATGGGTGAAGAAAAAATTGACTTTGCTTCTTGACAAATGCAATAAAGCTGAACACAACACTATAGGTGAGTACTATCAAACATATATTCATCCCTTAGGCACAATGGAAACACACAATCATTTGCTAACATGAATTGTCATAACCCAAGTAGTTTTACAGAATTGCAGCAATTCAAATTAGCTGGTTCTCTTCAGAACTTCTTAAAGGTCCCTACCCTATTGATAATCCTTTCCAGAACTTCTGAACAATTTATACTAACTGGATGAATAAATTCTGCAATGTACAATAACAAAAGAGAGGAGGGTTCAGTATTGCAGAAAATCTTTTGCAGACCAACAAGTACAGAAAAGTAAATTGAAACTGAGAAGAGTATTTCAAAACTCGTAATGCTCTGGGTCACAGGCTTTGGATTATAAGTTTGGTTCTGAAGTATGAAACAACATAGAAGCTAGAAGACCATCTTAAAAAAAGAAGTATCCACTTTTTGTCATCATTATCTTTTTATGATAAATGCTCAGTCCTGTGTTCAAAGGTAGATTCACAGGCTCTCAAGAAATCTAATTACTGATGTGAATTGTAGTGCCTTCGCTGTGAAAACAAACACATAGCAGGTGTTGATGGAGATAAAAAAAAGAATGTATCTAGCAGTTTTACACATTGAAAGGAAGTGATAAAACTGTTTTCAATTTCTATCTGTTTTGGTAAAAAAAAAAACCCAACAAATTCTGATAAACAAACATTTTAAAATTGAGAATAGTGATAAGGTTCTGCAGTTTTAAGTCAGCTGTTGTCCTAGTTTTGGCTAGGATAGAGTTCATTTTTTCTCTAGTAGCTGGTACAGAGCTGTGTTTTTGATTTAGTGTGAGAATAATGTTGACAACACTGAAGTTTTGCGTTTTGCTTAGTAGTGCTTATTCTAAATCATGGACTTTTCAGACTCCTATGCTTTAAAGCAGGTGTACAAGAAGCCAGGAGGGAGCACAGCTGGAACAGCTGACCCAAACTGGCCAAGAAGATATTCTGTAAAATTGAATGCCATGTTCAGTGTATAGACTGAGGGGAGTTGGCTGGGATATGCCAATCCCTGCTTCAGGATGGACTGGATATCAGCCAGTGGCTGTTGAGTAATTGTATTGTGCATCACTTTTTTTTCCTTGAGTTTTATTCCTCTCTCTCATTTTAATTACAGTTTATTATTATTATATCTTACTTTGTTTCAATTATTAAACTGTTCCTATCTCAACCCACAGGTTTTACCTTTTTTACAATTCTCCTCCCCGTCCCACCTGGGAGCAAGAAAGTGAGTGAGCTGCTGTACTTAGTTACTGGCTGGGATTAAGCTATGACAGCTGTGCAGTTAAAAGCAGTTCTCCTGGGCTCCTCATACAGAACAATTAAAACCAGTAAGCCAACAAACTGAGAATATTAAAGGACACCTCAACATAAAGTCATAGTAATGGGTTCACATTATTTACTGTGGGATAACATACAGTAGGGAAAGGTACACCAGAGACTGGTTTCATGATCATTTGAGCAATGCGAAGGTTAACATCATCGTATGTTCAAGACCTGTGTTAGTGCAAACTCTACCTGGCACTCCAGGGCAGCAGCACTTCTACACTGTGCAGCTGCTGTTCAAACAGCAGGAGGAGAAGAGGCATCTGCACTGCTAATACACAGAAAGCAAACAGGCTCTTTATAGCCAGGAATGTTTTACCTTGATCTTTAGATAGGTTAAACTGATAATTTCTATTACTATTAAAAAATAATCTGAAAGGAAAGAAAAATACCCCTAGAAAATATAAAAGTAACTTCCACTAGACAGTGTGTTTTTTTTTAAGGAAGGAAAACAAACCAACACAACACCTAGTTATTGGCAGTTTACTTTGTAACAGCTTTGGAATGGAAACTAGTCATCTGACCCTGCTTAACAGTGTGTTTTTCCTGCAAAAATATCAGAAATCATACTGTATTGTAATGAGTTTGTATGTACAGTGGTGTGTGTGTGTATTTGTGTAGGTAGCTTTAAATCACACTATTACTCAATAATGTAGGAAGTAGTATTTGCGATGGTGGTATTGCATGTCTTTCTGAAATACACTCATTTAGGAAAATGCATAAGCAATAAATAACCTTGTTGAGATCAGATGTGACTTCAGAGGATGGACTCATCCACATTCACACCATTTCTAATTCAAAACAACTCCCACCCACCCCACCTCCCTCTGAAATCTTAACAAAATTTATTGCAAAAACTGTAGTATACAAGATTTTCCAGCACAGTCTTGCTGAATTACAGCAAACCTTACACACATATTTTCTCATCTGAGCAATAACCAAAAGGTGTCTTTACACTTTCAGTGACAGAAAGACAAAAACGAATATTAAACTCGATGTCTGACAGCTGATATTAAAATCAAGGCCAAATGATCTCCAGGAAAACTGGCCTGGCAAAGTTATTCAGCTTCAACTCTTAGCTTACTCCTGATTATTCTCATGTTTTTCTAAGAAGATTGGGCTCCCAGCATTTTTTTTGTTTGGTTATGCCTTTTTCTTATTCTTTTTTTTTTGTTTTAATATGGTAAAGGAAAATTGTACCTGAATATCTACTGACATTTTTCCCCCCAACACAAAGGAAATAAAAATACAAAAGGTTAAAGATGTTCACTAACCTTCCAACAACAGACAGAACTAAAATTATCCCATTCTTTGTTTCTCTTTCAGGATAATGACAGCAATGAGATGTTCAAGATGTGCACATGAAAAAGAAGGTACAGACTGATGTTAGATCTGTGTGCTTAAATGCACACTATAAAAAGAAAATCATGTGAATTAAAGTTTATCATCTAAATGGATATCTGCAATCATATCAGACTTCAACATAACCACACATAAAAAGTACATGAGTGTCTGTTCCAGGCTGGGTATTCTTTTTTTTTACAGATGTTAAGATTGCAGTAAGAGTGAATTCAGCTATCACTCACGTTGTAAAAGATATAACACATATGTGTGATCCAGTGCTGCAACTAGATCTCTATGTCTTTGCTGAACTACACTGCTGCGCTTCTGCTTGCCCTGGCACTGTCTCGCTCTGTACTTCAGATCCAGCTGTCAGTGCTTTCAGTTTTGTTACCCCTAAGATCTTAGTCTCTTGTCCTTGCAACTTGGCTGAAGTTGAACTCTAGATCACAGTCACTTTATTCATTGACATTGTTGTTCTGCTGTTTAAAAAAAAAAAAAAAGGTACAAGCTGAGGGTTCAATTACAGAGGGCAGTTGCATTGCCCCAGGGGGTGGAGAAACCTACGAACTGTGAATCAGGGTTACAATATGCCTCCTATTTCTCTCCTTCTATAAAGTCATTGATGTATCCCCCTACACCACTCCTATACTTAATTATATACTAAGGCATGTATAATTAATTAATTATACATGCTCTGATACAGCTGCACTGGCCCTAACACTGGGAGGGGAAAAGCTGAGCCTACCACCTGTGCAGGAGGGGAAATAATAGCTCTATTGAGGCTGCCTTTGCCTTCCTTGTTGGACTGTTCTTAAATTATTTCCTTAAAAAAAAGGAAAAAGAAAAAAAAAGTTGGAAAGTAAGTACTTTTTCCAGGCGTTTTTTATTTTACTGGACTTCTGATCAGACCTTTTGTTTGGAAATCATGTGTAGATGTAAAAGTAGTTTGTTTAGCAGGATATATATTTTCTCTCAAGGGATGTCTGACAATCTGTTACCACAGTGTATAATGGAGAGGGTAGGGGGCAGATCACAGGCCAGATTGTTAGCTAGTATAAAAGAGGTGTTAATGCCATTGACTTTAATAGGGCTACGTCAATACCCACCAGCTTAAGATTCCCTGTATCACAGCCCATAGCCCACTTGCGGCTTGCAATGCCTTTGTATTCAGTCCACAAAGGGACTTTTTAATTGTGGCTATACTTGACAGAATCATAAAAATGTACTATTATCAGTTTACCCAGTGATTCTCTAGCATTCCTAAGGATTAACCTCTCTCTTTGGAAGCATACAGAGTGGTGAGAAAACCTTCTCAGCTAAATCCAAGTTCAATTCAGAGGTGACCACTGAAAACTTTCATTAAATCATTTATATTGTGATAACTCATTTTGAACCCATGCTGTCTCAATTTATTAGCAAAGAAATTTAGCTGTGAAGATTCCACCGTTGAGTAAATTAAGGAAAAATGGAAATATATACTTTCTTAAAAGTAGCATTTTATGTGTAATATGTCACTTTATAAATGTGAGACAAAAAAGCAACACGATTTATGTAAATTTTGTGATGTATTCTGAGGCTGATGTCTTATCTGTAAAGAATTCCAGCATGACAAAAACTTTCAGGTTTCCTATTTTATATGCCAATTGTTAAATAAATTTCAGCAAAGTATAGGAAATATTAACATGGAATTATTTCTGTGGAATGGAAATTTCCACTGCTTACTTATGACAGAAAGGTGTCCTTGCTTCCTAGAAGTTAGTAGAAAAATAAACCTGAATGTCTTTGTGAAATGGTTTGAATACATGCACGTTTGCTTATTCTTCCTTAACAGTATTCAAAGTATTAAGGAATTTAAATACATAGTACATCTCTCCCAGCCTTCCTGCACAAGTTTTTTCTCCCTTCTATATTATGCTTAATAATAAAGACATTAAAGGATGCCTATTTTATACTAAGTAGTTGTGCCTTTAATGCTTCGATCTTCTTCTTATACACTCCCCCAGCCCCTTCCTTTTACATAGTAAAAACTTTTTTCTTCTCCCAAAAAAAAGCTGTATCTGCATATGTAAAGCTTAGAGAACAGCTGGGCCACTGAGAAATTATCAAATATTGTTCTAGTTGGCAATATCAAAACTGTTTATGTTGGAATAACTTTTCCCCAAGAGGTGGGTGCTCTTTGGCAGTCAGTGAAATGATCCCCAAATATCCATCACTCCCATTGCTGTTGATACATTAAACTAACATGTACCAAATTCTGGATACAGAACATGAACATGTAAAAAGTTGACATCATTGGGGAATAGATAATCCTCTGAAGGCAGAATGAGTAAAGCAATTTTTTTGAACTCTCTTGAAGTTACACAGATTTCTTGGGCAGTATGGCAAAAAAAAAAAAAAAAAAAAATGGCAAAGCTTCACTGTTATTAACAATAATGTTATCCGAACACAATAAGTTTAAAAAAATAGTAAGAGTTTATCACAAGACTGCTAAACATTCCTGCAATTATATTTTCATCAAAACTTTTTTTTGAAATATCCAGTGTTAACCAAATTAGGTCTAGAAACTACTGTCAATTTTCATTTCTCTTCATTTTTTTACTGCTAAGTCTTTGCTGATGGAGACATTACTGCTTTGATGACACTGATGTCTAATACACTGCAGAGAAGACAATCTTTTGGGTTTGGTTTTTTTTGTTTTGTTTTGTTGTTTTTTTTTCCAATATGTGGATATTCTAAATCATTAGTATACACAGCTGCATGTCTTTCAGAAAATCTCCTCAGTGCTCAAATCCAGAGTGAAAATTTAGCAGAACAATCCTAAATTTTCTTCCTGTTATTCTTTTTTTGTACATGCAGATATTGATATCAATTGAGCCCATTGAAGATGATGGTCAATACAATTTACATGTCTTTATAAATACTTAGGTATTCAAATAAATAACAATAATAAAACCCTAGATATAACTGGCTGTAAATTACAATGTTATGAAGACTGTCTGGAGAGAAACCTGAGCATAATGTTTGAACTTTTTAAATTGCTATTCTTTTTTAGCATGCATATATTTAATTTGTTATGATGAAAAACAAAAATGAAACCTGAGTCAAGTTGAAAACTCAAACTCACTCAGAAGTTTGAGTGCAGTAAGACAATTCCAAACACCAAAGAATAGGTGCAGTGTATTTACTCCACTTCTCACATTGAAAAAACTTTTTCAGCGGAAAATGAAACAACCTTATTTTAGTGTTTCCTATTTTATGAAACTAGATATAAAAGGAATGAGTTGACTATAGTAAATGTGTATTTCATAACTAATGAACTGCATATTTCTTTATGCAATTAAAGTAGTAATAACAATACTGAAGCCTGTTTGAACCAATATAAAATATGTAATACAAACCAGAAAATATATCTGCTATTCTAAGACAAAATAGATCTATCGAATTCTTATGATGCGTAAGAGGGTATCTGTAAAGCAAAAAGCAGTAGTCTGTTAAAGGTGTCATGCCTTTCAGAACTTACAGTACAGAAATCATTCAAGAAAACCCAGAAAACAGTTGGTGTTTTCCCTTCTGTGGTAAAAATGTCCCTAACCAGATTTGTTTCTTAGCTATATCTGTTTTTTATCATATCTCAGATGATGCAATGAAGAAGATTCTAAGCACAAATACTGGGTCAAATTATTTATACAGGCATAGTTGTGCAATAGTACATGTGTACTTCTCATCTTTCCAGTCTTTTTCAAAGGTGAAGTTTTTAACAAGTTTCTAACTCAGTCCAGAGATCCCCAGCTCAGTTTTTTTGTGACTTACTGGGTAGCTGGATACGTGCAAAAGGACACTGTTCCAGAATGCACCACACGACAACACAGCCTTGTGATTCCTGTTATCTATACCCTTTCAACTACTCTCTTCACTTACTCCTGTACCAAGATATATTTTTTAAAGAAAGAATTATATTCCTCTTCTTAAGTCTTCCTTGTCTTCTGAGCTAGCACTGTTGCTTATGGGTAGTTCTTTTGCCAGTCTCTAGTTTTCCTCTCTCATGTGAAAAGTCCCACTGTTTTTTTATGACTTGTGCTTTCTTTCAGTAAATCTTCCTCAAAGTCATGACATGTTTTGGTAAGTTAGGATATTCATGCCCAAGTCAGAGAGCTAACTAGTGGTCCAGCTTTTTTTTTTAATCTAAAACACTTAAACACTAAGTTTTTCAGTCCTGCATTTCTTTATATCCACCCATTTTTTCCTGTTCTGTGCAATTCTCAAATAAGCATTTTCTTACACAAAGATTGTTATGGGAGTATACCCTCTCTGTAAATGAAACACTCCCCATGTCCATGAAATAGCAAGAAAAATGAATGAAATAACTTTTAAAATTTTCTTCAGTTACCATGCTGTCAACTTCTGATAAACCAAAATTCCAGTCATTAACAACAGAGTTTTGTAAGGGCATATAGAATCTGGAGTAGAACGTTCAAACAGTAAACACTAAAATAAAAACGCATTTCAATAGATGGCTGCTGCCCGTGTCCAACTGTCTTGGCCTTTTCCTTCTATGACTCACTTTGAAGATGAGGTGATCCTGAGAACTTGCAAGAAAGCTGAGAGCCTGCCTCAGAAGTAGGAAGAGTGATGGGTAATCAGTCCAGAGTAAATAACTTTGAAAGAAAAACAGTTCTGAGGTTCTGAGATTCATTACATTTCATCATTTATGAACCTTACATATTTTTCTGATGGAGATGGATAGCCAAAAAAAAGATAACGAACCTTGTTGTTGCAAGATTTTCTGACTGTTTATACAGATCCCTAGTTTTGGTTAATTCACAAAACTGACCCTGCAATAGCCTGCACAGCACAGACTGCAGGAGTCAAAGCAGTGGCCATCTTCTACGTATCAGAAATTCCACACTTAAGCCGTGCTGTCAATTAGACAGGTCCCACTGTATGGTGTGTCTTCTGTCAAAAATTTCTGAATAGACTCTTGTTCCATTTGATACTATCCTGAGGAGGTTTTATCGCACTTTTGATGCATGGTAACATGATAAGCTTTCTATCACTCTTTAACCTTAACATGCATCAAGAGTTTACCATCGAAATGGCAGTTTTTTGAGGTGACAGAGTGCTCACCAGCAGTTAAAGCAGATTAACCAAGTGTTTTTGTTACAAAATAGAGTCTGTATCCCACAGTCTTGATAAATACTTGCTAAAAGGAGTTCCATCATCGAAAAGGCTATGTGTTCATATATGATAAGGTTTCTAAGAGCATAAAAGTCTCTAAACAAACCAATCCTGTGAGAGATGCATTTGTAAGGTGTCAGCATTATTGTCAGATAGTATTTTAACTGGGCTACCTACATATTTCTCACGATACTAAGAAAATACCTAAGTATAACAAGACTTGAGAAATTCAATTCAGCTATTTTATGGAGGAAAAAAAAAATTGCAATTTCAGGTTAGTATATTTATTGTTAATCTTATTTAAATCTAAACCTAAAAACCCTTAGCATTTAATAGAATAAGTGTATGTACAGCTAAAAATACCATAAAGCTCTTTAGCTGGTTTATAAAATATTGAGATCAACAATGTAAACTGTTTAAATGCATTAATCTGGCAGTCAGCAGTACAGGATCAAATGGGAAAAGAATTAAGAAGAAGGTGCTTCAAAATCATCAGATTCTTTTGTCTTTTCTTTTGTCTTTTTCACTGAAAAGTACAAAACAGTATTCAAGAAATTCAGTTATTAAATCTCTGCTTATATATAAATAACTTTTTTATGTAAAAGTATGATAGGTACATTTGGTGTATATATTTGTTTCCTCTGTTTTTCTGACTTTTGGAGCAGGGGTTATTTTTACAGCTTTCCACTGCTCCAGGTACATTCTGTACTGACGGCTACATATACAACCAGGCTATGTCATCCAGAGATAACTTGTGGTCACAGGTACTTTATTCTACACACAATATAGATTTCAATATGTCCAGTAAATATTTGTTTTAACTTTACCATTAAAAATATAGTACTCAATCTACTAAAGTAGACATAAAAAGTAGATCTTTTTAAAAGTAGACTGTGCTTGTAGGGTAACCACAGTGAAGCCAACAAGGATAAGCAAAGACACAAGATTTTGCCTATGCAAAACTTCAGCAATGAAGGCCAGTTTCTGTTTCTAGAGTCCATGAAATATTGGTGATATAAATAAAAATATTGGTGATATAAAGAACATTTCTATTGTACTTCTATGCTCCTACTAATGTAGGCTACTGTCACTAAAAAATAGCAGCATTTTCTGAAGCTAAGGAGATCTATTCAAGAAGATGTAAAAGCATGTCAGCATCTAGGAATAATATGTGGATTTCAGTGTGGATTTTGATTTTATAATGCTAAAATAAACAAAATCCTATGTACATATATAGTATATATTCTATACTGCATACAAGTAACACTTATATACATATGCCAACATGTATATGTTCATTTGTATATGAACTCTACAGAGAATTAATAATTAACAAATATTTTATTATCATTTTTTCATATCTTATGAAAAAATCAAAAGTTTTGATCAGTGGCTTTTTAAATCAAAGATATGAACCAAAATTTTCAAGACTTAAATTTTAACTCCTTTTCTCAGAATGAAGGAAAAAAAAAAAAAAAGATAAATAGCAAATTGTAGATTGTGATCTAAATCATAACAGGAAAGAGTTATTTTCAGTATCCATGATGTAAGTGGTTACTAATATATCCACGCAGCTGGGAAAAGGATATTAAAAAGGGGCTTAAATAAACTACGTTTCTATTACAGTAACTTGGTTGTGATTCATAGTCATAACAGCAATTATTTTCTGACCTCAACATGGTAAGGAAATAGGGAGTGCCATTTCTTCAGTTTGGGTGGTTGAGGATGGCAGCAAACTGTCTGAAAGTTACTATTCCACTTATAGTCTTTCATGTAACCTAAACTACTTTTTGTGAATAAAGTTAAATGGTAACAATGCCACATAATGTTGCATTATGTGATTTTATCTGTGTCTCCTCCCATGCGCTCTCACTCATCAGATATACCACAGCATCTTCACTCTAGTATTTTTTGGCAAAAATAATTGGAGCAACTGTTCAGTTGATTGTGGGCTCTCTTACCAGATAATAACCTTCATCTACTGATAAGGATTCTAAAAATCTGTTTAAGTTTTCCTTAATAAAGGAATCTTCTACTATTTTACTGAACATATAAAATTTTGGGGTCAGCATCATTCACTAATAGAACAGACATATTTTAGAACAGTGCAGTAGCAGATGTAGGACTTAAACTGGATCAATTTACAAGAGAATAAACAGCAGGTGTTTTTCTTTGAAAACTCTGTTTATTTCCATAGGGGGCAGGGAGGAAAAACACAACCTTCTTCTTTTAAGAAGTTATTTTCTAGTAATAGGACATGTTTGCATATTTTCCAAAATAGTCATTGTTTGAAACAATATATGCTAAATGTAGATGGTATTTTATTTTCCTCAGTACTTCAGTTATAGTGTCTAATAATAGAGAGCATAAACCACACATGAGCTGGAAAAAAATAGCCGTGTTGTTTCATAATCAATGATCTTTATAGTCAGTGACAAAGATTTTCCTTGTCTGTCTGCATAGGAAAATTTTGAAGTGTATCATCAGGAATCAAGAAATACTCTCTTTTTGTTGATTTGAGATTTTCCCCCAAAGAGATGATGTATGCAGTTCTAACAACAAAAGACATTGTGAATGGAAAAAATCCTTTTGCTTTTATTCATATGACATATGCTATATATATGTAACTGATTAATGAGAAAACACGAGTGTTTGTTCTTATTTGTTATATAGTGGTGAAAATGCCTTCAGTGAAAATTTACCTTCAGGATATAAATTTAATTAATTTGCCTTGAGGACCTAAACTATTAGAATTTAAGTGGGAGATTGCAACAAAAGATTTTTATGTTAAACTGTTTTGCCAGGGTGCACAAAGTATGCCATCACACAGGTGAAATGTATTAATTTGTCTAACCAAGGTGATCCGCTTATGTACCTGAGCCACGTGTTTCTATGAGGCTGATTACTTTGACACTCACACAGAATAGTTAGAAATAGGATGAATCTCCATTATTATAGACTATGTACCATTATTGTGGACTACATATGGTAAAGCTCAGCAGTGTCTTTCCCTGTTGTTAAAGTGCTGCCAACTGATGGCCAGAGGGTGGTTTTGACATGGTTCATACCTTTATGAATATCAAATATAAAAATTTATTTTCTTTGATGTGAATCTAATTATTTAAGAGTTCAGAATAAAATGTTTGTTAGAAATGAATGTTTTAATATGTCACAAATCCTTCAATGAAGTTTTGTTAGTAAGGAGAAAAAAAAATGTATTTATCATGACATTGATTCTTTGATGTAGAATTGATTCTTCAGGCTCTGAAACTTCATTATAGTTATAAAAGAAAACATCTATTTTTCAACACTGTTTAATGAATGAGTACAAGGTTTTTTAGCTCACTGCTAAAGTATGATTGCTTTGATCTCTTAGCTATAGTCCTCTGGAAATGACAGCTTTCAAAGAAACACAAGAATGTGTTCAGATTGAAACCTACTGAGAAATATTAAGAAATATGGGTTGTTCTTTGGCTTCTGGAGATATACCTGCCACAGTCCACCAAGGGAAGAAAGGAAACGGTCCGCACTCGAGGAAGGGTGAGAACAGAGTGGAACGTTTATTGGGGGGAGCAAGGGGCTCTTATAGGGTCGGGGTAGGGAAGCTTCT
>JAWWTY010000001.1:81970640-82010661 GCA_035222235.1 Margarornis squamiger
TTCAAAGTGTGTGGCACTGTATCCATTCATGGAAGCCCTCTTCTTTTACTCCTTCGTCGGTTGGGCCTCCTCCCACATATACCATATCACTTTATGGTAAGACACAGAACCCAACCCTGTGTTGTTACTGATTGTAAAGCGAAGCAGAGCTCCCTGTGGTCAAAAAAGTAAACTTACAGCCAAATAGCTTTAGATAAGACAAGATTCGTTTGACTTTTTCTGTGAATCCTACCACATTCTAAATGAAAAGTGGACAACATTGTACTCCTATTAAATACTATGACCAGAAGATAATAAATAAGGCCCTCACCTTGAATATTGTTTGAAGTTTTGGTCACCATAATATAGGAAAGATATTAAACTCTTAGAGAGTGTCCAAAGGAGGGCCACAAAGATGGTGAAGGGCCTTGAGGGGAAGCCGTATGAGGCACATCTGAGGGCACTTGGTCTGTTCAGGCTGGAAAAGAGGAGACTGAGGAGAGACCTCATTGCAGTCTGCAACTTCCTTGTGAGGGGTAGAGGGCGGGCAGGCACTGATCTCTTCTCTCTGGTGACCAGTGACAGGACCTGAGGGAATGGCCTGAAGTTGTGCCAGGTTTAGGTTGGAGGTTTAGGTTGGATATTAGAAAAGGGTTCTTTGCCTGCAGGTGCAGATCAGGGAAGAAACATGTGACTTTTAGCAGAGTTTGTTATTGGAAAATGGTAAATCAGTGGATCAGATAAACTCAACCTGGTTTACATTACCCAGTGGAACCTCTGATTGAGAGTTAGTGCAGAAGACAGACCCAAGGTGCAAACCACTTTGCCTAAGAATTTCCCTTCTGACAAAAAGATAATAAATTCTTACTCTAATACTCCAAGAACAAGTTACTGCTCCCTCATTGATCTAACAATATAGGATTTTGTTTTCTCTCTTTAATACATATACAATCTGTTAGCCATTTGATTCATATATATGAATAGGGTAAATTTTGGCACTGAACAGAAAGTTCAGTATAAAGTTTGAGGCCTTTGACCATCATTTTCTTTTTCTTTTCAAATTTAATAAAACCCTTAAATTTGGTCAGGCTGCTGCCAGTGAAGACACATAATAGGGTTACAAGTTTAATATATATTTATATTATATAACTTATACATACACACATATATACACTTATGCAGTTTTTTATTTTAATAATTTTGGTTTACTTTCATACTACATAAACATTTCTTTGTTAAATATGTTATGGAGTACAATCCATGGTCTCTGGTACTTCCAGCCATTTATGGGTGGTCTGTCTGTTTCTGCTCATTACTGCAAAGCAATGATCCTTTGGAACGGAGTTTGAAAATCAATTATTTTGGCAGATCATTCATTACATATCACTTGTACATCTGAAAGCAATTCCATATAAAGTTACATTTTTTCTATCCTATAGACCTTGCTAGTATTTCAGGTGTCCTGTTCATCAATGACCTGTATAAAGACACAGGCCACACCTTCAGCAAGTTTGGTAATGATGCAAAATTAAGAAGAGTGGCTGATAACTCAGAGTGCTGCACTGCCAGTCAGTGAGACCAGGAGAGACTGGAGAGTTGTGCAGAGATGAACATAATGAAGGGTCCTGCACCTGGGAAAGAATAACCCCAAGCACCAGTACAGGCTGTGAGCTGCCCTGCTGTAAAGCAGCTCTGTGGAGAAGGACCTGGGAGTCCTAGTGGACAGCAAGCTGTCAATGCGCCAGCAGTGTGCCCTTGGGGTCAAGAAGGCAAATGGTATCCTGGGGTGCATCAGGAAAAGTGAGGACAGGAGGTTGAGAGATGTGATCCTGTCCCTCTACTCTTACCTGGTGAGGCCACATCTGGAGAACTGTATCCAGTTCTGGGCTCCCCCATTCAAGAAAGTAAAGGAAGAGGGTCCAGTGGAGAACTGTGAACATGATTAGGGGGTAGACCAGACATTCTAGTTCAGTGACCTCAGTAAACCTATGAAGGCAGGTAGTAGCTACCGTGTGTATGAGTCTCACATGCAGTGCTAAGTGCCATATTCTGTTTTAGCAGTGTCCATAAATCTTTAGCCTCATAAATTCTTTTCTTCTGATTAAATGCTCTGGAATGACCTGTTCTCTACAACTACCTGAAAGGAGGTTTTGAAGAGGTGGGGGTCAATCTCCTTTCCCAGGTAGGACAAGTGGCAGTGTCCTAAAGTTTTGTCAGGGAAGGTTTAGATTGAACATTAGGGAAAAAATATTCCCCGAAAGGTTGTCAAACACCGGAGCAGGCAGTCCATGGCAGAGAGAGATTGTCTCCATCCCTGCAGGTGTTTAAAAGAGGTGTAGGTGGAGCACTTAAGGACGTGGTTTAGTGGTGGACTTGGTAGTGCTGAATTAATGGTCGGGCTTGATGATCTTAAAGGTCCTTCCAACCTGAATTACTCTCTGACTTATTTGAATATATATTGTTCTATGCTCAGACACTCAGGCTGATACTGTAGTCCTTTCAATTTCTTATTAAGATGGTAGGTTTCACTTTTCTGACATATGTCATAATAATTTGCATAAAAATAGTGTTTCCAGCTCTGAACATAGGGTTCACCTCCCCTTCCCATAAATTAAATTTGAATTTTTCCTTGCTTCCAGAAGAAGCAATTTTACTGTTTTCATTTTTTGTCTTTGTAAATTGTGAAAATTAATTGCTTCTTAATTTTCCTTGAACATTTTGGTTTAGAATTGAATCTATATTGCCAGTTTCCTTTATTTTTCCCAATCTACTGCAGATAATACTTGTATTTTCCAACCTGTATTTCAGATTAAAAAAAAAAAAAAAAAGAAAAAAAGGCATATCAAAACAGATTATATTCTGGACAGATTTTTCAGGAATGACTGCCAGTACAATATGCTATTTGACGGCCTAAATTGACAGAGCATATGCCACCTCTCTCTTATTGTCCAGATGCTTGGTATTAATACAACCGTTATGAAGAGTCATGCATTTCCAGTGCTGACTGACTAATACAAATGAAGGGAGGATCAAATTAAAAGAGAAAAAAGAAAAAAAAAAAAAAAAAAGGAAAGGAATCATGTATTGCAGCATTATGCAGCAAAGTCCCTTTTCATTTAATATGCTACCACTCATAAATGTAAATGACAAAGTTTGAAATAATATGTTAGCAGGCTTTGTTAGACCATCAAACAGATACTGATAATGCCTTCCCATAAGAAGTGTCAGAGTCTGTTAGCTAGTCTTAGACACTGACTACCTAGCCCTACACCAGCAAGGACTCATCCAATAAAACATGGAGAAAGCAGCCACTTAGATGCACAGAAGAAAACAGAAAAGCCATGCTGAAAATCACAGTGAAAGGTTTTAATGCTCACTGTTTACATTAATTATAAATGGGTGACCATCATGAGGATCTTCTCCTTTCAGTAAAACACAAAATGTTTCATCTAAGTTTAAGTGATGGGACCCACAGGCAATTAAGAAATAACAGTGCCTAACATAATTTTCATTGTGACACCAATACCTTTTTAGAACAGTCTCTCAGATGTCTAGGGATACTGTCTCTGATACAGATATGTTCAATAAATCACCTGAACATACACATACTACTGTTATGTCTTATAATATGTAAGATTCCAAAGTAAGTCTCTACAAAACTTCCTACCTAAAACATCATTATTATGTATTATTGTATCATCATAAATCACCAAGCCAACTGAAATGGACGTCTTGAGCATAAAGTAATAAATTTTAAAATCTAGTCCAAGAGTAAACTGTTTATGTTTACCTCAGTAATATATTATGTTCAAAATTACTACATTAATCCTACAAACTAATCTTTTTACTGAATATGTTTCTTCATTTATAGTCTATCAAAATTTAACAATGTCAAACTAATCCAAAATCCCAGACATAATGTTACTTTATTATAGTTTATATTTTATTATGCCTTCTGTCACCCTCCTTCCCCACATTTTTCCATCCTTTGGCTCTTTATAAATAAAATGTGTGGCATATGTCCCATTATCTATCATTTTGTGACAGTAAAGTATTCACATTTGAGTGAGTATATTCTGCAGATAACTAGAGTGTGTGCCATAGTTCTTCACTCTTTGTCTTCTTTTGTTGTTTTAGGTTTCTGTACTTGAGGTCTTGGTATATCTTAAAGGAAAATATTTATGGAAATTTCTTCCTCCCTGTCTCTCTCTCTCTCTGAACAAAGGTGGAGGTTTAAAGAGTCTAACAGTGAGTGCATCCTCAGGAAGGTGGTCTTTTACAGTCTGGATATAAACAACAGAAGAGTCTCTCTCTTGAGAAGAGTTTAGAAAGAGATATCAAGTGCCTTGAATCACTGTCTGGGGGAGTCTATTCCAAAATACCGAGAAAAAACAAAAACTTAACTAAACTCTCACTAAGTAAACTCTAAGAAATAGTTTCACTTAATTAGAAATGTGTAAAATAGATGTAGTGAACTAGATGACTAGAAATTTCTTTAAAAAAACAAACAAACAAAACAACAACAAAAACCCAACAAATTATTGCATAGAGAAAATAAAGGTATTTAACTTAAACAAGAAGGGAGAAGGATTCCGCACCTGGGATGGGGAAACCCCAGATATACATGTAGAATGTGGAATGAAATGCTGGAAAGCAGTGCCATGGAAAGGGACCTGGGGGTCCTGGTCAACAGCAAGTCGCCTATGTGTCAGCAGTGCCCTGGCAGCCAGGAGGGCCAACTGTGTCCGGGGCAGGGCATCAGGCACAGCATCGCCAGTCGGTCAAGGGAGGGGATTGTTCTGCTCTGCTCTGCACTGGGGCAGCCTCACCTTGACTATTGTATGAAGTTTTGGTCATATGGTATAAGAAAGATATTAAGCTATTGGAGACAGTCCAAAGGAGGACAATGAAGATGGTGAAGGGGTTGAGGAGAAGCCGTATGAGGAGCTGGTGAGGTCACTTGGTGTGTTCTACCTGGAGGAGACTAAGGGGAGAACTCACTGCAGTTACAAAACTTTCTCATGAGGGGAAGAGTAGGGGGAAGCACAGATTTCTGCTCTGTGGTGACCAGTAACAGGACCTGAGGGAATGGCCTGAAGGTGTGTCAGGGGAGGTTTAGATTGGGTATTAGGTTGGATATTGGGCACTGAAACACGCATCCCAGGGAAGTGGTCACAGCACCAAGAATTCAAGAAGCATTTGGATAATCCTCTAAAGCACATGGTGTGATTTTTGAGGATGGTCCTATGCAGGACCAAGAATTGGACTGATGATCCTTTTGGGTCATTTCCAACTTGGCATATTCTGTGATTCTGTGAAGAAACTATCCTTTAAACTTAGACACCTAAGGTTGTTGGGGTTATGTCCACTGCCTCTTACTGAGAAAATCAGGCAAAATAGCAATCCATTGTCTCTGTTATTCTAAATGAAAAAGGCAGAAACTTTATGTTGCTTAAAAATGAAGAAAATTGCATCAAGATGCAAGAAATAAACCTTTGTGAGTGAAATTGCAAAGCTTCAATACTATTTAGAGCATTTAGACAGCACTCATTGCGAGATATGGCAACTCATTGACATTTTCACAAGTGTTGTTTATCTTTTGTTGTTGGTTTTGTGTTTTTTTCTCTCCAATCTCCACGAAATTAGAAACTTCCTTGCATGCTTAAAAAATCTGAAGTGTTAACTTGCATAACAATTCAGTCAGTTTTAAGTAAATAGGAAATTGCAGCACTAGGGTGTTGATAAGACCACTTGGGACAGAAATGTCAGTGTCTAATACTAAGTGTTAAATTTCTCTTAAAATAATTTAAATTAATTTTAACACATAATAATGAACAGATTTATTTATTCATCCTCAGAGGACTTCAGTACTCAGGAATTAAGGATTGCAAATCAACAGGGAGAGGAAAGCATAAAGTTCAAATAGTCGCAATTCTTAGAGTCGTATTTGTTATATGAGCACAAACTGTCACCCTCTGTGTTGTTTGCACAGTAAGGAAAAGGATGTGAGCAAGGACATGCTTGATGAGAAGAATAGATTTCTGTTATAACTCTCCTCACTTGGCACTGCTGTATATTACAGGATCTGGAGAGCTGTTCATACTCACTGCAAGGTTTGCAGCTGTGAACACAGACAATACAGAGTAAAGGAGTTTTATGCTGTGCGTGGGGGCTTTTTATTCCTTCTCTCACATTTTGTGTTCTGGCGGTGCAGATAAGCCCTCATTAGGAATTAGGGTGCCATTTACCTAGGCATTGTACACACTAAAAAGAAATATATTCCTTTTCCAAAAGAGTTAATTTAAACATTGGCAACCTTTAAGATACATTTGTTCATGCCTCAACCAAGCTTGCAAATGTATACTTTATTCATATCAGATACAGCTGGGAAGCTAGTTCTGTTGTGTATATTTGGGATATAGGTAGCTGCTCCTTGTGAAGGTATTTACTGCTCCCATTTACCTATATTTACTACCATTATTTACAGAGGTATCAAATCCTACTTTTTTTAATTTTTTTTATTAATTTTACCACATAATTTTATTTTTGAGCCAATCCTTTCCTGTTTTCCAATGTTCACAATATAATAAAATACTTAGTGGTGTTCATTCATTTGTTATTCACTTCCAGACATTAGTTACTTACTTACATAACTGGCCAACTACTTCTCCCTTTTTTATCCCCAGCTGAAAACCCACTATTAGTACTTTTAAAAATACAGGAAGCAAGGAAAACTAATGAATAACTAATTATATATATTAACTATGGCAAGACTTTCAGGATTAATTCTACCTGTATGAATCTTTACCGTGTCTGTCAACAGAACAGCAGACCAGCATATGTATTGTTTCAAGCCCCCAAAATTGCAAGACTCAACTTTTTAATGTTCAACCAAAATATATATTATTAAAAGAAGTTTTCAAAATCTGATACCTGCCTCTCACTGCTGATTTTACATTTTCTGGTATAAATGACAAAAAATGAGTACTTTCACTTTTCCATTTTTTGTACAAGTATGGAATTACTGTACTAGGATTGTCACCTGGCTTCATCTCTACACCCTGAATTCACCTCACATTTGATTTTAAGCAAGAAATAAGTTTTGAGACTTACTTAGTTGCATCTAAAACTCATTAGGGGGATGAATATTTCATTTATTATTGTATGTGTCGTTCTGTAACACTTTGGTTGGCTTCATCAAGATAACCATCTTTCTGGCTTTATGATTTGTTATTATGATTTATTATTTGATCTTTCTCCAGGGGATAAATCTTCCTGGTGATATGTAGGACTGCATAGCCGCAATATTCTAAAAGGTACTAAATCAGTTTTAACAGTATCTTTTCACAAGTTTTTGAGTGCTGCCATTTACATCTACTTGTTCCTGAAATAATTGCTTATTGTTTAACAGTCCCTTCAGCCCACAAATGGAAAGAGTGGCTTACTGCTAAAAACTGACAGTTTTTCAAGCCTCTTCAAGAGTCATGTATTTTTTTTTTCTTTTTTTACTTGAAATCTTTTCTAATGTGCTATACTTTTCAGCATTTTACAATATGCTATCTTCCAACTATATACTTCCAACTATACTTTTTCCTCTTGTTTTTATTCTTTGTACTAAGCTTTCTAATCCATGCCTAATCATTCTAGATGGAAGATTGGTCATGAAAAGACAACTTCCATTAAAATAAAAAATTTCAGGAAAGTGCTGAGACCTTTGCATGCTTTTATTAGAGTTATTGTCAATAACTCTACAGCAAATCACAGTGCAGGACTCATTCTTGTAAGTCTGATATAGACACACATTTTAAGGTGCCCTTCCCCAAATGGCTTAGAAAAACAATCAGTGACCTGATTCTTGTAACCTGTGATTTACTAAGAACTAATTGGTCCACTTTGCTGTTTTTTTCCCTCATGAATGTCCAAAATTAGGATTTGGTTTTTGACAATGCAATACTTTTTCTACATTTTTCTTCTCTTAAAATCTAGAAGAAGCTAAAAAAGTTGTAACTGAAAAAAGTACCAAAGACACCTAAGAATATTTAATTATTATAATATGTAGAGAAAAAATGGATAAATAATAAAAAGCAGAGATCAAATATGTAATCCTTTAAAAATACAACATCTTAGTCTCTGAAAAATGAAAGCATTTTTCAGGTAAATTTATTTGCATTTCTTTTTTAATTTTTCATCTTTTTTTTTTTTTTTTTTTTTTAACTTTATCCTAAACATTTTCACTCTCTCTTCTCATTTTCAGTTGTCTGTAATCACAGTTCAGTAATGAACGAGCACCACTCCTTTTAGAGTTGTATTATATTATGGTGAAATAACATGATTGAAATACTATCCCTGTAGATGTTTGTCATTGACTTCAGTGTAATAAATTTTCATCCCATGGCAGAACAAGCTGTAGGTTTACAATCTGGCTGCTTTGACAGATGGTGTGATTATGAGGACAAACTATCTTTTAAAAAACTACTTTCTGGAAAGTGGAAGGTGAAATTCTCTTAATGTTGAACCCACCTCTGAATCACAGAGTAGAAGTTGTGTGAGCCATATATAAAAAATGACCTTGTTTCTGGATAGCAACAATTGTGTGTATGACAGTTGGATAGAGATACAGTTTACACCTGACAGTTGTTGAAGTTGAGATTCTGAAAATTCACAGAGAGAACTTCCAAAAGCATCTCAGAAAATTAAGCCTCTGACTTGCATTCCTGATGAAGGTCCATAAAAAAAGTCTTCCTCACTCAAAATGTGTTCTTTTTGAGTTAGGAGTAAATGTGTCAGAAATACTGAAGAATATGTCAATGTACTTGGTGCATTTATGGGCAATTCTATTCTTTCAAGAGATTCATAAGAACACTGTGACTTCTGTACAGCAAGAATAACTGAAGTGCTTAAAACTGATTTTAAATTTCAAACTAGCTGGGGTGAGGGATTAAACTTTAGACTGAAAAAGATTAAATTCAATTATTTTTAGTCAAACCAGAGTTATGAATGCTAGACATTACCTTATAAAATAAATGTAGCATTTCAACTTTGAAAAATTGCCATTAGAAGGTTAAAGAATATATCTTTATTCTTCTTTTCACCTCCAGATTTTTGCTGAAATTATTTTGTTCTTTGTTGTGCTTGTTAGCATTTACCTTACAATATAGTTGGCAAAATCTAGCCTAAATGCCAGATATCAGGTTAACTAGTTCACTAGTCTGTTTGATCCAAATCATTTTTGTTCCATTAACTTTGACGCATTTATTATCAATAGCCTGAACAGAGGGAACTGAGAAATGTGTTAATATTGCAACATACAGAAGGCTCAGTAACTCCAGGATTCCTTTTCTCATATTTATTGTGAGAACTCCTGGAAAGCTGAAAGCCCAGAACTACGACTCAAACTGCAATCACATTTAATACCGTGCTATGTACCATTGCCTCATCACTCTGAAGTCCACTATCTAATCAAATCCTCAGAAAACATAATGTTATATTCCACTTCTTATCTTTCCCCTTAAGAATAATTCAAAGATATGAGAAACATTTGGCTGCAGTCTCTTATTCAGTGCATGTCCTAAGTTCGGAAGCACAGAAAGAGCACTTTATTCTGATGATCTCTCTACCTGGGCTGCATCAAATCCACTCCAAGGCCAAATGTTGGCCCTATTCTTCAAAGTCTTGAAAGGACTAGGACATGACTCCTTCATACCTGCTGCTTACTCTGACCCAGTGTGGCAGCTGTAGTCTTTTAGTAACTGTGACAGACGGAGACCGGGGTTAAGATCCTGGCAACTGCCTTTGTCTGCTTTACAGACAGAGAGTTTCTTTTCATCAAAAATGGGAATACGTTCTGGACTATAGCACCTTACAAGTGAAAGTGAAGATCCATCTCTTTTCGTTCGCATTCGCACAGTCACCTCTGAGTGACCCAACAGTATTCCCTTGGAGAGTAAGACAAGTTAAAAAACATTATATGTTCAGATGGTGTAAGCAGAGGGGATCATTTCAGCCCTCTGACTGCTTTGTTTTATAAAAGACTGTTAGTGCCAAGATTCTGTAAAATAAATGCAGAGATTAGATAAAATACCTCAGATAGACTGCTTATGCTTCCATTTAATTTTCATACCAAACATATTCCTGCAGCAAAACACATTCCACAGGGAAATTAGTTCATCAAGACAAAAAGCATGCTGTGGCCATTAGCTGTTTCCCAGTTTAGTCTTTTCATTCCCTCTCAATCCATCAGGCTCCAGATCCAGAGCGTTTCTTTGCCACACTTGGCTCCATTCTTTATCACAAATGATCTACAGGTTTATGCTTGTTCTCACCTATGACTCTGCCCCATGTATCTTGTACTCAGTTACATTAATTTTATAAAATATGCTTATGTAAGCAAAAGTGAGAACAACTTCCTCCACTGATCCTACTTAAAGTAGTCTGAGATTTCCTTATGTTTACCTTTCTCTCTGTGTTGTTTCATGTCAGTCCATCATGGTAAATATGGTTTAAACATGTCTATGTTTAAACATGTCTATGTTTCTGCAGCTTGTTAATTTTGGCAGTTTGGGGGAAAATCTTGAACTTGTCTTTTCCCAACAGAACAACTCACAAATAATATAGTGCCTCATCTGCTTTCTTTTGTCTATAATAAGTTTTAGTAACATTTTTAGCATGTCAGGAGTTAGAAGAATTTCCAAATTTAATATATCAACAATGTGAGAGCATAGTTGCAGGAAGGGTCGGGGGGATGGGTCTTGTGTCTTTCTTACATGTTTATCAAGTCTTCTCATTTTAAGACTCAATGAGTTTTTCTCAAGCCCTATGACTGTTCAGTTATTCATAGCAAATAAATTACTTTTTACTTAGTCGGAATTGCAATTTAAGTATACAGTACATTGCCTTAGTTTTCAGTTGCTTTCACTATTTTTAAATGACATAATCTGTCATCAGAAACATATTTACATTTGTTATATCATCAGCTGCCAGGTTTGCTCTATACTCTTTTGCATGTGAGAAGGACTGGGGGTACCTACCTCAGCTTAATTAACTCCACCTGGCTTGAGACTCTCCCTTTCAACAATCTGCATCAATGCCATTATACAGGCACAGCAGGAGAAAGCCACAAATCTCATGAAATGAAATCACTCTCCATAGAAACATCTTGAACAAAAGCATAGGAGCATGGAGCCAACCAATCGTGTTTGGGCACATGGGAGACAGAAAAAAAAGTTGTAACAAAGATAAGTGTATGGCAGCAGCAGTTAATACACAAAAGGAAAAGACATTAGCTTCAAAATAGAAATGATTTCATAATTATTTCTACCCTTTTCACTCTTCCCTCTCAAGGAGTTGCAAAAAAGTCATCACCTTTGCTTGAAGAGAAATAGTGAAGTGACTCACCTTTTGCAAATGTTATATACTTAAGGTATGATCCAGGCATATGTCAAGCACTACTAAAGGGCTACACTGTCCGTAAGAGGGCTCAGAATGTCAAGGTCAAGTCTCTACTCTTATTGTTACTGGAATCAATGCCAATTTTTGTATTGCTTTCAGTGGTTCAAAAGTGAGGAAGAACAAATATAGATGACATTTTTCTGGTTTCACAGAGAGAGGAAGAGGTCTTATCCTTCTAAGAGGAGAATATTACAGTGAGCTGCAAAACAAATATACTCACAGGAAAAAAAACCAAAAACACACACACAAAAAAAACCCCTCTAAATCAAACCAACCAAACAAACAAATAAAACCAGAAAAGTATGCGCTGGTATTGTATTATTTCTAAAAACAGTTGTCATAAATATAATTGCAGAATGACAGAAGAAAATATTTTCAAAACAAATGACCAAACCTGAAGCTTATGTCCTTTGAAGTGTATAAACTTCCAAGTTCCAAAGCTACAGTTTATGAAGTCAGAATAAAGCTTTCTAATATCTACAGACAGAAAAAAAAAAAAAAAGTGGAAAAAAAAAAAGGAAGCTTTTTGGCTAGTAAGACACATTAAAGGCCAGATTCTGCCAGGGTTTCTCACAGTAAGTAGCGCATTACTGTTTCAGTAATCCTATTGATCTCACTAGGACAAGTTCAGAATAAGAAACTGGTCAATACAAGCAGGTTGGCAATTTTACCTCTAAATTGTCGTCTCCCTTATATGCAGTCTCTGTAGGTCAGTACAGTTCCTTGATTGAAGTAATAATTTGTAAAACTGTGTTTTTTGAAATTCTCAAATCAGCAAATACTGTGAACATTAATTTACAGCACACATTTCTAATTGAAAAATTATATTCTTTTGGAAGGTGTCCATTAATATGAAAAATGTTAGTTAATCTCTGTAGTCCTCATGCCAACAGAATCCTGAAAGGGCAAAGGATGAGAGATACATATTTTTCACAAGCTCTATATAAGTACTTAATAGTTCAAAATTGTTGTAGTATTCTTGTTTTATGCAATATATCCTCATGTTTTTCAAAAATACTCTTAATTTTAGATTTTATCCCTTGAGGAAAAATCACAAATTTCTCTCATGAATACGGAGAGCTACAAAAATACAGTAATCCCATAAAAAATACAGTAATTCATTTCTATAACTTATAAATTGAGGGACAGCAAATGTCTGGGTCAATAAATTTTGACTATTCAATATTTTTGAGAAGCATACACAGTAAATGAGTAAACTTTTACTTTAAACTGCTTTAAATGAAGAAAAGAAAAACACATCAGCTAAATCTCTGGTAAGAGCTTTCAGAATCGGAGTATTGTGCACAGAAAATTAATATATTCCTAGACTTAATGTATACATGGATTTTGATTTGACATCAATGAGAGTTGATCTTATGAGAGTTTTTGTCAGGAAATTTAATATAATTTTTAAGTTAATGTACAGCAAATTGCATGAGTAGTCATCACCTAGCTACTTCATTACTCCTGTAATGAAAGAAGGTATTTTTACAACAATACATATATTAAATCTGGTTTTAATATCTGTTATGATTTGTTGTTGTGTACCACCTAAGACCTATCCCTTCTGCACAGTTTGTTTTGCCTCTATGTTCTTTTGCTAATGTCAAATCATTTAAGAAAACACTGAAAAACATGTAATGTACCTACATGAATAAATTGAATATTTAATGGTTCAATGCCCTGACCTTTCAGATTACAATGCAGGACAATGAGCAGCACACTTTGTTAAACATGGAGGCTAGTGGGTGTGCATGTTCTGAATCAAGTATTTCAGCCAGGGAGAAGCAAAGTCAAGTTAGAACAAATTTGCCAGTGCCAGGTGGCCTGTTACTGAAATCAAATTATAGGCTTGGACTATCCTAACTTATTCCTCAAAAAATCATTCTGTGCAATGATATATCATGCACTTGGATAAACAAGTGACAAAGAACCAAGTGTTGAGCGGTGAAGTGTCAATCAGGCAAAGTGGGTTTCTCAGATGCACACGTATGCAGCCTGCACATCAAATGCACTATCTCACCCCTGGAGTCCTATAATATATTGCACTAACTCATACGTGACTTACAGAGAAACCTAGCTAGTACATTACTTACCAAAAACCTCTAATCCTGCAAGGTCCCTACCTATCCCCTTTTCTTTTTCCAAGCTAGAAATGCTAGAAACCCTAACTCTCCTTATCAGAACATAGTGTTATTTTTGAATGTACCAGATCTACATTCAGAAGATTGCAACTCTTAGAAGCCTTAAAAAAAGAAAAAAAAAAAAAAAGAAAAGCATAAAGTAATTTTTTTATAAAGAAAAAAAATTAGACTGGACTTGTCTGATAGGAGTTACAGCTCTGCTTGTGATATAGTTGTATTAAGTTGTATTAGTTGAAGACCTATAAATGCTGTGCTTTAAATCATACTGAATCTGTTATGTATCACGCAAAATTGTTCTGATGGAACACAATCACAGCACGGTACATTGCATCTTTCTTTTATGTATTCGATGAAAGAATTCTTTGTGCTTTTCTAAGTTCTATAAATTAGTACTCTTTCTGAAGAAAAAATTATAACAAGAGGGTTAGTGTGCCTGTTACCCTGAAGATGAGGAAAATGTACTTCATACAATACTTCCACATGATAATTAAAATAATAGAATCATAGAATTATAAAATCATGGAGTCAAAGAATGGTTTAGGTCAGAAGGGACCTTAAAGATCACCTGGTTCCAACCAGACAAGGACAAGGACAAGGACATCTTCTAGTAGAGGAGGTTGCTCAGTGCCCCATCAAACTTTTTCCATAGGCCCCCTTCAGGTGTTATAAGGTCCTCAACAAAGCCTTCACTTCTCCATGTCAAAGAACCTCAACTCTTTCAGCCTGTCCTCATAAGAGAAGTGCTTCAGGATTCTCCTCTAGACTCACTTCAGCAGGTCCACATTGTTCTCCTGTTGGGTCCCCAAAGCTGGATGCTTCAAGTGGGGTCTCATGAGAGCAGAGTAGAAAGGGACAGAACTACCTTCCTCAACCTGCTGGCCACGCTGCTTTTGATGCAGCCCAAGATATGGCTGGCTTTCTGGGCTGCAAGTACACATTGCTCTCTGATGTAGAATTTCTCCTTAACCAACACTCCCAAATTCACAAAATCCCTCTCCTCAGGGCTGCCCTCAATCCATTTTCTGTCCAGCTTGCATTTGTGCTTGGGATTGCCTCAAGCCAGGTTCAGGATCTTGCACTTGGCCTGCTGAACTTCAGGAGGTTCACATGGGCTCATCTCTCAAGCCTGTTGAGGTCCCTCTGGATGGCATCCCTTCGCTCCAGCATGTTGACACCACAGAGTTTGGTGTCACTGACAAACTTGCTGAGGGTGCACTCAGTCCCACTGTCCCTGATGCTCAAGAAGGCAATTAGATGCTTTTGCATTTGTTCTATCTTTATGATTTATTTGTATTTAAAAGAGGAAATTAGTAAGACCATGGAATCTCCTAATGCTTTACTACAATAAAAGTTAGGTAATAGATTAAAAATATAATAATAGATATGTTAAAGAAGGAAAATGAAATGATTTTAAAGGTTTAGATCTAGAACAAACTATTCTGTCAGTTATATAGAAGCCTTCAGTCATTCAAAAATTGAACTCAATTAAACAGATACAAACATTCTGCTGTTGGGAGGAAAGAGGGATCCGATACAATGGAGAGCAATCCATATTCTAGTAATTCTCTTCTAAATTATCATGTACAGCATTTTAATACAAAATTTAATAATTTACCCAGTTATCTATATAGATATTTTGGCAGTTGAAAGTCTTCAAGAATACAAACATCCAAAAAAGCCTTCAATTTCTGTTAAAAAAAGCTCCCTTAGACAATGAATAATGACAGTTACCACTATTAATTCATGTAGCTGAATGAATAAGGGAGCCAGTAAATACTCATGATTATTTACTTTTTCAAAATTGTTAATCACAGAATCACAGAATATGATGAGAATATTCCCAGAAAGGATCATCAAGTCCAACTCTTAGCCCTGCACAGAACCATCTCCAAAAGTCACACCATGTGCCTGAGAGTGTTGTCCTAACACTTCTTGAACTCTGCCAGGCTTGGTGCTGTGACCACTTCCCTGGGGAGCCTCTTCCAGTGCCCAACCACCCTCTGGGTGAAGAACCTTTTTTCTAATATCCAACATAACCTCCCCTGACACACCTTCAGGCCTTTCCCTCGGGTCCCGTTGCTGGTCACCACATGGAAGAGATCAGTGCCTGCCCCTCCTCTTTCCCTCACAAGGAAGTTGTAACCGCAATGACATCTCCCCTCAGTCTCCTCTTCTTCAGGCAGAACAGAACAAGTGCCCTCAGCCGCTCCTCATACAACTTCCCCTCAAGGTCCTTCACTGTCTTTGTTGCTCTCCTTTGGACGCTCTCCAATAGCTTACTGTCTTTTTTATATTGTGGTGCCCAAAACTGCACACAATATCCAAGGCGAGGCCGTACCACCGCAGAGAATCCCCTCTCTCGACTGACTGGTAATGTTGTGCCTGGTGGCTACCAGGACACAGTCTTATTCCTGTGATTTAAATAAAAATGGCATTGTAAACCCCTAAATAATTTAAGTGAAAATGACTGTGTTTACAAAGCAACACACTCTAGAATTGTGCTATCTCCTATCATAAAAGCTGATAATACTTATATACTATCCTCTATTCTATAACACAAAGTACAGTAAAAAAACTACAGAGATAATGTGTTTGTATGTGAGCTATAAATTCACTTATAGTACTTTGAATATTAACGTGTTTATTAACCATATAGCAGCTGTATTCCTGTCCTTCCTTACATGTCAGTGGGGTGCCATAGAACATAAATCAAAACAATATTTAGCCCAGTGCTCTATGTGTACTCAGGAAAAAGAAAAACTCAATACTCCAAAGCATGTAGTGAATACATTTCACTAGCACGTGGATATCGCTGTGTAGATATTTCTTCTCAAATACTCTCTCTCCTTGGCTTTTTGGTTGAATCAAGACACACTGATGACAATTTTATGATTCATTCTGCTTGCTTATTCACCATTCCCTGTTCTTAGTTATGCTTTATATCTTTTTCTTTGGCCATTTTGCCTCATAGACTTTTTGTCCATGTGATGACTGTCCTAACCCTTTCATGATGGAAAGAAGCTATTGCTCAATGGTGAGTATGACCAAATATGCAGCAGCAAAAAAGTTAATGAAGATGGGGAAGTAGCAATATGGATGTTATGCACAATAATATTTCCAGCTTTATTTTTATTTCTAACCAGATACTTCAGAATTGTGTTCTGCATCTTCTAAGGTGCTAAGAAACCTCTCTTTAACCCAACTGTCTCCTACGAATTTAGTCAAAGAATGAGGATTTTGTAAAAAATATAATGTTTAGTGTTATTTAATCACTCTCCAAGATATTTAATGCCTAATAAATATGTCAAGATGTATTTTTAATTTCCTGGCATCTTTTTAGCCTTCTAGTTTAGCAACAATAATACACTAACAGAAGCAGACATTGGTAAGTAATTCTGAAGTATCAGCAGCATTATGAAAGGTGATTATACTCTTACAGTAAGGTGCCACTTCATATAAGAAATAACAATAAAAAATAGTGTAGGCTATTAAGTAATGTCTTATATCAAGGTTTCTAAGAATGTATCAACGCTAAGATTTCAGATAATACTTTTTTTTAAAGTACCATGTGACTATTAGCAACATAGTTATTGGAGTTTTCACTACTATATGATTGATCTTTATGATTTTTTAGATACTGCTTAAACCCCAGTGTGTTTTTCATAATAATTTGTTACATAGAAGCATACTACAGAACTTCCCATTCTGGAATGGACCTGAAATCCACCTACTCTAAGGTCTTCACGCTGAGTGATGTAAAATGATGAGAGGACACTGTAAAAAACAGCCTAATCAATAACTTTTTTTTTTCCCTTTTTCCTGCAGTGCACACACTGAAGGACAAAAATGTGATCACATGCAGCCTGTGGGACCTAGTCCTGGCAATCTAATTGCCAGCAAACAGCAATTCCATTTTATAAAATAATGGCAATTATAATGATGACAGTAGCAAAGACAGCAATAACAATATTAATAAAGATGATGGCAGTTAGTGCACCTCAAGTATTAATAGATCACAGTTATGTGACTTTAAAATTCAGTTTACAAAAATACATGGTAGAAGTCAGGCCAGCTCTTTTTTCATTTAGAGTGGAGTCTTAAACATCAGTTTTCTGTACACAGAAGTCAGCCCTTGGCAGATATTTTTATCTTCTATTTATCTGTAAGGTACCTGACTGACTGATTCCAACATAATGTTTATGATCCATCAGCCAGTTAATAACAAACATAAATTCCTGTAGCATTTAATGTCCCCTAATCTTTCACAGATTCATTCCATTCTGGTCTGCTGTCTCCTGTGGTGTAGGCAACCATCATGTACGGCATTAGGAAGCAGCAAGCCAAATAGCATTGGTGATCATCACTGGCACAACAGTATCTGGAAACCCTTTTGGCCAGTAGTCTACACATCTTTAGTCACTGTTTCCCCCAAGACACAGCTGAGACAGAGCAGCTGAGCCTAGAAAACCTGTTAAACCAGCAGCTAACCTTTCAAACTGCTTATACCTCGGGTCTTCTCCATTATCACCAGTCAATATCCATGTGTTTAAGAGACAGTAGAGAATAATTCTGCATTGCAATTCCTTTTTTATAAGATAAATGTTTTCACATGATTCCTGCAATGAAAGAAATTACACATAGGCTAGCATTAAAAAAAAATAAAAAAAAATGAAACGTTTATGGAAATAATTTTTCAATGGGTCACTCTTTAATCCATGGTTAATAAAAATATGCAACTGTTTTCTAAATGAACTATGCATGCTCTTACATGCAAGAAAATTGTTCATTTTATGGAAATAGAAATATAGTGTGGAGGTAACCACATATAAGACAGTCAAATAAACAGTGATTCTGTTGTAACTTTAGCTTTTATTTCCTCTAAAACTCTGCTTACTTGAAGTCCCTGTTCTTATATCCCAGAGATAAAGTTAAAAATCCTGGTCTGGAAGGTTTCACAACTCGTATCACCTTCTGCAGAGCCAGAGCTGATCTTGGTTCTGTAGCACGAGATCATGCATTCTGCAAGTTTAAAGAGCACGTGGGTAACTGTTGCTTGCATACTGGATATGACCCAAAGCTCATTAAAGTAAAAAAAGATTACTGTTGCTGACCTTAATGGCTTTGGATCAGGCCCAGAAAGAGACAACACCTAAAATATTTTTTAAAGGATCAAGATACAGGTTTCACTCTTGCACCAACAATTTTATTTGAAAAATCTCAAACTTACTGCCTTGAAGAAAAAAAAAAAAAAAAAAAGAAAAAAAAATTTTACAAAGACAGACTAAAAACCAGCATTTGTATAGTTGTCTGTTGTCTATGTCAACATTTTCTGTAAAGCAAGTGGAGTGACCAGTGTCAGCAAAGCAACACATTAAAATCTATTTCTTACCAATTCAGAATGGTTTCTGCTACCCCTGGGGACACTATTTGTGTCTGGCAAGAACATTTCAGTCTGACAGCTCCTGATTTTCAACAGGGAGGGGAAAAGGCAGAACTAATGGATGTAAATGAGCTTAAAAGCTAGTGAACTTATCAATCAGAGAAAACAACTGTATTTTGGGAAGGAAACAAGTACTTTAGCAAACAGAAAAAAAGTCAACAGGTATATTTTTCAAAGACTAATAGTTATGGTCAGGTTTTGGTCAGACTATTTTGGTCTCATAACACTCTTTTCAGCTTTGATTATTACATAAAATTCTTTATGTACTGCATGAAATGCATAACGACTTTAGGCAAGTCAGATTCCAGAGATCCCAGTTTAATTTTTAACTATGATAAAATGCTGGGTTTTTTTTCATTCAATAGGAGTTGTTTCAATAACAACTGAACAAAATTGAATTAAACCTTAGGATCTGAACCAAAGAATCCAATCATATTTAAACAGTTTTTGCACAGCTAGTTGATCATTGTTCAGCTGGGTCAGTGTTCATGAATGTTTTTGAAGGTTTGCATATTCTGCATCAGAAGGAATTGGATACCGTATTGTTTTACCTAAGCAATACTTTGCTCTTTCCATAGGATTTACATGAATGAAGTGAAAAGGAAAAGCTGATCTACTACAGTAACAGTTATTACCCAAGTTGTTTCTTTTTTCTCATGGTACCTGCTCTTAGTCAGGTATTATAAGTAAATATCAACAGAGGTTAGAGTTATGATTACTTGGAGAATGAGACAGATTATTTTAGCCTCTCTGATTATGCATAAAATACTGAGAACTTTCTCAAACTATACTTCAGAGAAAACATTTTAAGTTTCAGGAAAAAAAAACAAACAAACACAAAAAGCCTAAAAAATAAGATTCAATACATGCCAACCTTTTACAGCTACAATTAGTTTAATTTCCAAACAAAATAATTTTTAACTATAAAACTTGATATTTTCAATAAAAATGTCAAAATAAGGGATTCTGATAATTTTCAAAGCTTATCTCCCCAATGTTCATAATTGACAAAAAAGGTTTGGCAAATCAGCCAAAATCAGTGACAAATATATGATGAAAATATCTCAGACTTCCTAATATTCAATGATTTGTTATCTCTACATGCTACAAAACTCAGTTGGTGAGATCCTTTATCTGTGTCTTTAGGATTGATTGCCAGCTACTGGAAGCACTTTCCAGAAACTTCTGAGGGAAACTCCAGAAACTGCTCAGAGAGAGGCTTGTAATTTCTTCATGCTTTAAAGTCACTGGGCACATTCAGTATAAGTTTTTAAACCTGAGCAGTCAGGATGCAAATTAATTATTTAACACGTAAATGTCAGTGTATTATGTTTATTAACATTTACAAAACTTTTCTTTACCTCAGTTAAAATAGGCTTGCTTTATCCCATTTTCAGAAACCAATGCAGCATTCTTTCCCTGGCTGCACTCCCTGAACTACACTCTCTCCATAGGCCCTCAGGCTGAAGGGTGTTTTACAAAGCAGGGTCCTGATTTACAGCCCTCTCCCACTACTTTTTGCCCGTGGCTGTTGAAACATAGATAATGCTTTGAAGTGCATCATTTGGTACTACCTGAAGGTAGTTTTAATCTTATTAGCCCATCTATTTTCTTTTTCTATGTGCATATTTCTTATGACTACCTTCAGCATTGTAGGTACAATGCAGGCTCCCTCTTAACACACTCTTTAATTACAACCTGCAACAAACTCCGCAGAAAGGCTTTCCAGGTGAGCTAACATTCACCTGAATGCAGAAGAAGACAGCTGAGCCTGCCTTGGTGATTACTGAAGAAAATGAACGTTTTCATCACTAGAAATAAGTGCTCGATGCTGCAGATGAATGTGGTCAGTCACTGACAGGAGACAGAGGAGGGGAAGGCAGACATCAGGGTTGCAATCTCACAACTGGGAAGGAAAAGACAAGCTAGGCTTGTCCTGCCTTGTCAAGCTGCCCTGAATAGGTGACTTTTTGTTTCCTCATCCTGCTATAAACTACTAATCTCTCTTAAAATCTTCCTGCAGGGTGGTGAGTAAGGGGCTGAGAGGCCCCAGATTCACAGCATGGCTGTAATGACCTTGTTCTTGAATGACTTATCTTTTAAGCTAAAGTTGACTACATCCAGTTGCTTTTATCACCAATGGTTCCCTTTTCTGAATTCTGCTTCTTAAAGTCCTAATATGCTCAGAGCAGCCAGAAGTGCTCTGCACGGTATTACTATATTCTGCTGGTTCCTTTATATTCCCTCAGGGCAATCTGAAGTGCCACCACCTTTCACTCAAAGCCAAAGCTTTAAGTAAATTATGTTACAGATGAACAATGGGGGAAGTAAGTCAGAAGGGGGGGGGGGGGAAGAAAAAGAAAATTTGAGTTTATATTTTCAAGGGGGAAAGGATAAATAAACAGCATGGAATTGTTTCTGTT
Source organism: Margarornis squamiger (assembly GCA_035222235.1). Taxonomy (NCBI): domain Eukaryota; kingdom Metazoa; phylum Chordata; class Aves; order Passeriformes; family Furnariidae; genus Margarornis; species Margarornis squamiger. The sequence continues at coordinate 81,992,075 of JAWWTY010000001.1, forward strand.
CTTTTAATGGAAACATTTCCTGACACATTATGAGCTTATACTCTTCACACTTTAACTCTCCAAAAATCCTGAGTTTTTGCTTTTTTTTCCACACAATTTCATTAACAATGCTTATTTCTTTCTTCCTCAGAATACTACTGGATGCAAAGTCAAATTCTTTTTTCTTTCCTTGTTTTCACTCAACCCCCCAAAGGGTAGATGCAAGCTGTTTTGCTCCTGCTGAATGGATGCTTTAGAGAAACAATAGTCGCACTTAAATTTAGTGATATATCATGCTGGGGACAAAAATTTGGGAGACAGGCAGACACACATAAACATGCACATACATACACACATGCAGATCTCTGTGCAAATAAGAGCAGGCCTGTACATTCCAAGGTATGCCAAGGAATTACTGAGAACATCGTGCTGTCTGAAAGGGCTCAAATGTCTATTTTCTTATCAAGTAAGCTGGGTTTTGTGGTGAAAGGCTTACTGTTCCTGTTATCTATGGGCTACTGGTCAGTTAGTGATAGCAGGACATGTCCAGAATTCACACCTGGCAAACATTACTGTCACGATTTTCTGTGGACCCTCAGGCTTATTATTGACCTTTACTGTTGAACTCATTAATCTAAATGTGTCTGACAGACAGCACTGCAAACATTACGAGCCGAGGTTCAGATTAAGGAAAATATTAGTCACTTTCGCTTATTTGTGAAATCTAATTGAAGTATGCAGTAATTAATAGACACTAAGACAACTCAGACTAGCCTTTGCTTTTAGGCCTGGCTCTTATCATCTACCCCACCATTAGGTGAACTTTATATGCATTTAAGATTCTCAAAACTATCCAACAAGACTTCCACATTTCAAGACACAAGAGGTTGTGGACTATTTTTACCTCAGTCATTTTAAGGCCGCATTAACTAATTACTGTGCTTAAACAAAAATACAAAGCCTAAAATACATATTGAGAAACGTCTAAAATGCCAAATGAATCAAGAAGGTCCTAAATGGAGCCTGTTGGAAAGCATGTGGCCTAAATGCACTTACCATAAAGGATATTTTCAAGTTGTCTCCCTCTTCCTTTAGTATTTTTTTCTGTTTCATTCCAATTTTTTTTTTTTCATAAGTACCATATTTCTGTCCTATTGAGTTGTTTTCTCCTTCCTTGAAAAGGTCAATATTTTGTGAAGTATTTTCAATTTGAATGGAACCTCTTGCCTATCAGTGTTGAATAAGTTTTGATATAATGTATATGAAAGTGTTAAGTTTTGTAATTTTAATTCAATAGCTCTCTCATTAACACTGTAGCCAAAACAAAACTAGAAAATACAAATTTGCAGTACTAAACCAGATGATATTCTGCATGGCATTTACCATTAAAATATACAACTGTATCTTTTTTCCCGTCTGTGACTTACCATGTTAGTCACTGTTCCAGTGATCTTGTTTTAGTAATTTTCAACATCAGGAAATTAACTTCTCTACTTGGGGGTATTTGCAAAATGTGTTTTTTCTCACTTATTTAGTGGTAACATAAAACTGAAAAAGCAAAAGTGTCTGAGAACCAGTTACATTGTTCTGAATTTCTAGCAAATGCATTTGATTTAATTCAGGGGGTTTTCCCCATATGAGATATAGAAAACCTGGTTTTATTACAAGCAAATAAACTCAACAAGGGTTCCTAACCAAGGGTTTATTTTTTGGTTTTCTTTGCTATTAACCTATAGGTGTTTCACGGAAGTTGTAAGACATCCAGTCCAATTTTGGGATGGATGCCAGGGATTAAGCGTTTGGGAATAGGGCAACTAAATATTAACTAGAAACATATCTGGAACAGCCTCAGCCACATGGCTGGCCATGCAGGCAGATGAAGGCTGCCATATTGCTTGAAACTCCGCCCCTGACATGAGGGGGAGCACAGAAGAACCAAACCAAAGAGAGGGAATGCCTCTCCCCATGCTATGGATGGGCTTGGACCTTAGAAATGTTTTAAAAGCGTGGTTTTTGAACCGGAATGGCGTGCTCTTGGAAACCCTGTGACCTGAGCACCCAACACATGTTGTAATTAAATTTTTCTGCTCATATTATTTTCTTTGTTTTGCGGATTTTTGCCGTCATCCTAAATTTAATATAAGGAGATTTTTCTAACACTCCTGAGGATTATGCCTTAGTATTAAGCATTATACAATGATAACATGGTTTAAAACCAGGACATGGCATCCCCTCCCTTCAAATATTTTGAGGAAGCATTGTACATCTAAAAAAGCAGTAACATGTTCTATGACATGGTGGGACTCCACATTAGAGCCTAACTCAGCTGTTCACACCTAGGTCAAAAGCAGCTGTAAATGCAAGGTATAACACAGTTCAGGAGTTAGGAAGTAGAGTGGTGACTGCTTAATGGAGATATAGCAGGAAACTTTTTCACATTTTTGTAACTGAAACCAAGGAAATTCAATGCAAAAAGGGGTACTTATTATTATTATATATTATTAACTTAATACTGTTTAACACACAATACAAAAGTTATTATACTGATGGCAAGTAAACTTGATGGACATATATTTCCTTTAAAATATTAACATATGAATACATGTATGGGTATATATTTTGTGACGTTAATGTAATAGACAATAGTTATTTCCTGTGAATTTTAGCCCTTTAAAAACTGCATCTTTATAACCTCCTGCAGGGACAATTGTGTAGCAGCTAACCAGGAAAAAAAAAAAAGCTGTTATCAGATTGATGTTTTCTCAGTCATGGAGATTTTAAATCCATGTTCTTAAGCTGCATGGAATTAAATCTGTCCAGATCAAGAAATATTGCATGTGTTGTATGTTTTGGGAAACTGTAACAAAACCAAGCCAAAATGTCATTTAGTACTTCACCAACTACTGATATAGCATGCTACAAAACCTGATGTTTTGCATTGTTTAAATTTAAATGAATGATTTGGAGTAAAAACAAAAAAAGAGATGGGACTATCTATCAAGTTGCAAAAAAAAATTTGCCTTTTTTCTAACTGTGACATCCATGATCTCTACAGATAGTGATGTGATGATATGAAGACTGGAAAAGAAGAATAAAAATGTCAGGAAGAAATATTCCAAGTTGTAAATAAGTTTTGGCACATTTAAATGAGAAAATTATGATGCATGGAAAACACTCCACAGAATATGAATACCATGTGTTAAGTTACAGCATTAAATGCTAACAAAAACATGTAGCATTGCAAAATGATTCATAAATTCTTGGCTATATGATAATTATGTTGCTACTGTAAAAGATGACAGACTAATGTCAGCTTAAGAGAAAAGCTATGTCAAAGCAAAGTTTTCCTTCATTTAGAGACACAGAATATTAAAAAAGGAGGAAGAAAAAGAACATTAAATGCATCCCTCTTGGTCATACAAGCTTTTACAGCACTGTCATATCAGTGTTTTTTATGTCTTTCACTCCAGTGATTCAGAGATGACAATCACTCCTACAGCAGACTCGATAATCCTTTGCTCTCCCAGTGTTTGAGCTCTTCACGCTAAATCTTTACTTTAGGTGGTAAAATTTCCATGTCTCTTCAGGTGGTGCTGTCAGTCATTTCCCGGACCTGAAGGCTCCCACTTTTAAATGTGCATGCACTCTACTCTTATCTATCACACAAACACTCCACCTACAGATACAGTCATTGTGGACCATTAGAAGTGGATTTCCAGAGCAGCGCAGCTGGTGCCAACGACCTGATGACCACAGAGAGTTAACATGGAGTGTTTTCACTTCAGACCAGCCCTCATCTGGCTCCAAGGGTCCAACTACCCACCTGCAGCCAGAGTATCCTAGGTGAGCTCCCCAACACATATTACTCCACTGTTTCAGCTGCAGTGAGTACAGTTTCAACACCCTAAGACCACTCCATCACATGACTCCGTGTAAGTGTGGAAAAGCAGAAGACTTACTTAAAAAATATACTTTTAATAGAAGCCAAAATGTAAATGATGCCTGACTCTGCTAGAGAACATAGATGTGTAGTGTTTACATTGAAAATTGTATTTTTCTTTTTTTCTTTCTTTTTTTTTCTTTTTTTAAGAAATTGTATCATTTATAGAAGTATATGATTGCCTTCCTATTGATGTAGTAAATCCATGGTAGAGGGTACTGGCTTTTCAACAGTCCACCAATAGCTTCTTGGGACTATTTGTTTAAAGTTGGTCCAAAAAGCTATCACCAGTTAAAACAAACCTTTTATTACAGATGTAAGCGTCAAAGCTTTTCCATGAAGACAGTTGCTATTAAAGATTTCCAGCAAAAGTACCTATTGATAGTCATTATTCAGTAAGTAAAATACAAAATAGTTCCAACTACTGCACTGAAAAAATCTTGGCCTCAATATTTCACAACCAAAAGAAATTTATCACCTTGTTGTTCTTGCCAGAGAGTCTAATTAATATTAAATCTTTTGAATTTCTCTATATAAAGCTGGCATCTAAGAGTCTAGTATGGTATCTCTGTGCTTTAAAATAAGTATATAATAGAGATTAGTACCTCTTGTGTAATACTGTATGCATTGCATTTTGTTACATTTATTATACAAATTGAAATGAATAACAATATGCAGTTTAACATCCCATGAATATTTTTTAGCATTCTCCAACAGTAGTTAATATGCTAACCAACTTCACTGAAAGGCATACAGATGTGGAAAGAGTCTATCTAGGGACTTTAATTATCACCTTGTCAAATTCAAATTATTATCTTGCAAGTTCATTTGCATAAAGTATCCCCTTTGCTGTTGGATGATTTAACATGTGTCTGCTTTTTCTTATCTTGCTTGTATCTATCTGGAGGCTTTAAACCTTTCAAAGTAGGCCAGCTCTTTGTCAGATCATGATGTTTACCGTAACTGATTTTGTCAAATACACTTTTGCAAACACTCAGTTTTGCCAAAGATGGTTCTGTAAAATGTGGAAAGGAACTGGCACACACCACCAATAATGTTACATAAATCCGCCTAAGACTTCAATTATTTCTAAACAGGATTAACTTACAGTGAAGAATCAAAGAGCCTGGGGAATCTACCTGATTTACTTGACAAAATTCTGGAGATAGTCATTCCTGGCTGGTAAATCATTTTGGGTTTCAAGAAGCCTGGAGTAATTCCAGCTGTAAGAATTGAGTGGACATTATTTTCTATTCTAGCCTGGATCACATGATAGGGAAAAAATATCCTATGAATATTAATGTCAGTGTTCCTTTAACATATTTAAAGGCAACACAACAGCCATGAAAATAAGAGAAGACAGCACAGAAATGTCTCATTGGATAAGACTTACATCCTGCACAACTGAAAGTTTATAATGTGTTTTTTAAAAGTGTAAGTATGATGTCTTTGACAATGAATGTCTTTGTGAGGGTGGTGAGAAACTGGAACAGGTTACCCAAAGAAATTGTGGGTACCTCATCACTGGGAAATTTCATGGCCAAGGTTCAAAAAATAAAAGCAAAAACATAAATGTGAATCTGAAAAACAAAAGAAAGAAAAAGACAACTCACTGATTGTAAATATGTCCATGTATAGTCTCAAAAAAAGGCATGAACAGTTTCTTGTTCAAGAACCACACTACTCATTTGTTTTGGTTTGATTTTTATCCTTTCTTGCAGTTATGCTACATTGGAGAGGACTCTAATGTATTTAGCAGAATAACTTGCATGTCTAAATAGATACATAATTTGGATAAATATTAGGGATTTTTATTAGGGATTACAATATTGGGTAAATGTTTGCTTTTCAGGAAATTTGCAGGAAAAGAAATAAAATAGACACTTCACATTGCTGACTAGCCAAGGATGGAAAAAACATCTTACCCAAGGCAAATGTGACTTCTGTTTATCATTTATTAATCATGACATTCCTGTTGTTCATATTGGTCCTCACGGATATCCTCAGTTTAGACTCATAATTAGTTTCCTTGGGTAATTAGAGAGACGGGTCATACATGTACATGTATAAACAAAATGTGTGTGTTAAACTTGTGTTAAAAACAACTAAAATTGCTTTCACTGCATCTGTGTTGACCAGAAGTGCAACTTAAGCAGTTAGTTCTTTAATACATTTCAGCAGAGTAGATCAAGAATTTGTATCAGGAGGGTAATTATAATTTATTATGTTTTTTAAGTAACAGGCTATGCTTAATGCTCCCAAAATTCTTTCTAATTATAATTAGTGAAGACTACAGCGAAAAAGTTTGAATAGTTTAAAAAAAAAAAAAAGGTGCTTATTTCTTAGCAAAATCCCTAATAACAAAAGTGCTATAGAGCAAAATGTGAGTAGAAAGAGAATTTGAAGTGATTGTGGCAATTGCATTTCAAACTCCCGTGTGAATAAAACTCCAGATTAGGACATAAGAAAGAAAAAATTACTGTTTTAACATTAGTACATCACTGAAATGATTGAAGTTTCAGAGGCATAATGTTGTATATGATTTGACATCTCACTACATTTGCCATCCACACCTCACTTTAGCTCTAAAATAGAATGGAGGGACATGTTATTTCTCATGGTACCATTCCTTGGTGCTATGGTCAAAAAGCTCTTTTTTACAGGGTAAGTGACTTCAGAAGAATCATATTCAGGAACAGAATATGTCCTCTTACAGCACTGTGAAAGCCATAACATCAGCCCCAAGTACAGATTTCAACAGGCCTTGAACTCTTTGTAATGTAGCAATCCTTGCCAAGCATACAAGTGCTCATTTTGCAAAAATAATTTCCCTGACATTTGATATAATGTAATGGATACAGACTGTGATAAACAGTCGTTAAACATGGATAATTATCCTCAAAATATATACCATACTGAAGAATCCCTATGAACCAACAACATAATTCAGCTGCAGGGATCATACTGCAATGAATACACTGTAGTGCGAAATGCAGCTGTTCACATCACAGTACCTGACAGAAAAATAAATATACAATCAAAACAGATTTTACACCTTTGATCTCAAGGCAAACACCTATTTAAAGTCAGGGTATTAATAACTGAAAGAGGAGGGACAGTTAACATAGTTGACAATGCGGTCACCCAATTATTTCATGCTAAATTCACAGGAAAATAATGCTGGAAAACTTACTTAACTTAGTGCCAAAAATTACTGCATCTTTAAAAAGAATTTGTCATTCTAGCAATCTGAGCAGTACCCCATTTAGTTCCTTTGTTTGAGAGATAGAGTGACTTTTAAACATCCTTTACTAAATTATTATTTTCAATGAACACAACAGGTTACTGCTACAGGACAGGATGACTACACTGTATGGACTCTCCTTTGGGGCATTATTTTTACTTCTTGCACAGGTAGTATTTCTTCATATCTGTTGTATCCTGTATTTTGGGATAAAAGGAAAGGCATTCTAGACAAAGGAATCCAGACTCTCTTGATTTGAAAAAAATAGTATTAAAGTATAAATTATTTTAGCTGCAATATTTATTATAAGCTACGATAACTTTTACAGCAAGTTCAGAAAGGGAAATGTTACATATATTAATCAATTGTGAGTGCATGCATAAGTGCCTATTTTTGAAATGCTGTGGCAAATGGTTTTTTTAGGGGATACACTGGAGACACACGGGTACAATATTTAATCTATACTGCAACTACCCATAAGGAAAAAATTTGACTCCCATTTCCCTCTCTCTTTGGTGTGAAAAGGGGGACCATTGATTTCTGCCAACTGACAAACACTCAAGCATACAAAACAAGTAGCAGACCAACCCACACAGTAATTCCTGTTAATTCTCTCTCCTGGATTTTTTTCCTGCAAGGGAAATATTGATCTGAACATGTTTAGGTGGATTTTCCAAAATTATATCTTTTAAATTAATTTTCCCTTCCCAGACTATTGGAAGTAAGAGACTAAGAAAAAAAATGAGTAAAGCTTCATTTAAAAAAAAAATAAAAAAATAATCAAACCTCTTGCGTTTCTCAGGAGCTATTTTGCCCACTGATGTTCTGTGGGGAGTTTGTTTTGCTTGCTTCATATCATTTATGCTAAATTTGTTCAGTAGAACTGCTTAGTCTGGGTTTGTTGATAAGGAGACTGATTAAGTGCAATGAAAACCTAATTTGTTATTGTCATTTCACAGCAATAGGCCTCTATTTTTTCCCCTCTCTTAAGCAAGCAAAACAAACCAATAAACAAACAACACCCACCCCGTACCCCACCCCCAGTTATATAAAGAGGATAGGAAAGAAACGCAAAGGGAAATTGAGGACTGTGAAGCAGACATCATTATTTTGAAAGGAAGTGCTGAAGTTCAGACTTCAGCTCTGTTGCTAAATATTATTACCACCACCCAACGTGGTAAGAAGTCCTTTCTAAAATTAAGTTGAAAGAGTTCTTCCCTCTCATCATCTTCTTTCCAGAATCCTTAGCATTATTCAAATTTTTTATTGAGCATTTGGAACTTCTGTTGCCCTCAGTGTGAATGTGCATTAGATGAAGTGACCTGGCCTCTTCAGCAGCTTCTCCCTCTCTGCTCCCCCTGCCAAATACTGTAACACCCCAATCCCAAAGTCACAGGTTTAACTGGAGTATTACTTTAAAAATATACAAGACTCCAAAACTTTTGCCCAACAAACTTTACAGAGCATCTGGTTCTTAATACCTTGAGATAGCCTAAAGAGAGAAATGCTCAACACGTTTTCTGAGGAGACACTTTTAATGTTAAGAGTAAATAAGAATTTTGGCAAATACAACCAAGTAGAGCATTCCACAAAGCATCAACACAGCACACGCCAACACGCAGTAATTAGCTGAATCCAACCCACTAGTTTTTAAGTTACCCAAGATATTACATAAGGAAAGAGTAAAGAAAGAGAGATTAAAAGAGCAAAGAAAGAAAGAGATTAAGAGAAGAAACGGTAGTAGAGACACAGAGAGAAAGGAGAAAAAGAAATAAAGAAATAAATTAGAATAAAATAAAAAGTAGCTACTGCCAAGACACTTACATACTGAGGACAGATTTGGAGAAGAAAAAGATGGCGTCATATGCTGCTGTGTTTATGTACTTTGGCCCTCTGTGGCTGCCCCTCCCAGGCAGGATGTCTGGCACTGACCGCTCAGTGTCTCCCAGACAGGAGTGAGGGGTGGTGCAGCCAATCAGAGGCTGAGCTGGGGATTCCAGAGGGCATTTTGACTGACAGCTGATCCATCCAGACTCCGTAAGTCCTGCCATCTGAGTTCCAGGACTTCACTCCTGTTGGTCCTCAGGTGTGTTTGGCAGGTGTCCATATTAATTAATTTTACATCTGTATCTTAGGGACTATTTTCAGATAAACATTTTTCATTAATAAGATTTTCTCCATTCCTTATTGAAGAATTGGGAGCCCTTCCCTCAGTTATAATAAAATAAATATGCTGTATCTGTTCTGCAGAAAGTCTTCTGAGAACTTTTTTCCATTAGATTAATTTTGGTCATTGCAAGAGAAATGCATTGTGAATTGAAGATTTTTTTCCCTGGGCGTTTGGGGGTTTATATGGTAAGGGTTTGTTAGGAAGAAGGAAGTAATTAATCAAGCAAAGATAATTTCATGAATATAATGTATCTACAAATAGTTTTGGGGTGGGGGGCATTCCCACTAAATTCTTTCTCTACCTCCTCTAAAAGAGTTAGGTTGAGTTTGGGATTTTGGAAAAGCCCATTTCTCTAAATACTGAAAAACCTATATACTGATTTCTTGCCTTCTTCCATGTGTAACTTTGGTGTGTTTTTTTTTCATAAAAAGAGATAACTTTGCTAATTCTGGTCATTTTCAATGTTACTCTCCCTCACTGTAAAGAAAGAAGAAAGAGGCCAAGAAAGAGATTTAATTATTTTCAAACATTGGGATTATTTAGAAAGTTAGAGTGGCCTTTATAACTCACATAACTGGATTTTACTTTTTTTTTTTTTTTTATTTCTTCTAATAATATATCCTTTGAGAATTTTTACCTTCAAATTAATAAAAATAAAACTACATCAACATTAGTGCTCTTTCAAATTTGCTCTAAAACCAGCATGCAATCCTATTTTACTACATATCAGTGTATAGAGCCCACTCTTTGAAAAAAATGTAATAATTAAAGACCATGAACAAAAAAAAATAATCAATGTGTGAAACTGGCAGATACTGACACCAAAAGGTTGTTTTTATGATAAAAGTTCTGGTACTTTAAACTTCAAGTGTATAAACTAGTAATCAATCAATATATTTAGGTGACCATTACTCTGTGACCAGTGTCAAATATTTTTAATCAGCTAGATAGGTGAGCTTAAGAAAGCCTGTGGAGTAAAGATGTATGATGTGAAAGAGTTCTCTTGTCACTTCTGTTAGGCAGAGTAAGAATTAAAAAATCAATTGCAAAACGAACAAGAAAACCAAACTCTTTTTTGTAGAGCGAAGGCCAAATCTGTTTATAGTGGAATTAGGTGGCAATATTAGAATGGACAATTCAAAAAAATGCTAACAATGAACACTCCAAGTGATGATAAAATAAAAGATGTCAGAAATGTTTAGAATCCCTTGCTATAATTGTAAAATATATTTCTCTTTTTAATCAGTATTTTAGTCAAATAAAAATCAGATAAAGCTGAGAAAAATGCAAAATCACACTTGAAAGTCATGGAAGTTCTGCATTCAACACATGACAGAACTGAAGCACACTATCGCCACTCTTACAGAAATGCTATGGTCTCTCCAAAAGATGTGGCTTCCACTATCAGTGATATCCTGTGTGAAGTTCAGAAGTATCTTTATTTGCTTTGGCATCTTGAAGAGGAAGGAGAAGCATAGGTACTTGTGGCTACTTGCATCCACTGAATGCTTATAATCAGTGTAAACTAAAGTGAACATACACTAACAAATTAAAAACTAGGAAGCATACATTAACTTTGTCCTACAATACTTGCTTCTGTTGTATCTCCTTTGTCATACAAATTACACCTACCCAGTCATCAAAGCCTGTATAAAGTTCCCCACTGACCACCATTTTACCTCCCTAGTATAAGATACTGATATCTAAGTTGAGGTGTTGAGGTCAGTGTCATATGCTGCGAGAGCTGTGAGGAAATGTTAGAAACTCTTAACTTTCTTTCTGGCTGCCTCTGGGTTTGAGTGCTGACCTCCCTAGGGCAGCAGGACAGGGTGGTGATGGGGGAGTCGTACAGTGGGCCAGGTACCCAGGGCACAGCAACTCCACTTGACAGCATTCACTGCCTCAGTCAAGGGCACACCAGGCCACATCGACAATCCAAGCCGAATCTTTCCCGCTCCTCTTCTGCTGACACTGGGCCTGAAACACAAGAAAAAGCTAAGAAAATAAAGGAAAAGAGAAGGGGGAGTGGGAAAGGGGGAGGGTAGGCAAGCTCTGCTTTACTGCTCATTCATTCCTCTGCATTCAATCACTCAGAGGCAGTAACTAGCTCAGCCCCAGGCTCCCCTTACATGCACAAAAGAAAAGAAATCCCATTCAGAAGGAGACCATGAGTTATTGATCTCATGCTGAATGTTATGTTCGGTTCAGCAGCACTGTCAACTCCCTCACACGGAAAGCTTATGTTTCCCACCAGCTCTGTTGAATGATACTCAGCTTTTTTGAAAATGAAGTGTTGGGGACTAGGGGTCAAGGGCAGAGCCATCTCAGCTTTCATCCTGGGGTTTCAGGACATATTCTGGGTCATGGTGAAGGGTAAGCCTGCCAGGCACTAATTGTAAAAGTTCTGTTGATCTTGTTCACCAGAGGAGCAGGCAATTCATGGTTCCTTCACTTTCTAATTCAGACATTAGAAAATGAGTCATAAAGCCATCATCTGTTAATGTACCTTAGATTTATTTTGCCAATTCAAATTAATGAACAAAGTTTTTTTGCTGACGTACTTTATAGTTCATTTATTTAGCTTAATGTTCTCATTTGCAGAAATATGCAGAAATTTGGTTTTAATCAATGAAGACATTAAAGTGAAAACTCAAATTAAAAATTTGCTTCTTATAACCTGTTTCACTCTTATCCTTTCTTTACAAGAACTACACATCACATTACCCCATGTGTTAACTAACTCTGTAGTCTATAAAACTACTTGAGACAAAGAAAGAAAGAGGGATTTTTAAATTATTGCTACCATAATGCAAACCCAAAACATTCAGTGCATATCAAGTCCATATTTAGTAATCATATCTTTCTGAGAGTTCCACATGCCAGAAGTCTAATTGTGGCATTAGGATAATTTCTTACATTAATTTCTCTCTTTCCCCCTCCTCCCCCAAATATTCTTTTGTAGAGGCCTTACATTTAGTTAGTTCGTTAGTTAGTTAGTCAGTCAGTTAGTTAGTTAGAAGTTTTGATCTGTTTGAAGGTAGGAAGGCTCTACAGAGGGATCTGTACAGGCTGGATCAATATGCCCAGGCCAATGATATGAAGTTCAGCTAGGCAGAGTGTTAGGTTCTGCACTTGCATCACAGCAACCACATGCAGCACTACAGACTTGGGGCAGAGTGGCTGAAAAGCTGCCCAGGGGTACTTGCAACATTCAGCAGTATGCCCAGGTGACCAAGGCCAGTGACATCCTGGCTTGTATCAGAAATAGTGTGATCAACCTATCACTAGGGCAGTGATCATCCCCCTGTACTCAACATTGGTGAGGCCACACCTTGATTTCTGTGTCCAGTTTTGGGCCCCTTACTACAAGACAGGCATTATGTCTGGAGTGTCTCCAGGGAAGGGCAACAAAGCTGGTGAAAGGTCTGGAGCACAAGTCCTGTGAAGAGCAGCTTAGGGAGCTGGGGTTGTTTAGCCTGGAGAAAAGGAGGCTCAGTGGGGACTTAATCACTCTCTACAACCACCTGAAAGGAGGTTGTACTGAAGTGGTGGTCAGTCTCTTCTCTCAAATAGCAAGTGATAGGACAAGAGGAAGTGACCTCAAGTGACCTCAGGGGAGGTTTAGATTGGATATTAGGAAAAAATTCTTCATGGAAGAAGTGGCCAGTCATCAGAACAGGCTGCCCAGAGAAGTGATGATCACCATCTCTGGAAAAATTAAAAAAATATTTAGGTGTCACAGGTAGGGACATGATTTAGTGGTTAACTTAGCAACAGTTGACCTCAGTGATTTTAAAGGTCTTTTCCAACCTAAATTATTCTATTATTCTATGATTAAACGAATGACTGAGTAGGCATCTAAAAGAATGAAGAGCTGGATGAATAAAGACAATTCAGGGGAATAAAATTAATTCACAAAAAAGCAAAGTAAGAAACACAATGAAAGCAGGAATGCATATTTAATGGGACCCCAAAGCTGAGTCACAGAAACCCTCCTACATTCTTACTGTCTTTACTTCAATGCAAATTCATTTTTCCTGAGTAATGAGTACTGTCATACTGTCATTCCACGATCATGTTCACATAGTCACACTCTCCTAAAACATAATTTTAGAAATGAGACATAGAATTTCATCAACTTAAAAATTAAAAGTAGAATGATCTGTTGACTGCTGTAAATTTAGTCCTTTACTCTTCTCAAAACACTCTCAATCATACCAGAGTTTGTATGCATTAAAGAGTATATAAATCCCTGAATGCATGCTACTCAATGAAATTTGTATGTTCATATTGAAGATTCACTCTTTCCACTAGATATTATTTATTTACCATTACATGCATTTGATTGGTCCTCCGAATTACTTGGTATTTTTTTGTCTGTGATTGAATAACTAAAACTTTCAAATGAAAAAAAATGCATTTTGAAAACTTCTTCCTGACTAAAATATTTCTGTTAGTAATACCTAGAGCAATGACATGCATTCTAGACACAAATATTTTGAAATTTTATATACAGACAAATAGGAAGAAAACCCCAGCACATCACCAAACAGTGCAATCTGATAAAATACCCTGATTTCGCTAATGAACATGATTATGAAGATTTCTAACAATTAGTTTGACTTTTTTTTCTCAGCTGGAGTTTTCTCTACTGCTTCTATCTGATTAATATAAATACAGAGAAACACTGTTCATTAAATGCTTTTTCTTTTTTAATTTCTCATCTCAACTTAGATTCATTACACAAATGTAATTACTTGAAATTAATTATTTTAAGTGAAAACTAGTAATTTGTTTAGCACTACATGTTTCTTCTGACACCAGCTTGGTGTGTTTTCTTCCACCCCTTTTTTCTAGCATTTGTAGAGATTAATATTTCTAGCTATTCAGGAGAAAGATTCTCCTATTTTTTTCTTATTTGGACCCTCAATTTCTGATGCGAACAGATAGGCATTAAAATAATATAACTACTCTATTTTCATTCACTGCAAATGGCTGTCCAAAGATTTTTAAACATTTTATTTTTACTCCTAGGTAAATACATTACAAATACCACAAATGCTTATTCTATTTTATTTGACTGATTTCTTGAGTGAAAGACAGTTCAGGCAAAAGGAAAAAAACAGATCCTGCATTGCACTCTGATTCAGTACTCAGTATTCTGTAATCATGTGGAATAAGAAACATGAGACAAACAGATGGGTGAATTTGTAGTTTGCTATATGATCTGTTAACATGCCATGTATTACTTGTACAACTAATTTACACAAGAACTCCAGTAGCATTCTGTTAGCAGTGGTAGCACTGAAGTAACATTAACAGTGGTAGTATGGATAACATTATTTATTTTGCATTATGAATACAACCACAGTTACAATGAGAATTTTCTTGCTCATTTTTTGTCTGCCTGCCACAAAATTGAAAAGAAAAATTAAATATGAACTTATCTAATTTATGTCTCCTGCTTCTATTCTCATAACTGTTTCTATGTAATATAATTGCTGTATCATATATTTCAGTTTACATGTTTTTCTTACTTCATTTTGCATCTATGATTCACATGTGATTCAACCCATCTAGTTTGATCATGCTGTTTCTAGTAAAATGTTGAAGAACATTTGAGAAAAGTTGTATGGTTATTAATTTACATGCAACATGTAAAAACTTGTCTGAGGGAATGCAAAAATTTCCATCTAATCTCACTACACAATGTAGGGTTTATTTTATAGAAATATTAGTCAACAAGCACTGCAAAGTCAGTGAAGATTTTTGGTTTTCTAGAATGGTTTTTAAATTTCTTACAATATCAATTGTAGCTACCTTCAGTTTGCATAGAAGTATGCTTCCATCGGCATAAAGAAAATCCACAGAAAACTGTAAAAACTAATATCCCACCTACTACACTTTTTTTTTTGCATTTCTATGTTTCTTTTTTCTGAGCATTAGTGTCCGTCCATAGACTACCTAACAATACATGAGATTTCTAGCTACAGCATGGAATCTTACAATAAAACTAAGAAATTATTGTCAAAAGAGATTGTGCAGGTGAAAGACTGTTCCTACAATCAAACTTATAACACATATAAACAGAAGTTGTTAAAATTCAATCTGAAATGCAATGTAGTTTAAAAATAAATCTAAAAATTATTGTCTTAAAAAAGCAAACCAAACAAAAATTAAGACTAAAAGTAAAGCACATGAGTTATCTAGATTATAACCTAAAGAGTGGGATAGAATAATCTTTTGATAGATAATTTTGTTTCTAATCCTCCTTATGATTCTGATGCCTAACTCTGATCTGAACAAAAAGTCAGGAGGTTTGATTAGCCACGGGCTTTCCTTCTCCCTGATTCATGGCTGCAGATGCTTTTTTTACAGTTTCTCTCTGCTTTGCCCATATTTGAATTTTTCTTTGTATAAAGACAGTTTGAGTTGCCTTTCAGCTACTACCCCCTTTAACCTCAGATCGTGACCTCTCATTTTGCAGCTAGTTGCTATCTCTGCTTCTTGCTGATATCAATTTGTTTCCACTTCATTCAGGATCAGTCATCTGGGCTCTTGATTTCTTGCATTCCCTCACTGGCAAATACCTTTCAGTACCCCATGAAGAAAAGAAAACCTCACAAAAAACATAATACCAATCCCCCCACCTCTTTAGAGATAATTAAAGAACAGATAAAGTTTATTCACAGCTTCTCAGTTAATAGATGAATAGCAGATCACTGTGGTGTCAAATGACAGAGTTTTTAAATTTCAAGAGACAAATTTCAGCTGAGAGTGTGTCAAATGGAACCTACCACCACAGTATATCTTCTTGCAGTAGGAATATGGCATAAGCAAGAAACAGAATTTTAAACCCAATCTGTCACTACACTGAAATGGTAGGAAATTCTCTTCTTTCAAAGAAAATATATGGGAAGTGCAACAAACTGTAGGGAAATGCATTGAAAAAATGACAGAATGTATTGAAATGCTTACTTTGTATCATAGGGACCACAGTAAACTGCAGTTAAAAACTAAAATTATCATGTTTAAATAAAAAATAAAATTAATTATAGAAAGATATGGATTTTAGTGATATAAGTATTTCAATACAACAATGTCTATTATCCCCATAGGTATATCTTATGATTCATTGCCACATTATTTGTAGAAAGTCAACAGAAAACTAAATGAGATATTTGTGTTTTTTAATATTCTTGTCATAAACTTCAATTACCCTTACTCAATGATGCAACAAGACTGACACATTATCTTTTGTTTAACTAATCCTTGCCAAGAAACAACACTTAGATATTGAGTAATAAGCTATATATTTGTAAGAAATAAAATAATTGTTTCATGACATAATTTTAAAAATTTAATTGAATTAATTATTTATGATGAGCATTTGCTCAGTTTCAATAACAGTCCTGCCTTGTCAGAATGTAGCAAGGGGAAATTATGTAGACTAATAAGATTTGACATACCTCATTGAATTCCCAATCCTCCTACCTTTTCCCAGTCATCAAGATTAGACAGGATCTTTCTAATCACTAGAAGATACAGGTTCTCCAGCCACTGGAATGCTACCTTGATTTATTTTATTTTCTGCAGTATTTTAACTGTCATGGAAATAATTGACATATAAAAATATTTGTATTTCTACCATGCTACAGTCAATAGAATGTGCTCATGCAGCTTGATGAGTACCACATACTCTCTGTAGAGAAACAACAGAACTAGTTCTATTTTATATCTTCTTTTAAAATTATGTTTAGGCATTTTATAAGCTTTTTAGACTATTTAGTGTAAATCAGGTATTTCCAGAAATCTAATCACAATAGGATTTATATATCCAGTCGTGAGGAATTTTTTACTAATAATCTTAGTTTCTGAGAATGTAACTTCACAAATAATGTTGCTAATGTCTCTTATAGAACATTCTGATATGATAAATATAAAAAATATTTATGCAGTTCTCCCTTCTTCCCTGTCTTCCATTCACATATGTAATCTCATCTAATGGACAACCATAATTTATTAATCCATGAACAGAAATCCCATGGAAATTCTGGAATCTATTTCTGGGTAGATTTATGGTGACCATTTTGCCTGGGTTAAGAAGGCAGTTTATATGAATGGAGAGATGTGCTGCATCACTTGCAATCAAGGCAAGAGAGTGAGACATCAACCTTTTTAATTTATGAATATAGACGTAGCAAAAGACTCCAATCTGGACAGTCATACAGAATCCCCTATTCAAGATTATAATAAGGTTTAACTAAAAACTCTATGTCATACTGTATTGTAAATCTGAAAAAAATGTGAGTGGAAGTTTTAAATTAATATACAAGCTCAGAAATATTTGGTGAGCCAGCTTTCATCCTACTTCAGGTGCCAAGTTCCTATGTTTCCATATAAAAAGGAAAGTTGATTAGTAACCCTGGCTCAGATTTTAGCTATTGCACAAAATCTCTTTCCTGCAGTTCTCATACCAAAACACTGTTAGTGCCAGCATGGAAATGCTCTTTTGTATAATGACATATAAAAATGTTTCTGAAATCCACATTAATTATTTCCACAACCACCTCTTTTTTCACAAATTTAGTAAACGTGGAGTATTAAAAGAAATAAAGCAAATTGGTCGTGTCTCACATGAGTTATATGCCATTGTTTTAAATGGCTCATAATCCTATCTCATGTGCTCCATTCACACAATTCTTCTAACTATTGTAAGCTTTTCAGGTCAGTACTTTTGAATCTTTCATGGAGCCTTGCTTAAACTTTTAAAGACAAACAAATTTAGCCACCTCTGTTTCTTCATTAACCTCGGTGAGTTATCAAAAATATCTACCACTGACTTTTCTATTTCCCCAAACATGCCACAGAACAATTTATCTGAGCCTGGTGCTTTATCATCCTCTAATCATTCTAATTTTGCAAACACTTTATATGATCTGGGACTCGTAAAACTCTTGTTGTATTTCACTTTCACAGAAAATTTATTCCAGACTTTAGGTTATGGCCTACAGCTGCACTCATAAATATCAAGGCAAAGAATTCATTCATGCTAAATTACCTTCCAGAGATGTGCAGAGTTATTCATACCACTCAGAAGAACACCAAAATTCATATTTCTGTCAGGTTCCACAAAAATAGAATACATAAAATTGCCAGTTAAAACTTCTTTTCTTTTCTTTTTTTTTTTTTTTTTTGGGGGGGGGAGGGGGGTGGGAAGCATTCAAAAAAGTCAAATTCCAAACAGGGCTGCT
>JAWWTY010000001.1:82011151-82027644 GCA_035222235.1 Margarornis squamiger
AACCTTTAAACCTTTAAATACATAATTAGAACATCCTTTTTTCTTTTTTTTTTTGTTTTTTTTTTTTTTTTGGCCTAAGTATAATGAGAAGCTGAGAAAACTGTATGAATAGAATGGAAAAGTATGAATTCTCAGCTTGATTTTCATGCACACTCCAAGTTGTGAAATAGCAGAAAATAGAAACAAGACCCAAAATGCAATATACATAATAGAAAAAAAATTGAAAAACCTCTGACTGTTAACAAATAAAGAGCTATGTAACCTCATGGGAAGCCTTCATTGCACAGGTGTTAGTGTCAGCTAGAAAACCAACAGACCTATGTTCACTGGAAATTTGCCTCTAGTAACTAACAGCAACTTACCCCTGCAGAATCAACATATTTATTCATAGCATGCACAACTAATTCTTCCCTAACAGGGTACAATATGTTTTTACTATTAGTCTTTTGAAATTATTAAACCATTTAATAAGAGCAGAAAAATCTAGGGATTAATTCATGCAAGAATAGTGTTCCATTTAAAATTAAAGCATCAAACACCACATCAATTGTTTGGAATATAATCACTATGCTTATACATTAATGAATCCATCAGAAAGGATGTGGTTATATATAATAATAAATAATTGAGCTTTAGCTTATCATTATTATTTAGGGGTCATGTGGTGCAAATACTTTTAAATCCAGTGTTGTAATTTACTGTATCTGAAGGTGAGGGTAAACTTGCTCAGCAGTATAGCCTGTTTATCCCATGCTGTTTCCATATGTAGTTCCTTATTTCATTGTCTTCAGTCACAGAGCATGAGCAGCAGTAGCAATAAAGCTCTGCATGTGGATGCCGGGAGAAGGATTTATTGCAATTTCTGGTCTTGTTCCCCATGAGAAAAAATTTAAGAGAAGGCGGTGGGTGGGGTGGAAACTCTTGGGTTTTAACAAGGATTTCTACTTCAGAAGTGACACAGTGGTTACACTTCTTTTAAGGAACTTACCTTGGTTTGTGTAGACTTCGGTAACATGAAGTCCCCTAATTTTTTACCAAGCAATGCTATAGTAATATTCCAAATACTATGATCCACCTTCTTTCATGATCCTTAGGCCATCAGGGACTACCAGGAATGCCTTTCCCTGTGCTGACTATACATAGTATATATACATAAACACATACATAGATACATGCGAGATCTTCCATCTGTGGTGGTTCTGCTATCTGACCCTGCTCTAGTTCCCCCATACCTGGGATCCCCCTTAGATGAAGGGACCTGCCTTTCCCCAGACCGATTTTCTTCCTCTCTTTGCAGATAAAGCAAAGTACCACTTCCAATTTCTTTATTGAACATGTTTTTAGAGAGATTTCCAATATGGGACATGAAATAGATTGTATACGGTTATATGAGATTCAAATCTGCAAGACTTTCATGTAGTAGAGTGTGTCAGTAAAAAGGAACATGAAAAACAAAGTGTGTATAAGAACTTTTAGATGAATGATTTTTAGTCAACAACAAATGCATTCCCTTCAGTGACTATACAATAATTTTTGTTCTGAAAGTATCTGCAGACTTTCAAACAAACAAAAAACAACAAAAAATAAGGAAGCATTTTCTATTGTTTGAGTTTTGGCTTGAGTTTTGGCTTGTTTTGTTTGTTTATTTGTTTTCCAGATGCTGGTATTACTTTTATTTCCTGATTATACAGAAATAATTGTACCTTCTCTACTCCCTGTAGTAAATTAGGAGTGAAAGTTAACTATCTTGGAAGTGGTAGACCCAGAATCAACTCTCATCCCTCCCAACCATATCTCACCTCTCACGAGACAGTACTTGAGATGCTAGATGATGAAATGCCTGATAGGGTAGGACTAAATCATAGTTTAATTGGCATGAACTTTGTGCGTCAATTTTGTCAGTTAAAAAACAAAACAAAACAAAAAACAAAAAAAAACTCAAACAAACAAACAAAAACACCCCCATTTCTTTTCTTGATTGGATTCTGTGCTCAAAGAGCTGAAGCTCATGACCTGAGATCGAGTTGGTAGATATTCACATAAAGTCACATGATTCACCAGGAGAGTGGGTAATAAATTATTTCATACAGTGTTCATCCAGCAAAGTCAATAGGCTTCTATTTCTTCACTTGTTGTTTTCATTGAAAAACATTTTTCTGAACTTGAGTAATAAAAAAACCCTCATGACAGGATTTTCATTATTCTGGATCACCCAATGATGCACTGGACTGTTTAACTGTGGAGACTGAGTGAGTAGGTTTAATGTCTTAATGTTTTAATGTGCATTGTCTTGAAGGTAAAACCATCATACCTGCATTTATATGACACCATTCAAAAAAAATTGAAAGAATTTCCACTGTTGTTCTTGAAGCTATTTCGGAAGTAGGTGAGTAGTCTCAGTGCCTCAAGGAGTTGGGTGGAAGGGGAAGACATAACATTATTTTGTCAAAGCCTTCATTTCAGTAAAGAAAAAAAAAAATCAATCAAGAAAATATTGTTTGGTCTTTGATGTAAAACTTCTATATTTTCATATATGCATGAGCAAAGTCTGCAAAACTGTTCAGTTTACGACAAATTCCCTTCATCTAACCTAATAAACTTTCAGTAATATTTTCTCTTCTACAATACGCTATCCTGGGGCACAATGTGAAGACGAAAAGAAGGATTTAGTAACCAGAATTTCAAAAGCTTACTTTGTGTACCACAGTTCACAGAACATCTCATTACAAATCGTCAGGGAATTGAAACAATCATCAGTGAAAAGGACACTATTTCTGATCTCATTTCTATCAGCAGCTATTCAAGGACAACTGTAGCAATGAAAAAGTATATCATGAGCTTTGCAATAGCATAGAGACTATCCATTGCAAAGTACCCTCTTCAAAAAACATTTCTCAGGGTGCTTGCTGATGGTATGAACTGTCATTCAGTTTCAGGGGTGGAGCTGGATGAGGTGGCACAGTGTGGGTTAGTGGTGATGTTGCAGTCTCAAACTAGAACTGCTGCTTTTCAATCATGAAACACGGGTCAACTGCACCAAACCAGGCTAATGCCTGTGGGAGAAAAGCTTCTCCTGCCAGAAAAATCCAGTGCTGGACTTTTTGATGAACTGTATTTTCATAGGGACAATAAAAATTCCACATGATCCTGTGAGAAACTGAGTGATATATTTCTACACATTAAAAAAAAGTTAAGGCAAAATTGCCTGCTGGCTGTACCCAGAGGCTAGACACAGTATACTAAGTTAAATTCTAGTAGCATGCTGTAGGGACAATATGCAGATGGATAATATAAACTACTTGATTTAGGAAAAAATAAAATAAAATTATTTTCTTGAGGCTAGGACAGAAGAAGAGACTGAATTATAAAAAAAAAAAATAATTAGTAATAAGTAAAACACTGTATTTATATATTTATTTATTTTAAGACAAAAGTAATCACAAATGATTGCTAATCTTCTAATACTTCTCATGTCAGTTTCTAATAAAAGTGTCTCCTGAAGTAAGTGTCAGGCATTAGATCTAACATGTCACAGAATTGTTAGGGTTGGAAGGGTCCTCTGGACATCATCTAGTTCAACCCCCCTGCTAAACATGGGTCACCTAGAGCAGATTAAGTGAATGACCATCAAACCTGTGATCTTGGTGTTATTATCACCATGCTCTAACCAACATTACTTACACTAATCATTCTTGATGCTTACAGATTTTTAAGTCTCTTACTAAAGTCTTCTCTTCTCAAAGTTCACAGGCTCTTCCCCTTAATCAAAACTGCTACCAGCATCTAGCCCTGGCCAAAGGAATGAAATTAGCCTTCAACTAGCAAAATGTTCTTCAGATTTTGTAAACAGAAAAGGAACAGAATAAAAGTAACTTTCTGTTGTTTGGTTTTTGGAGGGGGAGTTTTTTGCGTTTTGGTTTGGTTTTTTAACCGTGGCTGGAGTTTAATAGGAAGAAAGATGGACTTTAAATTTAGAGTTTGAGGGAAAGAGATCTAGAGGAAATGAGAACATAGGGGCAGATGGACTTGCTATTATTATAAATAGAAATTTAAAAAGTAGAAAGAATGAGATAAGCAAGAGACAGAACCAAGAAAAACAACTATTCAAGAAGGAAAATAAACAACTGGTGGGACAGAAAACTGTGAGAGAAACTGAAGTAATAAAGCAGTAACTAATCTAAAGAGCAAGTGATACTTGATAATATGGCTCTGAAGCCATGATATCAATGACCTTTCAGCTCCAATAATATCTTGTCATGTGCCTCCATAAGAATCATAACACCTCACCACTCACACCTTCAATTAGAGATAAAAGAAATAAATAAATTCCAAAACTAAACAATAAATTTTAATTTCTACTACTTTAGTCATGCTATTTTTTTGTATCTTTAAGCTGTTTTTGAAGCAGTGCAATAACAAAGCCTTGTGATTATGCTCCTTAGGTCAGAGCCCATAATTTTTTCCTTTATCCATTTCCTACTCTTCTACTGTAAGATTTCTTTCATTTATTTACTATTTATTTATTTTAGTCCAATATTCAGGTAAAGAAATAAAGTAAAGCAAGGATTCAAAATGAAATTTGTAATCTAGCACGGAAGTATATGCAAAGCTTTCAGTATCAAACAGATTTTGTAATGGGTATGTAGGGTCTTAAACTATCACAGTAAGTGATAATACAAATAAATCATAGCAGAAGTAACACTTTCATTGTGTTATGTAGTGCTAATTATTAGAAATTCGAAACATAACAACTACTGAGTTCTAAATACAAACTGCAGTTATCTCTGCAATTACGGAACTATAAAGATAACAAGAATTTTCTCCTCCAAAATAACATTCCTCTCATGATTCATACCTTGTAGTAGCATGAAAAGCATATATATAAAGCATATGTAAAGACACTTTAATTCTGTGACTGTAGGTGTGATACTGCTCCTATGAACAAAATCACCTAGATGAAAACCTCACCAAAAAGTTTTCTTACAGTATTATTTTGTACAGGTCCAGACCAAGCAGCATTTATTCACACAGCTAATCTTATGGGGGTTTACAAAATCACCTGTGATTTTACATGATTGCAGAACCAGGACTAATTATTATATTGTAAAAAAAAAATCCAAAACACAAACCAAGCAACAACAAACCAAAAACACCCCCACCATAAGCCCTGTCGAAATCAAAGTATACATTCATGCTGTCCTAAAATATAATACTAGGAAAATAATTTTAGGACATTTTCCAGTATAATTGTATCTATCACATAAATACGATGCACTTCTCTATTCTCATGATTCTCTTACAATTGTGCTGCTAGTGACTCCATTCAGCTACCACTACTGGTTCTTTTCACATTCTTTGTTTTTAGAATAAGATTTTTTATTTCTGAAATCTAATCTATCATGTTATAATTCCCTACAAAATAGTAGAGAAGTATCTTCAAAAAGTTTCTCAGAATAAATCCATTTCAATGACAAAAAAAATTAACTAAGAAAAAATTGTGCCAAATTAAACTATTCTCAAAGCAATCTTTGTATTTTAATGAAAACTGAAAATGGTATAAAATTTTCACAGTCCTATGGAAAAGATGGCAAGAATTTAAAAAAAAAATACATGAAAAAGACAAATTATAAGATTTCAAGTCCATATTGGTAATGTTCTAACCTTACTTTTTATTTTAGAAGAGTAAATTGAAATTGTGGTTTTGTAGAGTTTTGTTGATTTTGGTGGTTTGTCTGTTTTGGGGTTTCTTTCAGTTGGGGGAAGTGGGGCTGGTGTGATATTTTCAATGTAAGGTTTATCCGCCACAAATCCTAACAGCATTTTATTAATTAATTACTGATCTAATATGTTCAAATATCTTTCTATAAACATAACGCTTCTTATGGACTTCCACTTTAGAAGACACACAACTCTAAAATCAAATAATTTGGTCGTATCTGAGCACCTAGAAGTCAATACAAAGCATCATAAATCTAAACAACATGACAATGGTTTAGCAAGCATGGACAATAAGCTCAGTCTTTCTGTTTGATGAATCAAAGGCTATCTTTCTGTATCAAATTAACAAAGTAGTACAGTTTTAAGCAGCATTTGTGCAAGTCTTGAATACAGCACTGACCATGCCAAACTAATGATACTTCAGAGCTTCAATAAACATAATCCACTTTCAAGTACAGGAAAAGTGGAATTTTTGAATAGGATTGAAATAGCCTAACTTTTTTTCGCATAACCTAGGAAAATTAGGTTAGAAGTTAGTTTTGCAGCCAAAAATCAAAAACCAAAGCAAATGGCCAAGAAAGTTCAGATTTGTCTCTAGACCAAAGAACAAACACAGATATTACTAGATACTACACAATATCTCTGTGGCCTTACATGCAGGTAGAGTTGGACATGACACAAGATTAGGGTCTGACTGGTGAGGTGGTTTTGCATCTTCTCATTCCATTTTATGATGGAATGAGAAAAATAAAGACAATAATATCTGTGGGAAGTAACCACTACTCAGAAGGGGTAGTGGTCATGAGTATTTTTTCAGATTTCCTCCATAGTAAATGAAAGTCACAAGAATATTTTGGCAAATATGACTAGTTTGCTGTCTCACCTTTGGCCTTAGGTTACACTGTCAAGCAAGCAAGATGTGAGGAATTTCTGAACATTAATTGGTAGATGGTCACATGGTTTAGTGGAACTTGTCAGTTTTAGATTTTTGGTTGGACTCAGTGATCATAAAGGTCTTTTCCAACCTAAAAGATTCTATGATTTTAAAAAGCAGCTAGAGGTAACTGTTTCCATCATGAGGAAAAGTTGAATATCATGGGTGGATAAGGAGGAGTTACTTGAAAAATTACTCATCTTTGTACATACTTGAGGGGGAGAGCTGGGAAACCTTCTGGAAAACAAAATTTTTTAAGGCCTGTAGCCTAGGCAACTATACCAGTAATAACATACAAGGCTGAGATTGCCAATATAACAGTATCAAAAATACCTACTTTTCTACAGACATGCAAAACCAGGACAAACTAGAATTTCAGACTCATCATAGAACAGTTAGCTTTGGGAGGTACCTTCAATGATCAAATAATTCTGCCCCCTCTGCCATTAGCAGAGGCATCTTTCGCTTGATCAAGCTGCTCAAAGCCTCATCCAACCTGATCTGGAATACTGTGAGAGATAGGGCATCCATAATTTCTCTGGTCACCCTGTTCCTGTGTCTCAGCACCCTAATCACAAAGAATTTCTTCTTTACATCTAACCTAAACCCAGCCTCTTTCAGCTCAAAATCTAATCCTTTTCCTATTGCTACAGTTCCTGGAAAAAGGTCTCTCTCTCTTTCTTAAAAGCCCTCTTTATACATTGAGAGGCTACGATTAGGTCTTCCAAGAGCCTTCTCTTCTTCAGGCTTAACCCCAACTTGATCATTTTTTTTTTTTCATAAGAGATGTTCCAGCCTTCAGATCATTTTCATAACCCTCCCTGGGACTCACTCTAACAGGTCCAAGACTTCCTTCACAGGGGACCCCAGAACTGTATGCAGTATTCCATGTGGAGACTCAACAGAGGACACAAGAGGGACAGAATCACCTCCTTTGATCTGCTGGCCACACTTCTTTTTATGTAGCCC
The DNA here is from genome assembly GCA_035222235.1 of Margarornis squamiger. Taxonomy (NCBI): domain Eukaryota; kingdom Metazoa; phylum Chordata; class Aves; order Passeriformes; family Furnariidae; genus Margarornis; species Margarornis squamiger. Next base: position 82,018,773 of record JAWWTY010000001.1, read on the forward strand.
AAGATAAAGTTGATTTTCTGGGTTGGTAGTGCACCTGTTTCTTTCAGTATTTTATGCTCATCAAACTTTTACATCTTGCTAAGAGATGATGTGATAATTTTCTATTATTGGCAGAGTAGGCAACTGGCTGGCTAGAACAGACACTGGTGGGATGGTGAAGAATTAAATCTTATCCATGCTGAGCTTGACCAATCAAGATGTCAGAAAAGCTGCAGTTTTAACATTTGGAGAAAGTAGATGGGTTAGCATAAAGCTGCAATAGTTAAGTTTATATTTACCTGAAAGAAAAGGAAAATTAATCAAGAACAAACTCCTGTAGAATTTCAGAAGAAAGTGGAAACTGACTTCTCTGAAGAGCCTTATGAAGTTGGCAAATATGAGTCTTGAACACCAAAGGCAAAGACTTGATCTGCAGGTTAAATAAGACAATATTAAAAAAAAAAAAAAAAGAAAAAAGAAAAAAAAGAGATTAGAATTAATCAGAGACCTAATCAGAACAGAAAGTGTAAGAAAATAGAAAGGCAAAAGAGTAGGAATGGGAAGAAAGTTGTGGGATCTTTGCAAACAAGTCTCAGACCTCTGCATTATGGTCTTCTCTGTCTATGGAAGGCAAATTCATGGGAGCAAATTGCTGCAGGTGTAGATATTGGATCCAGTAAAAGCATGTAAACCTTTCTGCAAGCTAGAGTTTGCTGACATGAAATGTAAGGTTTACAATTGATACTGCAAAGTTTAATTGCTGCCATTCTTAAAAATGCTTGAAGCAATCTTTTCTTAGTGAAAAATGGTCAAGAGATCTTGGAAGAGGGCAAGCAAAATTACTATCTTCAAATGAAAGACATAAAGGCAAATAATTATAAATCAGTCATCTTTGATGCAATATTATCAATAATTAATATATCTGCTTTTTGTGAGTATCTAGAAAACAATGGACAATGTAGCAAACACTATTTCCTAAAAGAAAAAAAAAATCATGTTTACATCATATTTTTATTCTACAAAAGAGAGCAGGCCATTTCAATGAACAAAAAAGTAATAGGCCCATCATGTCTTTATTTGATAACATCTGAAATGATATCTCCATGGAAAGACTGGGCAGGAAAAAATATATAATACTGATGGAAATCTTTTTATGCGATTAAAAACTTTTGTGTTCATTATTTCTAACTACTGTCTTAGAATCATTTCTTAGTCATTTGGGTTGGGAAAGACCTTTGAGGTCATCGAGTCAAACCATAACTGTTTCCATACAGTTTGCTACCAAACTGGAAGAATAATGCAAAGGGGGGATCTGAAGTAGTTTCTCTTAAGTGATGGATCAGTGAATAGCTTTACTAAACATGCAGATGGTATAGAACTAAAATGGGCTGCTAAAGTCCCTCTAAAGGGGACTGGATTTGGTCTCAGAATGATCTTGATAAATGGAAGGAATGACTGAAAAGCAAAATATCTCATACCAAAAAAGAAAAAAATAAAGATGAAGCTCAGTATAGAAAAGCACACTTTCTGAGAACAGTATGATTTTGAATGCACTGCAAGGAACAGCTCAGTAGAAAATGGTTTTGTAGAGAAAAAGCAAATGACCAAAAGGATAAGAGAAACAAGGGAATAATATTGTTCTTATAAGAGCAAATTGCAGGGGAGGAACACATGGGAAGCCACTTACTAAGAATAAATAAATTTTCTCTAATTTTTTATATATACTTCAGGAGAGGTAAATTTTGAACAGACTAGAGGAGAATGATCAGAGATCTGGAAAACAAGTTCTATTAGAAGATTGAAATGCACATATGGTTTAATATAAAAAAGGAAAACTAGAGAAAAATATGGACTGCAGTTTAGGTATTGAAAGAAGAAAGGAAATAAAAAAGTTATCTAATTTATGGGCAAATAGTATTAAGTTAAATAAGAGATTCAGTTTGACTCTATGAGAAATTAACTTAGGGATAGCAAAGCACTAAGGTCAATTGCCTGTGGAGATTGCAATATCCATAATCAAGGCTTTTCAAAAGTGAGTTGGAAAAATCTTGGATGAAATGTATAGTTGGTATTTCCCTAGGTCAGAGAATGGATAGAACAGTGTATCAAGCCATTCCAATCCTATATTCCTATGAGTCTAAGAGGACCACTGTGGGGTTTTAAGGCAATTTTAGTTATACACTCCTGCTCTGCTTCACAGAACCAATGGAGAGCTTAACATATCAGTCTGACATTGTCTGACAGTGAAATATACACTTACACAATCAGAAACATTTGCATGTTAATAAAATAAATTTCTCCATGAACAGTATATGGTATTGATTATTTGTGTACTGCATATTGTCTTTCTAAAATCTATGGAACCTTCTTGTTCAAAGTTCGTCTAGAAAAACTTTTTTGGTGTTTTATCTAATTATCTAATAAATTATTACAAGGGAGCTCATTAAATTCAGAGCAAGGAAGAAGGAATAGGTGTTGCTAGAACTTAATTAGCAAGATACAAAGATACTAATTAACACCTATAGCTCAAGAAAAGGAAAAACTTTTTCATGCAGCACACTAAAAAAATACATCCACAGCTGGTTACACATATTTAAGTGGCATGCAGCTAATTTTGGTGCTAGTGTTGATATTAAGTAAAAGGGATCATGTAAAGGAAAAAACAACTTCCCCAGGGTAGCAACCAAGATTCCTTTTTATTTGTATGAATACCAACTCTTTAGCTATTCAGATTAATGACAGAGTAATTAGGAAAAATTTGTCCTACAGAAATGGCTAAGAATGATATCATCTTTTTTCTACCAGATGTATCACACTAATGTGTGCCAATAATAATTTAAATATACAGTTTGCAATTAACACCTCTGACAAGCTAGAAAACAATTATTTTCTTTTAAGATAATAAACTGGCTGTTAAGAATAAGATCCTTCTTAAATATATATTCTTCTTTGGCTCTTGTTTTGAGTGATGTTATCATGAAATCTAAAGGTCACTGAATTTTAAGTAACACAGGGAACCATCTAGCTCTATAGAATCAAAATAAGCATGAAGAAGAGCTTACAAAAGAAAGAACATATAAAGGAAATGGTGCTTATTTTTCACATGCTTTCCAATCTATTAGAGATTTTTCTTTCTGAAATGAATAAAGACTTAAGTGTCTCCATATTAGAGTCTAAAGTAAGGCAAGAAAACTGTAGAACGGACAACAACCTGCAAATAGATAGGCAGCAAGAAATACTGTCTTCAGGGTACATATGAAATGCAACATTTTTACAGAGGTGAGGCATAGAGGCCTGCAGGGCATTTTATTATATTCATAAAGGATTTAGAACAAACCCATCCCTGAAGGAAAAAGGAATCAATAAACACTTCTTTTGAGCACTGCAAAAGCTTGCTGTTGCTTTTCACATTTTATAAGTAAATAGTACTTGTCTAAGGAAGAAGGAGGGCAATCTCTATTCCTTCTGTTGAAATGGAATACAAATAACCTCAAATTTTAAATCCATAAGATGGAAAGAAGAATCTAGATCACCTGAACTAATATCTGTATCATTTAGGAACTACAAGTTTAGTATATTCTGCTATTTAAGATCTGTCTGAATAAAAAGCAAAAGCAGAGACTGTGTTCCAAAGTGAGCATCTAAACACCGAGATATACAAAGTGCAGAGTCTAAGGGGCCACATTTACTTGCTCATTTGGGAACTTGAACAGAAGATGTATTATTTTCTTAGTGTGTTGCAGGATTTCTTTAAAGGTTTCTTTTCAGTGCAAATTTAGTTTGCACTTGAAATCTTACAATACACACTTGAGCTGTGCTGCTGACTTTCTCAAAGCAGTTTCCCTCCTGGTGGAACAAAAGCTGAAGATGTCCAACAGGGAGCCATCTGTAGATCTCTCCTTACAAATTGAATGCAAAGTCCTCCAGCAGTTAACACTCTATAAATGTGCAACCTATGCCTAGAACCCACAGCTGTCACTAACTTCAATGTCTAGCAAAACACTATATGGATTTGCACTCTTAGAACCACAAATGACCATGCAAAATTACATTTTGATTTTTCCTTCTTTGTGCAGCATTAGTCCATGATGTAGATGCATCTGACATCAGATCAGCTCTGATATATGAAGAAATAGGTAGTTCTGGGTATGTACTACCAGATAGACTTTTAGGACTATGGCTCTGAAAATTTATTTTTAACTACCAATTTAACATATTGCTTCTTTCTACTTAGCCAAATCAAAACACTACCTCATCACACATTTCTAATCATGCAGTCTTAAAATTTGCTAAGCATCCTTCTCCAGCTAAGCCTGGTTAACACCCAGTTAAGCCCAGGGATAGGATTCATATGCCTGACTGTAGGCATCTGATGATATTTCTGGTGCAGTGCAGTATCATACTCACATGCTTAATTGATGCTTCAGAACAGTGTGCATATAGTGTCACATTGGCCAGCCTAAGCCATCTAAACTGACACCAAGTGTGACAATCCAAGCATCTTAATTCCTTATTAGTGTTCTTGACTTAAAGAGGGATGAGAAGGGAGACTTGGCCCAATGAAAAATTGTATGGCAAACTTAATTCACAAGGACTAGGCTGGGATTCTCAGATAATACATGAATTAGTTACTTTTCTTTTAAAATGGAAGAAAGGAAGTAGTTTATTTTAAAAGAGCAGTCCTGTGCTAAAATATTACAAAGACCAGAGAACATAAAATGCACATTTCTCTCCTCTCAGGAGGGTGTTGTTTGCATCAGGCAACTACACCCCATATTCTTTTCTGCTTCATCTGATTGTCTCCCTCCCTTTTCCTGAAAAAGTTTTATGCTTTCAGTAAAATTGTGAAACAGAGAGGGGTGAAAACATCTTTCTCCTTGTGTAGCTGAGCAATTGGAGGAAAAGGACAGTTAAACCTTAACAAAGGAGAATGTTTTCACCACCCTGAATTGTTATAATATAATTTAGCAGCATATTGATGAACAATTTTGAGAGTAATTTAGCAAACAGCAAATTATAATTCCAACAGTAAAAAATAAAATATGATTTTCCCTTTCAGCTTAAAGTGTGACTGTTTATTTGAATTTCTCTGAAATTTAGTGTTGGCAAATACATCTGGTGCTCAGGAGGAAGACTGAGACTTGTGCGCAGGTAGACTGTGAGGGTATAAAAGCCCAGGAGTTTCCTCTCTTGGGGATCCTCCTTTGAGACACCAGCTTGGGCTGTGTCTGTGTTGCTGCGCTGTGAAAAAATTGCGTTATGCAACAAGACATCTGAGACTTTGCTATGGGAAAACCTGGGGTCAAACCGGTAAGGAAACCAGGTCTGACTGTGTCTCAGTGAGGTGTGTGGGGAGTCAAGCAGGCACTGGTCAGCTCACTGGAGCCGCCAGCTGTAAAGGGGCTTTGGACCCATCAGTTAAAATCTCTGACCTTGAGGGTGTGTTTGTCATGTGAATGGTCAGAATGGGAAGTTTCCTTAAGATTAGTTGGTCTCAAAGAAATAGCTAGGAAGGAGAATATTCAAAATTGAATTGGAACCAATTAAGCAATTCTAACTGTTCTTGATAGCTAGCTTATATCATTCTCTCCCAGTGGGTATTCTTTCAGCTTTAGGTCATGGTAGAAAGTTTCAGCATTGAATGACTCTTGATTTTTCAAAATCAGCTAAGTTAATTGCAGATCATATGCTCTTAAAAATTAGAAAAGACAGGATGTGTCTTTATTGGGAGGGTGGTGATCTTTCCAGCTGAGCTAATAGTTGAAAGACTAGCAATGAACAAATATCTTTTTTAAATATGGCCCAATCAACACCTACTCTCCATGGATGCAATTTTATTGGCAATTACTTCAGAGGTCTCAGAAGTTATTAAGATATTTCAATAAAAAGTCTGAAAAGAAAAGAAGACATAAATTCCTTATTTGACCTTTGGTATTCAAAGTCTTCATTATGAATAACAAAGGCAGATGTATCAGAACTAATTCTATTTATAAGCAGACAACTAAGTTTTTGAAAGACCTAAAGCAAATTTAGGACATTTTCATTACAACAGTATTCTCTACCTATTGTCATCTCTTTTAACTGTTCCTTGTAAAACAAGCAAAATATCCCTAAATCTACCTTCTTAGACAAACTGTATCATAGAAGCTTCTTTATCTTTTTCTTCTGTCTTCTACCAACGTTTTCAGTTTTTGGATTGTGTTTTTCTGGTGCACAATTGACTTGAAATTGATCTCAACAATGTCAGTTTAATGACTACTGAATGCTTTCTTACAAAAAAAAAAAACAAAAAACAAAAACACAACAAACACCAAAAAACCCCATGAAATTTAATAACCTGTGGACATTTTGACCTCTCAGTCTTCAGTATGAGCAATTCATGTAGTGATTTGCATTCATGCCTGTTATCAGAGTCAAGTTTTGTTTTGTTTGTTAAATAGTAGTTTTAAGTTTTCTTTTCCCAAGAGATCAAGGTACTCTATCCACTAGCTAACAAAATATAGATCAATTGGTGGCTTACCAAACATGACTGTCTTTTTGTATGATTTTTCTGGCAGCGGTGTTTAGCGATTCATAAGTATAAATATTAATAATGTAGAAGATATTAGAAGCTTAATGCTGTGGGCATGAATTTCATTTTCTTATGTAGATCAAAATCTGCATATTCTTTCAAACAGTGTAAAGAAATGAAGCATTTGTTCACTTTCATAAAAATACCAACACTATGTGAGTTTTCACAATGTGTATTCTTTATATCCCTCCAATCACTGTGTTTCATGAAGCATTACTTACAATAAACTTCAGATACAAAATGTGTCTTGATTGCATTCGTTATTAAGGACGGACAGGGATTTCAATTCTCCATATCTATCTGTCTTTTAATTTTACTCTACAGCCATAATTTTTTTTCCATTGAATTGGTGGAGGGCTTTTTTTCCTAGAATCATATCCAAAAATATGTAGACAACTTTAAGAACAACTTAAAAAAAACCCCTTACATAAGGAATATTATATCATTAGAGGTGAAATTATTGAACATTTAACAAAAAAACCCCCTCACAACAATTAAATACACTGACTTTTGTCTTCAGGCAGCAATTTCTGTTGTCTTGTTTGCCTTAACATTATATAAGAGCAACCCATTTCTGAATTTCTGTGACTCTTGTCACCTTTTTGTCCAGTTGGTTGACATTTCTCTGATTTCTCTTCTTGAGTCCATATGTTCTTTTCTCTGCTTCTGGAGTGAGTTTCCTTTTATGTTTACAGCTATCTTCAAGGCTGAAACAACAGGCTTCACAATATATTGCTTGCTTATTCCTCAGACATTACATGAGACATAGACAAACAGGGAAAGACTGTAACCCAAAAGAATATTTCAACTAAATAAACTATTGGTGAACTTTATTTCACTAACAGACATATAAGACTTCAGTAAAATATAAATTACTTTGCCTAACAGTGCCAAGCACATTAAGCTAATTAATAATTTTTTAAAAAAGGTGGGTTTTTTTCTTCTTTTTCCTCCCTGACCAGGAATTTAGGAATGCAGTATTATTATTACCCAGCTTCATGAAATTCAATTTTGGACAATAATCTAGGCTTTTTAAACACAGTTCAGCATAATATTTATACTTTTCCTTTGATCTTTCAGTACTCAACTGGTTACGTGGTCTAAAATGTACCAAGTCTCTCCTGAACTTCTTAAAAGCATGCAAAGGAAAATTAATTTTTTTTTAAAGTAAAAAATCCAAGTGCTTGTCTCTCATCAGAAAACCAAAACCCAGTGGCTTCTTGCTAGCTGCATTCACTCTTTCAGTTTCCAGATGCCATATTTCAGATAACTCTGCTCAACTAAGAAATTATGCAATAATCCACACTGTGTTATAGCCTCAAAATTTCCTATCCCTATCATAATAAGCTGCTTCCATGTAACCAAGAATAATTCCAGCATATATTCATGTTATCTGCCCTTGAGTTTCAGTTGGATCAACTCACAATCTGCAACTATGCAGATGTTCATCGCTGCTGGATGACAGTGATGCATCTTTACTTCTAGGGAACTGCTGAACAGACTATTAGGACATGGTTGTCTTCCGAGTAACTTTGGATATTCTTTCTATTTCTCCCAGTCTTACTGTATATGAGGCACAGATGATTCAAATAAATTGTGTTTCTTTCTGACTTCATCCTATTTTTTGGAAATGGGTTTTAGTCAGTATACCTCTTATGAAACAGAAAAAAATGAAACATACTACAGGAATGCCCATTTTTTTTCTCCCCAGCTTTCTCATCCCTGAAGATGTAAGCTCTTCTACTTCAACTCTTGAATTATTTTAAATGATAGTTTGGGAAGCTTGCAAAACACTGTTCCTATAAAACTACAGAACATGACTGATCTGCTAACAAAACACAAGTTTCACCTCTCAATCTGAGAGTGGTTATTTAGTTGCTCAAAAGTAATTACTTAAATTCTAGCCATAAATTTCAAGCTGTATATATCTTAGGTTAATGTGATAGGAAATACAGCAACTTGGGTCCATCAATACCTAAGTTACTTTTGAAGACAAAGGGAGTATATTTGTTCTTAAGGTTACAATGTTCTTAATCTTATAATATTGTCTGACATGCTCTGCACTCTGACCAAGTACTGTAAAGTGACTTTCATTGTATTAAACCATATCTATAGGGGATATTATAGAAAATTCTTGGGTGGTCTGGTGCTATAGAAAGCTCAGTGGATAGAATCTTTGTATTTACAAGACTGCAATGAGACATTGTGCTGGTTTAAAGGTAAACCCGCAGGAGAAATGGACCCGCCACAAGAGAGATTATAGGTCAGAGTTACAATTTAATGAAAGATATTACAATAAATACACTGACACAAAAAGAAACT
>JAWWTY010000001.1:82027744-82111992 GCA_035222235.1 Margarornis squamiger
GGGCAGCTGCTGCAAATGGTCCATTGTTCTTGGGAAATGAATAGAGGGGGGTAGAATACATAGCTTTGATCACCCCCGGGTAGAATACATAGCTTTGATCACCCCCACACAGTGATAACTGGTCCCACCTGCTGAACTGGGACAGACATTTAAGTGTTATGATTTCTTTAAAAATAAATTTTCTGATTAATATTTAATTTTCCTGTTTGAATTAATGAACTCTGTATGATCTGATATATGAATGCTCTCTCTAGCTACAAAATTCAAAATCATTAAAAATCAAGTAAATTTACATACAAAAATGTCTTTAGAACAACATTAAATACAGACTTTTTTTCTCTTACTCTTTTATGGCTATAATCATTTTTTTGAGCTGCAAAACAACAGGATGAGAAGGAAATCAGCATGTAAAAGAATGAGCTCTGTTATGGTATTATTACTTGGATTTTATACTTTAATAAATTCATTAAGAACTTTAAATGGTAGGAAGGGCAGTGGATTTTATTATTTTTGAATGGCTTAGAATCAAAACGATGGAGAGCATGAAAAGAAATTCTGAATCTTTAGTATTTCTGACGTAAAATTCCTTACATTTCATGATGTTTTCAAAATTGGTAAAAAGATGGTTGGCTGATTGAAACCACACCAACAACCAATGTATATTTGTCACTGTTATTTCTCATATAACTCTCATACATTTCTTATGCAGCGACAAATGCAAAGTTTGCACCCAAGAAGGAATAACCTCTTGCAGTATTCCAGGCAGGAATGGTCTGACTGAGCAGCAGCTCTGGGGAAAGATGCTGCTGGTCTTGTTAGACTGAAAAGCTGGACATAAGCCAGTAATGAGCCCTGTCACATAGTCTGAAGACAGTGATAGATCACATTTAGAGCACTGTGTCCATCCAGTTTTGGAAGGACAGTACAAATTTCAGTGAGTTCAGCAGAGGCCACCAACTTTGGGGCTGAAGTAAGTGGTAGTGCCATGAGGAGAGACAGCAGGAACAGGGCTTGTCCACAATGGGGCAGAAACGGCTTTGAGGATATCTCACAGCTACCCTAGAGACTAGGGAGAGGTCATCAAGAGATAGAGCCAGATTTTCATAGAGATACATGGTAAGAGGAGAGAAAATTAACATGAATTGAAACAGCAAATGTTTGTATTGGATATGATGCAAAATGAGGATGGTAAAGAAGTGGGAATAAGTTGCTCAGAGAGGCTGGTCAAGCTCCATTCTTCTACCAAAATTTTCAAGACCCAGATGGACAATACAGTTTGAAACCTGGTCTGATTCCAGAGTTGACCCTGCTTTGAGTAGGAGATTGGAATAGATCAGAATAGAATCACTCAACCTGAATTGTTCCATAAAGATACTGGCTACTGCTCACAAGACTTAAATCTGTCAAATGCAGGCCTGTATTTTGAGTTGACAAATATTGGTAAACTGGAATATGGGATATGCCAGATATCTGGAGGGGAAATAAAGGAAAGAAAGTATAATCTTGTAGGGTGGAAGAGAGCATAAAGGAGATATCTTAAAATGTTTGTTAAAGGAAAGAAACACAAACATCAAAATTCATTGGTGCAGTAAAGACAATATGGCAAGCAGTTTACCAGTGAGACATACCCTAAATCAACATTAATTAAAAATAAGAAAAACTGGCTTTTAAAAAAATTTTTTCATGGAAATGTGTGATGTAGATAACCCCCAAGTCACAAACCCAGTTTGCACTATTGTCATAGTCTGTTATTTTTCGAGAAAGAAGTGCATAATTCATGGGATACAATCATAAAAATTCTTCTTTACTCACTGTTTCTTTCAATAGAAATTTTAAGTCAATCATACAGTTTTTTAAAATTTTGAAATATATTCACCGGAATCTTATAGTTCTGGACAATGACAGGTGTTGCATAGTTTTAAAGCTCTAACAGAAAAAAAAAAAGTTATTATTTGAATTCAGTAGTGTGGCCTAACAGACATCGTAACAGTTAAGAAATGTTTATCATTCCACACATGCATATAAAATAACTACTTTAAGGTTTGTGTTTATTCTCTGATATATTTGATATATTTCTGGCTTTTTATTTCCCCTCAACCCAGCATGCTAGTAATGCTTTTTTTTATTCCCCCCTCCCCTCCCCTACCCCGCAAGAAGGTTATTAATTGCTGAAGGATCATCATTCTTAAAAGAAAACTTAAGTAAGACCAACATATTAGTTCAGGGACAAAATCAAAAAGATGATGACTTGAAGTCTGCAAGCATTATTTAAAACAAATTTTTGTACTTGAATGATTAAATCACCATTTTCTTGATTTAGTTAACCATGACACCATGCTCCAACACCACTTAAGTTTCTAAAGACTTGAGAATAATTTGTTTTCTCTAAACCAATTTGTGTCTTGTCAAACTGAGATTGCAGTTTTACAGCCACCTGGGGAATAACTGATCCCATTCCATAAATAACAGAGTCATCTGCATAATATGTTCTAAGATGTCCCTGTAGACTCTAGAAATATTATATATGAAGAGACAGATATAGACTCAGTTAAGAGCTTTATGCAAGAGAGACTTCAGCTGATATGTCTAATATTTTATAACACAAATCTTTTTATAACACCGTACAGAAAAGTCTGTGTAAGTATTGCAGATGTTAAGGTAGAAAAGTAAAAGAAAATACAATTAATCAGATATTTAAACAATTCTTGGTATCAAGATGTCCAAAGTCAGGAATATAAAAACATTTTTGTTGGCAAGAGACACAACAGCTATAGAATTATAGAATAGCCTGGGTTGGAAGGGACCTTAAAGGTCACCTAGTTCCAACACCCCTGTCATGTACAGTGACACCTTTCACTAGACCAGGTTGCTCAGAGCTCTATTCAACCTACCCTTTAACATTTCCAGGAATGAAGCATCCACAGCTCTGAGCAACCTGTCCCAGTGCTTCACCACTCTCAGAGGAATATGAATAATAAGAATAAAGCAAATTTGCTAAGAAAACAGATAGAGTATATATAATATTCCAAGTTTGCTCCTTTCATTCTCTTAGAGGACTGTAGAATCTGTGGTTTTGTGTTTTTTGTTTTTAAACTATGTGTTCTGGTTTTGACTGGGATAGAGATAATTTTCTTCACACGTATGGGGCTGTGGTTTGGATTTGTGTTGAACACAGGGTTGATAGTATAGAGATGTTTTTTTTTTTATTGCTGACCAGTGTTTATACAGAGCCAAAGCCTTTTCTACTCTTCATCCTGCCCTGTGGGCAAGGAGGCTGGGGATGCATGGAAAGTTATGAGAAGACAGAGCCAGAACAGGTGGCCCAAACTGACGAAAGGAATATTCCAGATCATATGCTTAATATATAAATGGGGGGGGTGGAGGGGGGGTTGGGGAGGAGTGGAAGGGTAGGGAATAGAAGGGGGAAGAGGAAGTGGAGAAGATGTTTAGAGTGATGATGTTTTCCTTCCCAAATAGCCATTATGTGTGATGGGACTCTGCTTTCCTGGAGATGGCTGAACACCTGCCTGTCCATGGGAAGCAGTGAATTAGTGTATGGCTTTTTCTTTCCCTATTAAAGTGTCTTTATCTCAACCCATGAGTTTTCTGGCTTTTACTCTTCTGATTCTGTCCCCAATTCTGTCGGTGTGGGAGTAAGTGAGTGGCTGCGTGGAGCTTGGCTGCTGGCTGGGTTTAAAGCACAGCGCTATACCAGACATAACTGGGGAGCAGGTAGAGGAATTTAGAGGACTATGACATAACATAGTTACATCAGTTAGAAACACAAAATTGAATTCACTCAAGTTAATGAGAGTTTCTTCAAATGCATTAGTGAGTTCAGACGTTGGCAAATCAAATGTTGCAATATCCTTAAAGGTAGACTAGATTAACTAATCATTCTAAAATAATCTAAAATCTGCCTTTACACTTGCCTGAAAGTAACAGATCATGAAACAACAAAAAAATTAAGCAAAGGAATGTAAAATAGAATTCTTTTAACCAGTCATTTAAATAATAGGTAAATAAGAATAACTTGAAATAATTTCAGAAATACAATGACAAAGACATTTGATAAGCACTCTAAAAATGCATGAGATAAGAGAACAGTGTGGCTGGGAAATAGCAGAGTCAGAGAAGTGTAAGATCATTCAGAAAATTTTTGTCTGAAAAAGGGACATAGTCAGGAGAAGAGAATTTAATATTTTTTTAATTACAGTGAGTTTTCTCTCAATTCCCAAAGAAGGAAAAAGTAGCTAAACACTGACCCTGGTAGGTTTGGGTTATTTTCATTTTCCATTTCAATGTTAGCTAGAGCCAGAATATATCTGTATTTCCTCAGACATGTCCTCCCTTTTCTGTCAAGAAATTTTCTCTGTCTGGGAACTGGAGAAGTTTGTGTCCCTAGCTAGTTTGTCCAGAATTTCCAGACATGTTCGCTATGCACGTAAAGATTAACTTTGCAGCACAGGCAGAGTGAGCCTGCTGCTTCTGGGAAACATCAGTACACTGTGCACATGTGATACAGGCGGTCTGAACACAAGCAGCATGCTCCAAAGACATTGTATTTATGGAAGAACCTGTGGCAAACACATGAATTTCTATCCATGATCTCCAAAACATAAATGGTAGCGAATAGTTTTTGAATTTTTCTCCTGTTTCCTTGGAAAAGGCAAGGGGTACATCCTGGTTCCCAACAGTAGTAGTGGTAAACAGTTGTGCTGAAGATCTACAGAGAAGATGTCATTCTCTTGTAGTTGACCAAGGTACTTCCCTCAAGAAAATATACTTCAGTTTCTTCTGCTATTAGCACTTGAGAAATACAGAGAAAAAAAGTCACTTTACACTTTCAGGTAAATACTGCTTGAACTGAATTAGGTGCTGTATTAACTATTTTATGTTAATATAACTATTATTATGCAAAATAGAACTAAGACAGATCTGGTCCACAAATTTATAATGAACAAAATGAATTGTTCGAAGTCAGTCTTTATAGGTATTGTGAAGGAACTCAGAAACTGAATTTAAACACATAGATAGCAGTACTTCAGAGACAATTTTTCATCAGAAATTGCATAAATTTGTATTGGGAATATGCCAGTTCCTACTGTTCTATATCCATTTAAAGTCTTTGGTTAAAGTGATAAAGTGGACCAGTCATATTTCTCTGATAACATTCTGCCTGCAGGATGCTAGTGATAAGTGGCAGAATTGTCATTAACTGAATATGACAATGCCAAATTAATTCTAATTACCCTGAGCATTGAGCATTTAAATGAAAATGAAGACATTAAAAGTAACTAATTACTTAAAAGGCTACTTCTGAGAACAAAATATGAAAGGTTTTTGAGAAAGACAGTGCAAAATGATGGGTCTGTAATATCTAAAATCTTGTAATGTTTTATTTCTAATAAACCTGCTTGAAAAGCAGTATGATTTTTTTTTTTCAAAAAGCTCAAAAATGTAAGGCATCATTTTGCTAATTATGTATTTTTTTTGTATTTCATCAAACTTGTGGACACTGTTAACAAAATAGCTGCTACATTATCTCTAAATTCTCAGACTTTAAGTTCACAGTTCATAATGCAGCTTATTGATCATAAATGAAAAGATCAAATTCATGCATACTAGATGTTCAATAACAATGAACTAAGAAAGAACCACTTCTTGCAAGGCATTAAGTCCTCACTATTCAGGAAAATTGCACAAGGAAAATATACATCAATTTATATGACAAAAATATTTCAAAGTAATTTATTTTACAATTGTCTACAGAAATTAAAATACAAAGCACTTTAATCCATTGCTATATTATTTTTATGTAAGTATCTGAGCATTTTAATTTTTTTTCCTATTTCCAATCTCCATTTTTTCAAAAAGTAGAAGCTTTCAGTTACAACCAATCTTCTAAAAAAAAAAAAAAAAAAAAAAATCCAACCAACCAAACAACAAAGAACACATTCCTTTTCCTTCTGTATGAATTAAAAATAAAACCTTAAAATTATATGCCTTTTAGTGTTGGAGAGGTGAAGAACTTCTGGAAAATTAGTATACTACATGCTCTTATTTCCCTACAGACAGACAGAAATTGCGACCTTCAAAATAAAATGCACCCATTCTACAGCAGCCAGACTGTTAGCTGTGTGCCTGGGCCTTGTTTTCAGCCCTGGCCATCTCACGTTGCAACCTGATTGAATAATGTATTGCCAAGAACAGGCTAGCAAGAATTAGTGTCAAAAGGGTTGCAACAGCAATTAAAAGGATTGTATTCAGTTATTAGAAATGTTGACTTTCTACCCACATTTTGTACAGCTTGCTGAATTGGAAAGGAGTAGCAAAATCCCGATTTAATATTGATTATGATTTATTATGATCCTGGATTTCTTGTGAATTTTAATTTCTTTTTCTTCCCACAACAGTTTTCTTAAACTACTGAAACCTCTTTTCTGTCTAGGTCAGGTGCCTCAGCCAGGATGAGTGGCAGTGCTCACCTCCATCTATTGAAAATAGAGCTCTAGTGTCTGGGAATTCAGAAGGTACTCACTGAAAAAAAATAAAAAATAAATAAATAAAAGGTGGGATAGACTGTTTTAGCACAACTTTGTTGAAATTCTTCTGCCCTCTTGCAAGTGTCACAATGCATTTCATAGGAAATCTGACTCTGTCTGTCAGTTCACATGGGAGTTCTGAGGCTTATGATACTCTGAAGGAAACAGGACTAGGTCCAAAAAGAAATTGAGGTGACTACTGTTATATGGCATCATGCTGTTGCTCTTGAGCCTCTGTAAACCTTATCTAGAATTAAGCATTTCTTTAGTAATCCAGCAGAAATGCCAAGCATCAATAAAGGGCAATTAAAAAACTCTTCTCTGAGCACAGATTCTGGCAAGAGAAGTATCAACCTCAAGGCCAGAGGGAAGCAGCATTTTCTCCAAGCTGAGTAAACTGAATCAGGACTACAAGTCTACTGAAAAAGACACAAGTTTCTTTCCACTCTAAATCTGAGACCAGGGATCATCTGAGAACAGACATACACAATTACTCTCTTTTCCCATGAAAAGTAAGTTAAAGAGTGGATGAGGACAACTTTTCCATTTTATTAAGCACTATCTCATAGCAATCAGCTGTAACTTGGGCTGTAAGCTTCCCCTCTCTCCTAGGGATTTAGTTACCCATGTACCAAGGCATTGAGACCAATTCTGGTCTGCACCAACTGTATAAACTGTGTTCACAGAGCTGAGGAAGGGCTATGAGAAAGGCTGTACAGAGGTGAGAAAGGACAGAGTTAGAGACAGATGAAAGTAATTAGCTGAGATCATCAGTAGCTCAAGGATTCAGAAGGGAAAATAACAGCATGGAAAGATGTGACACCAAACAGGCAAAGGCAGGGGAGGCAAGGGTGATGAGATCCCAGACAGGAGATGTTGATGGCATCAATGGAACTATAGCTGTAGGTCCAGGGTGGTCCTCTGGCACTGAATTCTCTCCGGAAGCCACAAGCTGTTAGCTCTTTGGATGCCTCGTCCACTGGGGTGGTGAGAAAAAAACTGCTTAGTCTAATGTTTGGCAATTCTTATCTATCTTCTTTGGGTGCTAGACTATTCTATGACTATTCTATATCTTTATGTATATTCTACCGCAAATTACTCTCTGCCTAAAGACACCCAAACATAACTAACTTAAAAACAGGCAAATCATAGACTGTTCTCAAGAGCAACAGGTTAATTTTTCTACCCTTGCAAGTAGAATCACTTCTCTTCTACATTTTATCTATAACTGCAGTGTAAAGAAATGTCAAGACTCTGTGTCCAAAGGGAAATCTGAACATTAATCTCCATACCTTTCCAAAACATAGCAATCAGTACATTACTAAAAACTCTAGTGAAGCCACTGGTTGTCTGAAGTATAATTTCATACAACAGGGTGAGATTTTGGTTGTCTTTCTATCATCACATGGGTTTTTTTTCTTATTTCAGTTATTCTCCCATCAAAATTGAGCCTCCCACAAGGAATGAGGTGACTTTTGGTTATCTAAGGTGTTACTTTGAAACACCTAAAGATGTCTGTTTCAGAGCTTGTTGGAAACCTAAGCATCTCATAGGGAGTTCTAGATATCACTATATGAATACAGCGTCTAAAAATTCAAATTATCAAATGCTTAAATCTTTGATTGAATGCATTCACAAGCCTTGAAACCATCAAAATTTCTTTAGAATCCTGAATTTATAAACAGTATTCAAATTTGCACTGCAATACAAAGTAAAGAGGCATACACAGGGCCCCTTTGTACATAGCAAATATGGCAACATCATTGTAGAATGCATTGCATTATATTCTGCAAGTTCATCATCACAGTACCCAACTTTTAGATCTTTTGCCATCAAGTGGAATTTTTAGCAAAGTAGAATTATGCAGTTAGCATTGAGATCTGGAAAAGAGAGACATCCTCAAGGGAACTGCCTCATGTAACCAGAGAAAATATCAAGGACAGCGAAGTTCAGTTTTTCTTCATATTGTAAAGATGCCTAAATTTGTCTCTGTGACCATACACTTATAAAAGAAAAAACAAAAGGTACACAACAGTATCTGGAAACTGCTGCTAACTTCAATCTTTCACTTCAGTAGCAAAGAATTACATGACTAAAGGTACATTTTTTTCTAACACAAATGAAATTAATAATACCTACCTGGGAGAGAAGCAAAATTCAGCCTGGGAATTCTCATTTTTCAGTAGAATTCATAATTCCAATATTATGAAAATGTACATTTAAAAAAAAAAAAAAAGTGGAAATTCAGCCACTTGTTAGGAAATTGCATTGAAAGGATTAACAAGAAAGAAGACAATTGACATGAAACTTTTTAAATAGCTATCTGCTGAATGGTGGCATTCTCTTTCGGGGAGTAAAAGATGGGGAAGAGATAGAACAACAGAGGACAAAAGTGGATTTTCCTCATGAAAATAAAATTTCTATGGACTGATTTGCTGTGCTCCCTTTTGCATATTTCATAGATGTTCTAATTTACTAGTAAATGTAAAAGAATGCTAGCCCTTTCAATCCAAACCATTCTACAAATCCATGATTTGCACTAGTTGGCACTCTACCATTATGCGTTGTGTTTGACTTTTGCAGTTAGACCATATAGTTCCCTGTTGTGTTTTGCAAATGTTAGTTAAATTTACCTGTAGTTATGTTAGGCAGTAAAATATATATGTAGGCTAAGCAAAGTTAAAAACTTTTAGAAATATAATTTAAAATTTTTAAGGTATTACATGCATTAACAAAGAGTTTTCCATTATTGGAAGAACTCATGCTTATTTAAAAGTTTCATAAGAAAAAAATGGGAGTCTTGTCATATTTTGTCACATTTTTTACTATCAAAAAAGCCCTGACACTTTTAATCATGGAGTTCTGCCTTTCTTTTTAGAAATAGCCATTCATTTCAAAACAGCCAAAGGCAGATTTATGACTTTGATGCTGTTCTGGTTTAATCCCAGCTGGCAATTAAGCACTATGTAGCTGCTCATTCACCATCTCCCACTCTATCCTCCCCAGTGGAATGAGGAGGAGAATCAAAAGTTAAAACCTGTAGATTGAGATAAGAACAGTTTGATAATTAAAACAAAGTAAAATTTGATAAAAATAATAATAAATAATAATAATTGAAAAAAAAAACAACAACAACCAAACCAAACAAAACAAAAGAAAACCAAAAACAAACAAGTGATGCATGATACAATTGATATGTTGACCGATGGCAGGTCCCATTCCTGAACTCTAATCTGTTTCCCTTCCAGGTAACTCCTCAGTTTATATAATGGGAATGACATTCTATGGTGTGGAATATCCCTTTAGCCAGTTCGGGTCATCTGTCCCTGCTATGGTGCTTCCCAACTCTCTTTCTTAGTTTTTTGTACCTCCTCACTGGCAGAGCATGAGATACAAAAAACGGTCTTGAGTTAGGGTAAAGACTACTTAGCACCAATGAAATCAGTGTGTTATCAACATTATTCTCACGCTAAATTCAAAACACAGCACTATACCAGCTACTGAGAAGAAATTAACTCTATCCCAGCTTAAACCACAAGCAGGCTCTAAAATGACTAACTGGTGTACTGCTGAATCTGAGACCAGGCTCTGATGCATGCATTAGTTTTCCAAGATCTCTATTCAGAACATGAGAAGAGCTGTGGCAGGAGGAAACTTCTCAGCCACTTGTGGCACAGGAAGATGCTTGATCCACCTTCACCTCAACATACAGTAATAGGGCAAAAGCTGTATTGTATGATACATAAAGAGCCTTAATTACACTTTTAATAGGTAAGCTTTTGTGACCCAAGCACAAATCATTGTATTGCTTTTAGAACTGACCTTAGATCTCCATTCTAGCTATTCCTACAGTAGAGAGTATGTCAACCTGGTAGTTAGCATGTATGTTTTTGTATGGTGAATGTGCATTCTATGTGTCTCCAGAAAAGTAGACGCCCCTTCTCATATCCACCATGAAGGAAAAGTCATTTAATTAAGTCTAGAATTAGTATTTTAAGCTCTGATGTTTTGTCCTCTGAAACAGAGCCTCATATATTGAGAAATAATGCCTTTGCCCACTTAGAGTCTCATTCCTGACATTTCAGTTCCTGAAATCTGTTCCAAGAAGCTGAACAGATCACATCATGACTATTGAAGAACATGGAGGAAATCTCGCCTGCATATTTCTCAGAGTACTTCCAAATATACATTTTTAGAAATGTTTCTAAAGTGAATGTTTTCTGCTTTCATCATTCACCTGACACTGTACTGATATACACAATTAAGAATATTCTTTCTCTCCCAAGAGAGAAAAGAGAAAACAAAACAAAACAAAAAAGTCACCACAAAAACAAAGCAAACAAACAACAAAAACCAATAACAACAAAACCCACAAGGAGCATGAATCCACAACATAGCAGTGGAAGAAAGAATTGGAGCACTACATTTACTCTAATTCATCCAGTAATTAATTTAATTTTGGAATTAATCAGGGTTTGAAGTGAGAATTTCCCTTCCTCCAGCTAACATGAGATTAGTTTTATTTAATCCTATATCAGCTGACTGCTATCCAGGGTTAAGTTTGTTATACTTTTAAAAAGTAGTTGGATATAATAGAACATGTAAAAAATGTGGGTATCTCAGAAAAATCAAATCTGCAAAGGTTCATTTGAACTGCATTTCAGCATGGCAGTGTTTCTATCAGGTTAATAGAGAAGTTGGCAGTCAATTATGTGATAAAAATACCTCTACATTGTTGCAGAATTCAATCCTTTTCCCAGCTGAGAAATCAAGAATGAGAAAAATACACAACTTGAGTAAAAAAAATCAAAATCACTACTGTTCCTCTGTTTATAGTTCACTACAGATTTGATACAGAATTGCTGCAGAAAATGATATAAAGCAGATAATGAGCTTTCTGAGTACTAATCACATGAAACAATCTATAAAGCATTCATATGAAAAAACACTCTGTGATTAGATATTTATATTGTGCAGCTATAATCACTAGTGAATAGAAAGCATAACTACTTGTCTCAGGTCATTGCATACACAGAAAGGAAGTCATTCTATCAATACCATTGTGGAAATAGACTGTAACTTCTTTCTTTATTTTCTTTTGCATTTCACAACTGAAAAATTGTAGCAACAACTCTCTCAGAATCCTCGGGGCTGGGGGGTGGGAAGGAAAAAAGAAAGCTGATCAATTTATTATATTTGCATAGTGGCTAAGGACATTAACCATGTCTGTCTGTCTGTCTGTCTGTCTCTCTCTCTCAGAGTTCTTCTACCATATCCACATAATACACCAGCTGAACAACTAGTGGCATGCTTAGGTTAGGTTACCTAAATATTTACTTTCTGCAAACCTGATTTTAACTACATCTGTCATTTCAAAATTTTCTACTGAGCTTCTAAGTCCCTTGATGTGGTCCATGGTCAGTGGTAATGTTCTTTGGAAACCTGAGCAACAGCAATTAAACAGCAAGACTTGTTGCATAAGAGACTTGTAGGCAGTAGCTGGAGAGTTAGGAAATAATTTGGATTCTTGGGTGGTTTGTACGTAATCTGTCTATCTTCCCTTTTTGTATTCCAGTTTGTAGATAGATAATTTTATTTTTCTGGGTTTGGTCAGAGTATACTCTGGGAAAAACCTTCCACCAAAGGCTTTTCCAAATAATTGTATATCACAGAAACAACTAGGTTGGAAAAGACCTCTGAGATCATTGAGTCCAACCTTTGACCTAACAACACCTTGTCAACTAGACCATGGCACTAAGTGCCACATCCAGTCTTTTCTTAAACAGATCCAGTGACAGTGACTCCACCACCTCCCTGGGCAGCCCATTCCAATGCCCAATCATCCTTTTTGTAAAGAGCTTCTTCCTAATGCCTAGCCTAAACCCTCCCTGGTGCAGACTGTTTAAGGCTTGTCCTACTGCTGGTTACATGGGAGAAGAGACCAACCCATTTTCCTACAACCTCCTGTTAGGCAGTGTGTTAGAGAGAGTGATAAGGTCTCCCCTGAGTCTCCTCCTCTCCAGGCTAAACAGCCCCAGCTCCCTCAGCTTCTCCTCATAGGACTTGTGCTCCAGACCCTTCACCAGCCTTGTTGCCCTTCTTTGGATTTGCTCCAGCACCTCAATGTCCTTCCTAAACTGAGGGGCCCAGAACTGAACACAGTACTTGAGGTGCAGCCTCACCAGTGCTCAGTACAGAGAAGGATCACTTCCCTAGTCCTGCTGGCCACACTATTCCTGACACAGGCCAGGATGCCCTTGGTCTTCTTGGCCACCTGGGCACACTGCTGGCTCGTGTTCAGCCAATCAGTACCCCCAGGTCCCTTTCTGTCTGCTGGCTCTCCAGTCGCTCTGTTCCCATGCCTATAGTGCTGCAGGGGATTGTTGTGGCCAAAGTACAGGACCTGGCACTTGGTCTTGTTAAAATCATCCCATTGGATTCAGGCCATCTATCCAGCTTGTCCAGGTCCCTCTGTAGAGCCCTCCTATCCTTCACCAGATTGACACTCCCCACAATTTAGTGCCATCTGCAAATTTGCTAATGGTAGACTTGATCCTCTCCTCCAGATCATCAATAAAGATATTAAACAGGACTGAGCCCAACACTGATCCCTGGGTGATGTGACTAGTGGCTGGCTTGATGCAGCCCTATTCACCACCACTCTCTGGGCCCGGCCATCCAGCCGGTTCTTAACCCAGCCAGGACTGCACCTGTCTAAGCGATGGGCTGCCAGCTTTTCAAGGAGTATGCTATGGGAGATGGTGTCAAAAGCTTTGCTGAAATCTAGTCTTCTGCTCATCCACCAGGTGGGTCACCTGGTCACAAAAGAAGATCAGGTTGGTCAATCAGGACCTGTCTCTCTTAAATCCATGCTGGCTGGCTCTGATTCCCTGTCCATCCTGTATGTGCCTTGTGATCACACTCAAGATAATCTGCTCCATAACCTTACTGGGCACTGAGGTCAGGCTAACAGGCCTGTACTTTCCTCAATCCTCCTTCCAGCCCTTCTTATGGATGGGTGTCACACTGGTCAGTCTCCAGTCATCTGGGACCTACCCTCCCTGTGAGCCAGGACTGTTGATAAACGATGGAGAGTGGCTTGGCAAGCTCCTCTGCCAGATCACTCATCATCCTAGGATGGACCCCATCTGGTCCAAAAGACTTGTGAGGATCCAAGTGGCTCAGCAGGTCACTAACAGCTTCCTCCTGGATTGCAGGAGGGCTAATCCCTGTCTACCAGTTCAGGAGGCTGATTGTCCTGGGGACACCTGTCTTATTGTTGAAAACTGAGGCAAAGAAGGTGTTAAGTACTTTGACCTTTTCCTCCTCTTTGGTAACTATATTCCCACCACCCAACCACCCCACTCCCTCCCTGTGTTCAATAAAGACTGGAAGTTTTCTTTGCCCCTCCTTTTGCTGGTGATATATTTATAAAAACAGTTTTTATTATCCTTCACAGAAGTGGCCAAATTAAGTTCAAATTGTGTTTTTGCCTTTCTAATTTCCTTTCTGCATAAATATATATATGTCCAGAAAGCAGCAAATTAATATTTCTCAGAGGAAGAAATTTTGAAAATTGATGAATATTTAAAGAAACAGAATATTTAAAGACTATTTCAAAAAATATTTAAAGAAACATTTAAAGATTATTTCAAGAAATATTTAAAGAAACGGAATATTTGAAGGAACATAAAATACAGTATCTGCAACAGCCTAGACAGCCAAACAGGCATTTATTCTCTTTCTTTGAGACATCTAAAAGTTGTATGTCTTTCCTAAGTCACCTAGCTTCTCCCTATGGAGCATAAAGAGAAATAGGTACCTTCAGAGAGCAATACACTGTTTCATGGTTGGTGGTCATTGTTTAAGCACCACCTTACAATTAGTATTATCAGAGTAACTGTTTTTCAGTTCAAAGCCATTTCTCCTACAGAATTTTATTCCTGAATGACAGAAACACTTGTTTCACTTTATGAAACACATTTTAAATTAAAAAGTGAGCATTTGCTGCTTAGAGCAATTCTCTACATTCAGAAAAACTGACTAATACTTTGATTCAAAGTTGTACTTTTCATGAAATCAATAACTTGTTTGAAGGGAAAAAAACTTTCATTTTGAATTTCAACAGTTAGACATAAGAGAAGGTGTCTTTCATTTACTTTAAGACCTCTAGATACAAGAAGGAAAGGGAGAATCTCTGTTTCTGTCATATAAAATAATTTTCTATACCTTTCCCCTGCAAAGCTGTATTTGAAAACACAAAAAGTAGATTAGCACCATCAAAGTCTTTTCATGGAGGTTTTTTTAAATTTTTTATCCCAAAAGAATGCATATTATTAGAATCTTTGCCCCAATCACACTAATTCAACAACTGACTTCACAATTTGTTTCCATATCTGAACCATAAATCAGAACAGGGACCAAGAGCTTAATTTGTATCAAAATACTGAATGCTGAGCCCAGCTGAGATAGCTTAAACTTTTATTAGAGTAAGAAACACTTGGCAAGAATGGATTAGTGTGGTGGCAGTTGATTTCTTTCATACCTGTACTAAACACTGTGCTTTATTGAATTAATGAAACATCAAACCATATGCATATAGAGGTCTAAAAATCAGATTATAACTTATGCACTTTTTTTCATTTGGGTTGGCATTTTTTTGTTTGATTGTTTTTTTGTGGGTTTTGTTTGGTTGACCAGTTTTTGCTTGTTTGGGGTTTTTTTTTGGGGAGAGGGGTAGTAGAGGTTTTTTTTTTGTTTAGTTTTGTGGGGGTTTTGTGGTTTGTTTTGGTTTGGTTTTGGCATTGGTTTTTGTTTTGGTTTTTTTTTTCTTTTTCCTTCTTTGGGAATCCTAAACCTAAGAGTATGGATGGAATCACCTGCTCCTTCTAAAAATCAAATCTGCAAAGCTGCTGTGAAACTAATTAATCAGAAATGCAATATTCATGTGTTTCAACAACTAAAGCACTATTTTAATAAAATTATCTTTATTACAGTGACAGAGAAAGTTAAATGGTAAGTTTCCGAGAAAGTACAATGAATGCTTTGGTCCTTCTTTCCATCTCCAGCAAGTGCTCTGACAAGTGAACGATGCGCTATTTCATCAGACACATATTAAACCACAAGTAAAGAAAAAAAAGCTGTCAAAAATATGTGTAGTATTTTCCCCTAGCTGAGACTCTTAACAGATTATTACAAAGACTTCAGTGCACTTTGTAGCAAGGAATGGTATTCAACAGTACTGTTGAGCATCACAGGCAAAATAAGACAACAATAATTCGTTTTTGGGCTCCTCTAGCTCAGTTCTATTTCATCTAAGTGTTGTCCAAAATTGTGAAATTAATGTGCATCAAATTCTTCTTACTAAAGTGCTAACAGGCACTAACATACAAACAATTGCCTCAAGATTTCTTGTCTCAAAGAGACTTAGTAAGAGAGCTGTCTAGATCTGAACAGACCTGCAAATTTGTCCACTTTAAATTGGAGTGACACTCTTGTAACCTTTCTTTTAGACTAATCAAGATGATATACTGTCTCTGGAAGGGGTTGCATCTCATTGGTGGTCTATTTTACATTCTCATTACCAGTGCTGATAGCATAATCATGAGGATATTCATTATATGAATAACTTGGCTCATATGGGCTATCTTAGACAATGCTTTCTTACTAATACCAAGCGTAGATAGGTATTAGAATGAGAAGAGTAAACTCAAGTTGAGAGCATCTGTAGAACTCAGCAACTTTTTTGTTAAACTCATCCATAGATGAGACTTCTCTGGAAATTTTGTTACAAAAGTCTTTGTAACAGACTTAAACCAAGATAATTTTTTTTTTTTTTCCAAACCTTTTCACAAACCTTTTAAGAAACCTGGGCTGAGTTTTAAATGATCCTTGCTAATAAATGGTTTTGGATGAAAAGTCTGTGGTTTCACAGAGGTTGATCTGTAATCAGGCAGAACTTGATTATTTGGCTTAGGGTTTCATGGTTTGTTTCATCTCAAGTCTTGAAATAAAACTCCAAGGATGCCAGCTCATATGAATTGAAACTCAAAATACTCATACAAAACCCACTGTTTTAAACCTGCTTTAGTTTTAGGAGGTAAGTAATTTTCATCAGCTGGTGGTGGCAAGTCATTTTCAGAAGATTTATGTTGGTGTGGAATTTTGAACCCTAGTATTTGTTGTTTGCTCATTTTTAAGCATCCATCAAGGAAAGACTTGGATTGTGCAACCTCCAACAAGGGCAGTGTGAGTAGGATTTTGTGGTTGGCTTTTCCTAGAAAGTCACATCTACTTAGAACAGGGCTTAGTGTTTTCACAATGACAGATCAAAACATATGGTTTTGAGGGGTTTGCTGTCACAATGCTAATAAAATCATAATTTATATAAAATCGGATAGGTTATCATATCTGAGAATTATAGTATCATTTGAATTCCCATACACTCAAGATAGTTTAAATAATGAGGTAGGAGATGCTAAAGGAAAAAAGCCTCTAAAATTAGAGTTAAGTGTACTCTGCCTGTTATATACCCAGTCAGAGACTGCATCCAAAGCAGTGTGGCCAGCAGGTTGACGGAGGTAGTTCTGACCCTCTGCTTCACTCTTGTGACACCCCATCTGGAGCTCTGAGGTCCTCAACACAGGAATGACATCAATATGTCAGAGTGAGTCCAGAGGAGGGCTGCCAAGATGATTAGAGGGATGAGGCACATTTCCTTTGCGGAAAGTCTAAAAGGATTGGGATTATTCAGCCTAGAAAAGAGAAGGCTTCCTGGTGACCTAAGTGAAGCCTTCCAGTACCTCAAGGGAATCTAAAAGAAATATGGAGAAAGACTGTTTACAATGGCATGTAGTGACAAGACAAGGGAGAATGACCTCAAACTGAGGGTAGGTTTAGTAGGTTATTACAAAGAAATTATTTGGTGAGGCACTGAAACATGTTACCCAGAGAAGTTATGACTGCCCCATTCTTGGAAGTGTTCAAGGCAAGGTTGTGTGGAGCTGTGAGCAACCTGGTCCAGTGAAAGGTGTCCTTGTCCACAGCAGGGGCCTTGGAACTAGGTGATCTTTAAAGTGCCTTCCAACCTAAGCTGTTCTGTGATTCTATGATTTGTTATGTTGCTTAAAATCCACACCATTGCTACTTTCTCACTTAAGCAACAAGTAACATCAAAACACAAGACACTTGAAGAAGCATTACCCAGTTTCCCAAAGTGTTTATTTAAAACACTGGAGAACTTAATGTTGGAATATCTATGTTTTCCACAAAAAAAAAAAAAAAAAAAACAAAAAAAACCAAAAAAAAAAAAGCAAAAGTTTTTATATCTTCATTTAGAAACATCTTTGACCAGCTTCCTGGTCTTTTATGTTTCTTTTCCTCTTCTCATTTCCTTGTGTTGTTTCCTTTCTGATACAGTCAAAGGATGCTTAGCTAAATAAAACTGATGGGACTAGATGCCTCATGACAATATTGTCCTCTAGTCTTCCCCACCTGAAATTATAAATTTTGGCTTTTTATTTATATCTTTGCAAGAAATAAAGAGAAAGGAATAGGAGAGGGGAAGACCTGCCTCGTACTGGAAATGAACTTCTGAAGGCAGAAATATTTTTCCTCTCTTTTCATTGTACCTCTTAGCAGTGGAAAAGTATGCTGTTCTCTCAGCTATCATTGATAACCGTGTTGGAAACACCAGAGAGGCAGCTGAGAAGGGGTCATAAACCATCAAAGATCCCCAAGTGCCCCCACAACTCATTCCTGAGCCCTTCTACCACCAGAGGACTGCACGTGATCCAAGTGAGACAACAAATCCAGAGCCTGTCGCAAGAGACTTCAAAGCCTGTCCCCCTCCCAGGGGAGGTGCCTGGCCACCTTCTGAGTGTATATTAATCCACTGGACTCTATATTTTGTGGGACCCTCACCATGAAGAAGACCAGAAGAACCAGACCAACAGGACACCGCCTGGTTACACAGAGTGGTGATACATTTTCTATTTTAATCTCTCCCTGTGACTTTCTTTCTTACCCTCCCTCTTTTTTCCTATTTCTTTCTATCTCTCTTTCTCTGTCTCACATTTACCATTAAATAAAACCCATACTATTGACTTTGGCATCTGATCTTGTTTGCACCTTCATTTAGGCAGAGGCATTTCTAATAATTTTAATAACCAGATCATAAAATGCTTGGGAACTGAATGGACATGGGTGAGCTGGTGGTGAGCAGTTGTTTCCATTTGCATCACTTGTTTTCCTTGTGTGTCATTTTCTTGTGTGTCTTTTTGTAATGTTCATTATTATTATTATTATTATTATTATTATTATTATTATTACATTTTCATTATTAAAGTGCTGAAATCTGAACCCATGAGATTTTTCTTATTTTTACCTTTTGAATCTTTCCCTCCTCCTATCATGGAAGCAGGGAAGCTCTGTGGTGCTTAGTTGCTCGCTGGGGTTAAACCACCTCTCATCCCTAACAAAAGTGTTGGTATCCCAAGTCCTGGCCATCGCAGCCACTAAGGTCATTGTGAAATCCAGGACAGTTTTACTGTTTGGAAGCTGCTGAATAGCAACTCAAGTTTATTATTAGGTCGTATAGTTCTGAATATGTTTAGCCCTGCAAAATGAGCTGTTACCTTTTGATCCTTTCCTGTCCCTGATAAAGATGGGGATGGATAACCAAAATTCAAAATTTCTGTATTCAAATCCCACCTATTATTAGCACAGCTTGTGAAAACAAGTTTACAGTTCCTTCTAAATGCACTGAAGGAAGAAAGGGCAAAGTGCTAATATATCCTTCTCTCTCTGATAGGAAAGCTGGGTATTTGAAATACTGTGAACCTAGATACATTTACAAAATTATGTATTTCTATTATTTAAGTAACTCAGAATTATGAAGTACGCCTGAGTTTTGCAGATATATATAAAAATATTGCCAGAGGCAGGAATCACTTCTGTAATATCACAATATCACTGCTTCACTGCTTCGCCGCACATAAACCTTATTTCCAATTAGTCTGTGCTCCCTGAGAATCAATTGGAGACTGTATAAACATTCTAAACACATACTGTGCATGCCACTTCAAATTTACCACTAACACTTTACTATATTTCTGTCAATTATTCACAGGAAATAGGCCATATTGCATTAAAGTCATGGTTTAACAGTGCTTCTTTTTTTTTTTCTCCAACCACACAATATTTTAAAAAGGACAAAGAGAAATCTACAGAAAAACTATTTGTTATATTTTCTATTTTTTATCAAACAATTACAGCACACACACACAAAAAAGTAATATTAGCAATCTGATTATTAAGGAAGAAGTAAAGTTTAACACTTTGATGCCCACTCATGAACAATGACATGCAAATGATATTCTTCAAACCTCATTCCCACAGAAAGAAATGGCAGACCAAAAGTTTATCAAGGCTAAGCAGCTGCTTTCACCCCCCTCCCCCCACTCCCCATCCCACTCCCACCAATACCACAGGTGACATTGGATCCCTTAGCAGATCTAAAGGCTTGTTTCCATGTAACCAATAAATCCAGTTTGGATCTTTTTCACATAGTCTTTAGAATTCAGTATCTACATTAAATTTTACCTGTAAAAAAAAATTGCCTGAATAAAATTCAAAGGTGCAAAATCAGTCTGCTAAAGCTTACAGTCTCACTCCTCCTTAATGGCAGAGAACAGAAACTGTAATTTCCCAAGCATTTTAATTATATTCAGGTCTGGGAGCTGACATTTGTAGGTCTTAAATCACAATAATCACAATATATGTTATTTTCTCAGTCAAAATTCTCTTGTTCATGTAATTCTAATTAAAACTTGATCCCCATACCCTGAGTGGCCTGAAGCATGTCAAATAACTCACTCAAAAGCTAAGGAGGAAAGAATGCCATGTAAGCATGTAAGCAACGAAAATCAGACCATTGCAGAAAAACAGTATGGGATGCTGTATACTTAGGATACAAATGTCTTGGCTGGACAAGAGAGAACCAAGGGAGTTAGAAAAATAAAATCATTTAGGTTGGTAAAAAACATTTAGGATCAAGTCCAACCTTTAATCCAGCACTGACAAGTTCACTACTAAACTACATTCTTAAGTTCCACATCTACATGTCTTTTAAATGCCTCCAGAGATGAGTACTCCTCCACTTCCCTGAATCCCTGTCCCTGAATTCCATCTAGCTCAAGAGGCTTACTGGTCTTACTGTTACAGACTGAGGCAAAGAAGACATCGAGTACCCCAGCCTTTTTCTTATTCTTTTTCACTATGTCTCCCCCTACAGCCAAGAAGGGATAGAGATTCTCTTAAGCACCCCTTTTGTTGACAATGTATTTGTAGAAAGATTTTTTCATTGTCTTTTACAGCAGTCACAAGAATAAGTTCTAATTGGCCTTAGGTCTAATTTGCTGTCTGCATAACCTT
This sequence comes from Margarornis squamiger, assembly GCA_035222235.1. Lineage (NCBI taxonomy): Eukaryota > Metazoa > Chordata > Aves > Passeriformes > Furnariidae > Margarornis > Margarornis squamiger. The sequence goes on from JAWWTY010000001.1 coordinate 82,048,723, forward strand.
ATGAAAACCTTATAGTCCTTCTGAGATGCCTGTCTCTTCTGCCAAAGGTTATAAACTCTCCCTTTTTTTCTCCCCGAGCTCAAGCCAAAGTTCTCTGTTCAGCCAAGTTGATCTTCTTCACCTCTGACTCATCTTTTGGCACATGGGGATGGCCTACTCCTGTGCCTTTAAGATTGCCTTCTTGGAGAATGTCCAGCCTTCCTGGACTTCTTTGCCCTTCAGAACTGCATCCCAAGGGACTTGCTCAGACAGTCTCCTAAAGAGACCAAAGTCTGCCCTCTAGAAGCTTAAGGTAACAGTTCTGCTGACCCCTCTCCTTAGTCTATGAGAATTGCAAGCTGTCATTTATTGATCACTGTGTGCAAGACAGACTCCAACCATCACATCACTCACCAGTCCTCCTCTGTTCACATATAGGTTTAATCGAGTGCCTTCTCTAGCTGGCTTCCTCATCAACCGTTCAGGATGTTCTCTTCCACACAATCCAGAATTTGCTATACTATTTCTATTTTAATCACTGGAAATAAAGGTATTGTAGAAGACTGCGCTCTCCAACAACTTCACAAATTACTTGGATGCAGGACTGGAAGGGATAATAAGCAAGTCTGCAAAAAATACAAAACTGGGAGGAGCTGTTGACTCTCTCAAAGGCAGGGAGATCCTGCAGAGAGACCTCAACAAACTAGAGGATTGAGTAATCACCAACCATGTGAAGTTCAACAAGGGAAAGTGCTGGATTCTGCACCTGGGATGGAAAAATCCCAGATATATGGACAGAATGAGAAATGAGATGCTGAAAAGCAGTGCTGTGGAAAGCAACCTGGGGGTCCTGGTTGACAGCAAGTTGAATATGAGTCAGCAGTGCCCTGGCAGCCAGGAGGGCCAACCCTGTCCTGGGGGGCATCAGGCGCAGCATCGCCAGTTGGTCGAGGGAGGGGATTGTCCCGCTCTTCTCTGCACTGGAGTGGCTTAACCTTGAATATTGTGGCCATTTTGGGCACCACAATATAAGGAAGATATTAAGTTCTTAGAGAGCATCCAAAGGAGGGAAACAAAGATGGTGAATGGCCTTGAGGGGGAGCCATATGGGGAGCAGCTGAAGTCACTTGGTCTGTTCACCCTGGAGAAGAGACTGAGAGGAGACCTCATCCCAGACTACAACTTTCTTGTGAGGGGAAGAGGAGGGGCAGGCACTGATCTCTTCTCTGTGGTGACCAGTGACAGGACCTGAGAGAATGGTCTGAAGTGGTGTTGGATATTAGGAAAAGATTTTTCACCTGAGAGAGCTGGTCACTGGAATAGGCTCCCTAGTGAAGTGGTCACAGCATCAAGCCTGACAGAGTTCAGGAAGGGTTTTGATGATAACCTCAGACACATGGTGTAACTCTTGGGGATGGTCCTGTGGAGGGCTAAGGGTTGAACTTGCTGATCCTGTTGAGTCTCTTCCAACTCAGCATATGCAGTGATTCTGTGATTTTGTGACTTATCTATGTGATACAGTGATGTTGAATCTCGCTATATGAATAGTTTAAATCTTTAAAAGGATTCTAATGACTTTTAAAACCATCATTTTAGAAATCAACTTACTAGTCAGCTTTTTCATTTCACTTACATTCATCACACCCCACACTACTTCGGTGTGATTTTGAATGGTTTCCCTTTCTTTTATTCCTAAATAAAATGTGCCATAGAAGTGCCATTCCAACTCCACAGCTCAATTAATTGTGCAGAAAGAGATGAATTTCACACAGTGTCACAATTTGGCAATATTTTGACTCTGCTTTTAACTACAGAAGTATTAAATACCCTGGGGAATGCAGCGATGAAGAGTTGACAATAACATTCTGTTCAGTCATCGTCAGAAAATATCATGGCATCTAGTTGTAGGGTATGCTTCCACCCAAACCACTGGAAGCAGACTGTGGTTAGCCATCACAACCACACTTGCTCAGCATCCTTTGGGATTTTTCACTTGTTTCTCTATTTCCCCTTCCCTGTATACACTTTCCATAGGCATGAAATCCAGGTTTTGAACTCATTTGCATCTAACTTCATCCTTTCTTCTTCTCAAAATGTACTAGAGAAATACATGTATTTAAATTATTGACTCTCAAAGCCTGTGATGTAGATTGATTTTTGAGGATCACAACAAATAGAATGAAAAAGGAAAATGAAGGTTTAGTAGTGAGTGTTCATTGTTTTAGATTAAATGTCAACCATAACACACCAAAGATGTCTGTGGAGTGGAACCCTTAATCCATTTGTAGTTAGACAACTAGAACATTACTCTGCAAGGCATGAGCACGTTTTAGTTTTACTGAGGGCAAGGCAATTGAAGATGATTGTCTACATTACAGTAAACATAGGCCCAGGGAAAAAAAAGCACCATAGCAAATTTCTTTTTATTTTCAGCAATCAGACCAATAATTCATCCAAGATCGTCTTAATCTTTCTGCCTAGTCTCCTTTTCAGCTCCTATGATGATAGCAAGCACAAGCAAGTTTTTTTTGGTTTTTTTTTAACACAGGTAGACAGTATCATGTACCTCATCAGATGTGATTGAGACCTCATTGTAAGGATGTGGGAGTTGTTGCAGTACTTTCCCTTGGGCTAGAGCAAGATATTTCTCACTTTCTCAGCAAGGATCCTGTCTTAGAATTCCTGAACTGAACACTGACATCTCAGGCTCCCAGTAAAGTTATGCATGGATTTCCATATGAGTTTCAGAAGACTGATTTTAGATGTACAGTTCCAATCAGTGGGCACAGTATTTTACCTAATCTCTTGAGTTCCCAACAAGGTACTCTAGACAGCTCTTGTGATAATGTAGAGAATTTATAAACCATCGTTCAGCAGTTTCTGCCTCTTTCAATAACTGCACAGAAAACACATTGCCTTAATACAGTTTATTTGCACTGATGATTATGCAACATCAATACTTAGGTACTTTTTCTAACTCAGGTGGTCTGAATATTGCCTTGAATAAACAAAGATGAAAAAGAAGACAAAAATATTTAAAATCCATTTGAGTCCTGATAGGATGCCTTCCCTGTCAATGCCTTAAAATATTTTCTCATTAGATATGGTACTTTCTAAAGGCAACTCTAAAGCAAAAAAAAAAAAAAAAAATACAAACCCAAACTATACAAAAATATATTCACTGTAAATAGTATTACAATTCAAAAAAAAAAAAAAAAAGGCTTATCTTAAAAGTTTTGTTCCTATCAGATGTTTTCAATTTCAAGTCATTGCTTTTTCAATAGTACATGTTATATAAACAAATCAAAACCATTATGAAAAACAGAATATTTGGGGTCTTCTGGATGAGGCAATACACATAAAAATAGACGATTACACTGAAGCCTTCCCTTCTCAGCAGAAGAATGAAATTAATAACAGGCAAAACAGCATCACAATTTGCTGAGACTCTGGAGCTTAAAGACACCTGAAATTGTTCTGCACTGCTTATTTTTAATTTTAGGCTACAGTAATTTGGAAAAAAAAAAAAAAAAGTAAATTACCAAACACACGGGGTTTAATTTTAATTTTTAAACACATGTAGTTTTAAAAAAAAAAAAAAAAACACAAAGAAAAAAGTAAACAGCAACATCCTAAAAGACTTTAGGAGGAAAAATATTAATTTCCAAAATTACTTTAAAAAGCATATTTTACTTAAGTCAGATTGGCTACTCTGCTGTTTTCTGATGAACTCTTCAAAAAGTGGTTTCCCAAATATTTATACCTCTGTACAATCCTGTATTTACACAGATGAATTTCATCTAAACAGTAAAAGTATGTTATAATATGGTAAAATAAAAATAATCATAATGGAAGTAAAAACCATGAAGAGGAGTCTAGATATGTCATACTGCACCTGATTGTTCATTCATTCAATTTAAATCACCAATGATTTCTTTATTTTGGAAAGCAAGCCTGCAGGTTGCAGTGGTATACATGAGGAGTAAGGTATTTAGTAAGAAATTGAGTTTGTTTGCCTTTTATTACAGGGCTACTTCTGCTGTCAAAGATCACCAGGGAGGTGGTGGATTCACTGTCCCGGGAGGTATTTGAGACTGGATGTCAGTGTCATGGTCTAATTGACAAGGTGGTGTTGAGTCATAGGTTGGACCCGATGATCTCAGAGGAACTTTCCAACTTGGTTGATTCTGTGATTCTGTGATGTAGTAATTAAAAGAAAAAATCAGCTACAGTATAGTAAAATTCCTTTGTGGGTTGTTTTTTGAACACTATGTATTTAACTTTTTTTCTTAAGGGAAGGCAATGTACTATATATGTGGTTAAAATAAGAATGCTATTGAGATGAATCTCTCCTGTTGCAGTTTTGTTCCAGTAACAAACATAGTAAATGCACTTATGTCTAACACTTTGTCTAGTGTAGCTCATCAATGCCTGAAGTTGTGATGTTTCCTTTAATCCTGCTGGAAACTGTTGATTTTGTAATTTCTTTGGCATGAAACTTTCAGATTTGTGGGAGTTGTGTGGCAGTCTGATTCCAGTTAAATTACTGTACATCATACATCTTTGAGATGCACAGACAACTGCATTATTAAATGAGACTTTAAGACATTTCATTACAAAGTACATAAAGTTTCCATAGTATATATTACAATTCTCAGCAGAAAAAACAGATCAAAGAGTCATATAATCAGAAAATGCTGTATTAAATGGTTGTTTATAAGAACCCTTTTAACTCTATCTCTGCAACAAGAAATCATACAAGGCTGAATGGCTGTAGAGACATATTGCAGACTAAGTGCAGACAATTTATTTGCTGCAACCCTGCATTCCTGTAATGTTTCTCTCTGTGCCCTTTAGAGTAAAGTGGAAACACAAACAGGAAAGTGACTTGCTTTGTGATAAATGAATGTGTCTGAAAACATGAGACAGTGAGAACAGCCAGAATAAGTGATCCAGGCCTGTTGAGTACATGAAAGAAAATAGGAGAGAATTTCTTTATAATGCCAGCTTAATCAGGGCTTCAGTCCCAACAGCCAGAGCAGCCAATGGTTGAAAGGAAGATATGGTCATATTCATGCTTGGAGTGAGACAAGGTTTTTGAAAGAAGGAGAGATGTTCCTATTCGATCCATTCTCCTGTTAAATACAAATGTACTATCCATTACTGTGTATCTGATCCAACTAGCTACCCTGAATATCTCTTCCTAATATACTGATGTTAATATCTACTATCATAGATAATGATTTTTCTGCTCCTTCATGTTACATTTGCTGAAGAGTCAGATTTGATAAAAGAGGGTTAACAGAAGGAATAGGGATTACTGGAGAAGTGGAAGATCTGGAAAACCATGATGGAAAGTCTGAATTGTCTTATTCTCATTATTCTTTAGATTTTCTATTATATAATCTCTTCATCTTTTTCTTTTTATAAATATTTATCCATATGAGTAATTGTTTACTTTTGTATTTAGGAATTACATAATGAATGCATATTCACTTGTAAATAATCGTCATCCAGTTATTCTCAAAAGGAAAATATTACTTCACATTTTCGTTGTGTCAAAACTATTGATAGACCATTGAGTGTGGCTTTACCTATGTGTTTTTTTGGCCAGGACTCCCTGAGAATACATGGAATCACTACGAAGCAGATTGACAAGAGATTGAGCACTCAAAGCACCAAACATTTCACCACATTCTGTTGAGATATCAACATGATGGTGATGTCTATAATGACAGGTCATAACTTGTGCCACAGAAAATAACACAGACCCTTGCTCTGTCAACCCAACTTTCCCAGTTATTTTATTGAAACATAACCAAATGAACCTCCATGTGCTTATGGCAGGTGTTGTTATATGTAGCAATTTCCATATGTTAGTAAATTGGAGGTCTCCTAAAACTTCTGTCTTGACATCTTGCCTTTCTTAAAGGGCAGAAGTCATTGTCATCCTCAGTGTTTGAAGCCTTGAATCACAGAATGATTCAGCTGTAAGACTGCTTGAATTCATAGCAAAAAAAAAAAAACATGAACTGGGGCCAGAACCTCCTCAGAACTGCAATTCAAATTACTATGCCATGGGATCCATACAGAAAGAGACAATACAATGTTTGGGGGCAAGTTTCTAAATACAAAGGGCATGGGTAGCAGTGAACCATCAGACAGACTAGATCCAAAAGTGCATGTAGCAGAGGTAGCTACAAGGTAGCTATACTTTCTGCAAGACCTTAATGCCAACCTGTTGTCCTGTGAATAATAACAGTCTTAAAGAAGAACTGATATGCTCTAGTGAAATTAGGTTATTTTGCAACTATGAACCAATCAGTAATGTCTTCCAAGGTTCTGCAAAGGGGTGATGATCAGTGCCAGTAGCTTTCTGAAAGCCTTGACACCTAACACAATGAAGAACATTCGTCACACTTCCAAAATAAATTGTTTGGGAAGTAATAATAATCTACAGACCCTTAGACTGTTACTCCTTTAGGTATTAGAGAATTCTCCCACTTAGGAATCACTGAAATTATAGACACACCTGAAATTAGACCTGATTTTGCAAATGGAATTTTCACACTATGCTAGAGATGCTAAGGAAAATATTTGTCTATAGATTATATTATAGAATATGAGCACAGTAAATTAGCTAAAAGCATTACTAGGATCTTATTTGGACAAAGGAAGATACAGAAAGGTGAACATGGGGAAAACTAGGAAGGTATATAATAATGCTTTGGTGTTTGGCTGGTATAGGATCTCATTTCCTTTTGATGTTGTGGCCAGGACATTGCTAAATCTCATAAGCATTGATTTATGAAACCAGATATAGATAAGATGGGACCATGTGGAATATGCATTTCAGTATTAACAGGAACAGAATATTGTAGATAGATACTTACCCAACTGGATGAAAAGGGTTTATCTCAAGATGCCTGGCTGTGCCTGTGTATGTACCAGCAAATTTCCCAGGAATTCTAAAGTATTTGCAAATATGCATATATATATATATATATATATTATCTGAATACATTATTCATATTCAAAATATTTTTATTTGAAAAAATAATGAAAATCTTCCACTGAAGGAACACAGTTGTCCCAGAGATGCTCAAAGTAAAAGTGGTGTAACTAATAAACAATCATCTGACAATACAGTGTTGTGCAAAACATCAAGGCTTAACTTTCTTGTTGAAATAATTTTCTGAACTGCCTGCATGAAGTACTCTTGTGGCAATTTGCCTTTCTGAAATTTATGGATTGGGTATCTGAAGCAAAAAAGCAGTGATTTGTCTGTCAAAAAAAAAAAAAAAAAGTTTTAATTTACATATGCTTTCTTGTATTTGCTGCTTGAGAATAATAAAGTGCCAATTTAATGGTCTATATAAACTGTTTCATCTGTTATCGAAATTCAATGTATGCTTTCTGGAAAGACTTCTTCTACTGTAATTAGTCCAGTAGGAATAACAGCTTAAACAGACAGCTTTATCAAACTAAAGGTATTGTAGGCTTGGTAGGAACAATGCATGATAACCAAATAAATGAAAATTGATCTAACTGGAATGGAGAGAAAAATATATACACTACAGAATGCTTAAATTTCAGGGACCGAAATAGGAAGGAATATTTGTGGTATTTCTTGTGTGGTTTTCTTCTTTCCCCTCTCATTCTTTTCCTTTTTCACCTCTATATCTGTGTGTGATACAACGCCAAATAAGAGTAGAAAGAGTTTTCTCATCCTTCCAGTAGTTCAGAGATGCCTCTACAGAATAACACTGGAGTTCTGGAGTGGTGTGTTTGGGGATTGCACCTGAACCGGCCCTTAAAACAAGGTAAGGTCATGTTCAAGTGATTCTACTGGCATTTTTAGCTCATCAACACTGTAGAAAATAAGCACAGTAATAGTTTACAAATATCATCTTTCTCCAGCAAGCCACTAGTGTTCCTCCGACCAACTATGCTCTGCCTGTTACAGCACGTATGAGTGGAAGTTGGCTTCTCTTTGCTGCAGCATTGTCAGCAGTTGTCCCAGTTTCAGCATTCACAGATTCCGAGTAAAAGGAAAGGAAAATATGACTTGGACTTGCCTCTCTTAATCTTAACAGATTTTGTCCCTAAAAACACAGTGAAAAAGGGAGATGATCTCTCTACTGCCAAGATGAATTAACAAGGGCTGCTCACACTTCCAATGAGTCAGGAGTTAAAGCACCTCATTGGCCTTTGAAATTCTTATCTACACCTTAATTTGTCACTGGCACAGATGAATGTATATATAAAAATAATTTTGGATCAATGCCTGCATGACAATGTGAGATACTACAGTCAATGAGACAGTCCTTGTCTATGTTACTTAGTGTGACACTTTTTTTAAACACGTTTCTTGGACTTGCTTGATTTTTCCTTTGTTTCAGTGCTGTATTGCAAGCAAAGATGAGAAGTAGTCACTAAGCATTATCACATTATCCCTACATAATTTTTACATTAAATGACCACTTATCAGACCCAAAGAGAGCAAAATTCTCCACTTACTGTATATTACCTACCCTTTCTCTGCACAAAATAAATAAAAAAAATGTTCTCCAACCGATTCTGTGCACAAGAAGATCCAGTAATTTTCTGCTAAAGAAGTGCCCCAAGACTCTTACTGTATCATCCTGATCATGGGCTCAAGATCTACAGTTCTCATCTGGACTGTTCACATTTGATACCAATCAGGCTGCCTAGTCTTCTGCCAGAAAATTCCTGGGTAAAGTCTGAGATTTATCTCAATTCAGGGGTTAATCCCAACAGGCAGTCTGGATGCGACTGCCCTGTTTTAGAAGAGAATTGGCTTGACAGCAGACACCTGAACAAGCAACATCACTTGGCCTGAGTTCCAGAAGCCCTTTAGTAAAGAACCCTTCTATGCTACAAAATGAAGAAAGGATGTCCTGTCTTGGCTGCTTGCAGGACCACTGTAATATCAGGTATTTTACAATAGTCATGTCCTGAGATGACACAAAATTATGTCTCTCATTTCTTTTTCCCTGTATGTAGAATCCTTGTCCTTAAGAAAGAGTTGTATGAAGTCATTGGCATGTTTTACTTCACACTCTTTGTGAAAAAAAACCAAAACCAAAACCAAAACCAAAACCAAAACCAAAAACAAACAAAAAAAAAAAAAACAAAAAAAAAAAAAAAAAAAAAAAAAAAACAAAAAAAAAAAACAAAACAAAACAAAAAACAAAAAAAAAAAAAAAAAAACAAAAAAAAAAAAAAAAAAAACAACACCAAAAAAAACTCCCACAACCATGTACTAAATCACAGCGTCTCCTCTCATTAAGAAATTTCCTTGTCCTAGCTGTCCTTCTGGGACTATAATATGATCTAAATCAAGCTTCTGTGATGAGTTGACTGTGTTATAAAAGTATGGTTCTTCCTAGTATATATCAAATTGAGAGTATGTTTTTCTGACTATGCTCCTCTAAAGGTCCTGGATAAACTGCAGTTCTGGACAGGAGTAATGCTGCAAGCATCTTGGAGTAGTAGAAAAGCAAGTAAAGGCAGAAACAAATCAAAATGGAATAGAGCAAAAGTAGAGGAGGATAAAAGCGAGCTTATAGAAAGGCAGTCTGTAGGAGAGAACTACAAACTGGAAAGTTTCAGAAGTAGTAAAAATTGTGCGGAGTTCCAGAACTGGTTTTTGGCTGGCTTTTGCTCTGCTGTTAAAGATGGTAATGCTGTTAAAGAAGGCAATGTTTAAAAATATACAGCTAATATAAATCTAGATATGGACACAGGCATATATCTAACTGCCATTGTAGATCTCCTGTGAGAGTTTAGACATGGTTATCTATTCTTTCCAAGCAGACATTGTCTGAACTTGTGAAATTATTTTTTTTTTTTTAAATAAACAGATTTCTCAAATTACTGTGTCTATGAAAAAGTAAAATCTTTAATAGTGAATTATGGAATGAAAATTTAGATTATGCTTAGTTGGAAAAAATAATTTGCATTTGGAATGCCTAGAAGGGAAAGATCCTTTAGTTATTCTTCTATATAAAAAAATATAATCTTAACACATTTATGATATGTTTTTCTCTAATATTTTATGCATTCTGGCAAAACAGAACTCAGTAGCTATCAAGACACAGAACAAATCTGTTGAAGAAAAGTGCTATGTTGAAAAATTGAAATGTTTTAGGTTCTGTCTTGCTTAAAGGGAGAAAACATCTAATGTGTAAAAAGCGCATATAATCAATTAAAATTAAGGGGATTCCAAGAAGTGATCAATCATATTATAGCAATTATTGTGCACATAATTTTGAATAATAAGTCTTGATTCCTGAAAATTTGTGTGCAACTACTCCTTGTGATTTGAATAGGATAAATTCCTGTGATCAGGATATAAAATCCAAATTTTTAATTTCTGAAAAATTAATTGAAAAATAAATTGATCTAGAAAGTTAATCTATTTTCCTAGAAAGCAGTTTTACGATCCATAGCAAAATAATTGATGACTACTGAGAAAATAATAACATTTTATGAACTTTTACAAAAATGTTGGTCTTTCACTGGAAAATGAATGTGTGAACAATAATAATTCCATGCACATTTAGAAAGCAACAGTGCTTTTGCTTTGTTTTATTTGTATAAGTGCTGTATTGGAAATTTAAAATAGTAAAGTATTTAATTTTAACACTTTTTCATTTCATAATCTACCTAAAAATGATGTGACATTTTGAAATTTGGCTATTTTGATAGATAAAAACCCCCTCAAAAATATGTTTCTTTTTTTATTTAAATGAAGTTTTTGCATTATATTATCAGATTTAATTTTCAGCTAGTAGAAAATATGTGCTGCATCCATTTAAGCTTCAATCATTTTTTCATCTTTTTTTCTGCTCCAAAATATACTTAATTAATAATTATGATTTCTCATGGCTAAATGGAACTTTCATCTTCCATCTGCTAAAAAGCTCATTTCAGCAAGTGGAATATTACTATGTTTTAAAACATTTTTCAAAGGTAGAGTTTTCATGAAAATCTATGATTCTAATAAACTCTAATTTTTTCTTTCTTCCTGGGCTCATATTTTTTATGTCCTTCTACAACAACTTGTGTTGGAGAATCACTGTAATTTTTTTCTCTCTTAAAAGAAATCAGAACTCATGACAGGGGAATTCTGTTTTGTGTGGGATGTGCTGTTTCTGTCTACATTCTTCTCTTGTGATCAATGCAGAGCTATCATCTCCTCTCTTATGCACTGCTTTTGCCCTTCCCGTTTTCCTAGTCAAACTATGAAACAAATAGTTCTCTGTAGTCTCTCAACGATGGCTGTTATAAATCAGAGAAATCAGTACTTTTCTGAATTATGTTTCTCTTTGCTGCACATGACACATGGAAAAAATGCATGTTCAGGACAACCTGTTTCTTCCTCATTGGGCACTTTTCTAATTTCCTCTGTATATTATATTCAAATTAAAAGCATAGTTGCAGCATGATAAAAATGAACATTACTAAACACAGGAGAGGAACAAAGGGTTAAAATTCATCCTACATTCCCAGCTAAAGCCTCAGCACAAGTGTTATCTCACCAAAGTCTCTTTTACGAAACTATGCCTACTCTTCTTTTGCAATCCATATATACTATCAATAAATTATGTTTGATAGTATGTGAAATCTTTTATTTTACTGGTAACATTGTTAATAACATTCACTGTGGGGACTTTCCTTTAAAAAAAATGTATTCCTTTATAGGTGGCTGCCACATACTAAGTATTTTCCCTATGCTGTCTTCAGAAGATAAAGGAGATAAAAAAAGCACAAGAAACAAAACTCAACAGAAATACTAAGTAGACCTCAACTGTTTACTTGGTTTAATCTTTTGAGGAACAAAACCAATCCTGTCTGAACAAATTAACCAATACCAGTTTACTAAAGAATATAATATTGTATCATAGTAATAAAAACTTCCTCCTTAATAGTGTACCTGTTCTGGATTTGCAGGGTGGGTTTTTTTGTTACAATTGTAGCAGAAAATAGTCAGGGCTATTCGCTGCACCTTGCCCATTCACCCTTTCACCACTCCACTCCCTCACATGTTCAGGCCCTGCATAACCAAGCATAAAAAGACAGAAACACCAGTAGCCCATGAATTTGAAAACATAAAGCATTTCAAAAACATTCACAAATTAATTTTGAAGAGTTTATTTATTTTGAAATCTCAATGCATTTAATATAGGAAAAAAAAAAATAAGAACCTCTTCAAAATTGCCTTTCTTAAAAACTTTGTCTAGTTGATTAGGTAGCTATAGTTGAAATTTCATCTACGCAGCATGCGTGTGTGATATGACTCATTAATATTAATTTAAATGCATATATTCAAAAAATACTTGTCATGTGGGCTCAAATTTTCATATACTGGGAATGGCAGTGTGGTGCTTTAATATTTGTTTGACAACACGAGGGCTGTTCAAGTGAAGAAAATGAAGTTTGATTACATCACATGTATTTTATTTCTGAAAAACTGTACTAATATCCATAAAATTATGTTGTTAGGAGAAGCTTTTATTCAATGAATGATGGATAATTTGCCATGAGTAACAGATATAACAGATAGAAGCCATTTTCTAATATGTATAGAGTCCATTGAACAAAAATAGTAGTAATAGTCTCTGGAAGCATTTATGCATTCCTGTTTCTTTAAAACTTCAATTCTTTTGGATCAAAGAATTTTTCAAAAAGGAAAGCCCAGTACAACTGAGTTCATAGTGCTGAAGTTGCTGAAAATAGATTTTCATAAATAGGTTTATAGAGACATTTCTATTGATTTACATAAATTTTTATGTTGTTATCTATTTAGTGGCGATATTTACAACTTTAATGGTAACTTTGGCTCTAAGCCAAACATTAAAACCTTTTTATTAATTTTCTGCTTTATTGTTTTGATTTTATCCATTTGATTTACAAAGCTCCAAAAGTACTTGAAACTACTTTAAAGATCTGAACACCTTTTAATACGTCTTTGCTTATAGAACAAAACCTCAGAGCAGAATTACTTAGCAAACAAGCAATCATACCGCTTATGGACAGATAATTGTCTCAGATATGTGAAAAGTACTTGAGTGGATTGCTTTAAATAAAGAGTACTTCTTTAAGCAAATCAGTTTTGCTTATCTGACTTTTTCTACAAGAGATTTTGACCTATTTGATTTATTTTTTTGTGCAGCTGTGGAACTACTACGGATGTGTGTGTGACAAATAAGTACTACTTTGAAACTGCAAGCATAAACATGCATGCCTAGATATTTCAAATAAATAAGGCATAAAACAATGAACATGGAAAGCATCATATACATGTCTGGATTCAAAAAACATTAAAGGAATGACAACAAGACATCTAAACACAATTCTCTTTGTGCCATCTGCCCCAAGTTATTAAAGCACGAGTGTGTTTAGAAATTATTAGAAAAAGCTCAGGCTGATGCTCAGTTTTACACAGGAAAAAGCAAGATAATCAAGTCTGAAGGCTCGTGGTATTTCCAGAATAAATTACTACATTATGAAAACAAAAATTGATTGCTATTTATTTTGGATACACGGGGTAAGGTTTTATCTTCTCTGTTTGTATCATTCCAAACACTGGACATTTTCGATTGCAGCGTAAAAGCAGATAATTATTCTGACAATATTCTGTTCTCATACCATTATCTACAGACATTCTTTTTTCTCCATTTGTTTATTGTGTTCAAGTCTAGGACAAGTAGTAATACACTTTTTCTTCCTTTTCCCCATCTCACTCTCCCTTCACCACCTGCAAATTTATCATACTTTATTTATAGAGACAATACTTAAGTGCAGAAACAGCAATGGCCTGGACTCATACTGCCTCACTTGTGGTTCTAAACTGACACACAGAGTTAGAAATCCTTATAATCCTAGAAAAGTCTCTTAAAGCAATTGAAAGTAATAAAGATCTAAGTCTCTCTTGTGGGAGATTTGGAGTATGCTCACAGAATGTTTTTAGTAGCTACATCATCCTCAGAATGTTTTTAGGAGCCAGATCATCAGCTGGTAGTTTCAGCTAAATGCCTAAAGCTGACCATAAACTGGAATGAAACCAGGCCATAAGTCAGGTTGTCAAGTTTAGAATCGAAAACAATAAGACCATTCTGAAGTTTGTAGATAAAAGAATTGCTAAATATCACTTCTTCATTCCAAAACCAACAAAAAATCCTGAAAAACTTTTGATGACTTATTACAAGTGACTCAGTACAACAGAAAAGTGTCTCAGGAGTCACATTCTTTAGTAATCTTAAAGTCTGCAGAATAACTGTTCATTACAGAATGACATTTGTCAAGTGCTGAAGAATATAAATATTCTTCTATGGGTTGCAACAATAAAAAAAATGTAAAATAGTTCTTTCTATCAAACAAGACACATTTTTTACTGTTTTTTTTTTTTTTAATTTTTGTACTGAGTTTGTTATTATCAATTTATTTCTTTTTAATTTTAAGGAATGTAATAAAACACCTATTAATTTAAGAGATTATACAATCATATTTTTTTCAATCTAAATACTGAGTACTGGGGGCATTGTACTACGTATGTCTCCAGCCTGTGATTCTGACATTCCACATGTCCTGCAATCCAACCTTATGCCAGCTTTCATTGTTCAAACATAAACTACACAGAGAAAAATACATCCACATGTTTCAGCAGATTGCTGCAACCATTACGTATTATCAAATAAAGGAATAAATTGCAGTCAGTACAATGTCCAACAGTAAAAAATGTTTTCTGTGGTCAGATCTAGTAACAATGCTGAAACAAAGAAGTGAAATCTAAATATGTAAATTCCTAAAAGAGGTTCAGGGGACTACAAGGCCTCCCAGTACCCTACCTGTATAAAAGTTAACAGGAAAACATTTGCGTTAGAGATTTTGAGTTCTCATAAGAAAACCAAAATCTCCAAATTAGGAGCTCAGTCTCCCTAGATTTCCCCTACACAGGAAAGTGGTAGGTGACTTGTAAATAGAACTACTTCAAGTCATAGAGACCTCTGATCTAAAATAGAAGATAAATACCTAAAATTAGATCTAAGGAATGTGAGACATATTAAAGGTAAGGGGTTTATACCTTTGGTCGAGGTTTTTGCAGTGTGTTCTGGATGACCACACACAAAGGTAATAGCTTTTAAAATACACTGGTCATATGACAACTGTCATGTGATTCCTTTTCTACCCAATTCTAGGAAAATCACCTTGCCTTTCAATTATTTAAAATATGCTGTGATATTAATCAGTCACAGTCATGAAACATAAGTAAAGAGAGAGTATGTTACAAAACATGCATTTTGATTTGTTTTCTCTAACTGTATTATTACAGTGTTTCAGTAAGACCTTCAGAAAGATTTTTGCTGTGGAGCATATGATTTGCAACAGGAGATGTAAATTTCAGTTATCAAGTGATCTGTACTAGGGACTATTTTTACTTTCAGTCATATTTTTAATTAATTTCTCTATTTATTTTCAATCACTTTTGTTTGACTAAATATAGATGATTCTTTTTTTTTTTTTTTAAATGTTCAAAGGGGAAATTTAAACTCTTATTTGTGATGTTTTGTATGTTAGGAACATAAAAATATGCAGCTGGAGCTTTAATCTACCTAGATACCAGTATAACTCTTTGTCTCCTTTTCTTTTATTTTGGAAATTATCTCCTTCTGCATTGTAATGAGGCATCTGCAGACATTTATTGTAAGTATGATTTAAGTATGATTCACTCCTGTTAATTGTTTTAAGAAGGAACACAACTTCTGGCAACATTCTCATTTTGTGGTTTTGATGTTGATGACCAAATATTTACAGTTTCATCAGTCTAATTTTAATGTCTTCATAATATAAACAATTTTGCCTATAGCTTATATAAATTATGTAATTGATATGAATACAGACTAGGCTGAATTGGAAATTTAAATTTAAATAGGGGGAGGAGGCATTATAAGTTTTGGGGTTTTTTTGGTTTTTTTTGTATAGATTTTTGAGAGAAGAGAGGGGAAACAGGCATGTTCAGCACAACAAAATAGCCATTCAGTTTCTGTTTTGCATGGAAAAGGACAGAGAAAATATCTTCCTGCACATTTGCTAGACAGGACCTATATTAGGAGAAAAGTGAAAAGTTAGCCACCTAAAGACAAAAAGAGACTTCTGTCAAACTAGATGAAGTGTCAGTTGGGCACTTTTGATTGGCCTTTCCAGAATAATAGTATTAATTAAGTGAACATCAGTTTCAAGTTTTTCTATACGAAGGGTATATTTAAAACTTGTCTTATTTTTCAATTTCAAATTTTTACTGAACGTTTAGGAAAAGGTCTGACACTTCCTCACTGATGGGAACCTTACAACCCCTTGTTTCAGCTAAATAGTGACTCATAATCTGATATTCAGAGGAATTTTGTGAACTTCACAGAGAAAAGTAGGAAACTGGAAATCCAGGACTTCATTAGCTGTTATCCTAGCCAAATACCAATCTCATGTGCTGTGATTTCAAAATGATTTTACTTATGTGAAAATGAGGCCACAGAATGAAAAACAGTGAGATATCTGATTTCAGTCCTGCCTAGTTTATCTAGTTAATTTCTTGTATAATTTTGTAAAACCAAAAAAAAAAAAAAACAAACAACCAAAAGAAAAAAGGGAAAAAAAAAAAAGAAAAAAGAATACACAACTTTATTAAATGTTTTATAGCTTTTTATATTCTAGAGGTCTACACAACCTTGTGGAGGTACTGCTGTAAATTATTAAAATAGCAATAACAGAAACTATCACAACATTTGATCAATGTTCATTATTACCAGTACTTTCTTGTCTACATTAATACACCATATTTTTCCTCCTTCATGAACAGATAAGGAGGGAAGGAGAGCAAGAAAGAGAGATTCTGAAAAAAAAACCAAAAAAACAAAACACAAAACAAAAAAAAACCAAAACCAAAACCAACCCTGTTTTATTCTTAATCGACAGAGTTTTAGGTATCTTCTTTCATAACATAAAGTTATTGGGTGTCAAATGACCTGCTAAACAAAGAAGATAAGCAAGCCACTTAGGTATAGTTAATAGAGTGCTAACTTGAGCTCCAGCAAAATGTTACAGTCCACCAGCTTACTAACACCATGTAGGAAACAATACTCCATGACCCTTAATTAACATTATAAAAAAGCTTCACATGTTTTGGACATTGTAATTGCAAGATTTTACAAAGACTAGAGTGGTTAAAACTTACTGTGCATTGTTGTGTATTGCATATATAGGTTAATAAGATCTAACAGGGAAAACATTACAAGTCCCAATTATAGAACAAAAGCTACCTTTTCTATTCAAGATGAGTGTTCTCTATAGGCCTTTAAATTTTATTTAAAGCCTAATTTCTGCTCAACAGCTTTCCTTAGGTTTTATAGCAGGCTGATACTCATTCATTATACAACATTTTGAGACTTACAAGCATTATTTGAAATCAAATGAGTATTTTTCCTGATTTTTTTTTTTTTTTTCTGTGCTAGGGTAAGAGGAATATGCTTAAATTATTTTTAGGTGAAAATATGCTTTTTATAAATTATTTCAGATTTTAATGTATGAGGTCCTTACAGTAATTATGTGTGTGTGTGTGTGTGTGTGTGTGTGTGTGTGTGTGTGAATAAAGAGGGGAAGAAAACTTTATAGATTGTTTCTCATTTTACTCAGAAGTCTATGCTGCTGTTAGTCCTACTATAGCAAAAGATGATATGTGTATTGCTTCAATTAATTATCACATTTTCAGTAGCATGAAAAGACGTTCTTTGCATACACAAAGATCAGCAAGTTACAAACCAGAAGAAACTAAGATAAAAAATTAGTTTTGTTATCTTCATTTCACCCTGCCACCACCAGTCAAATGCAGTCAGAAGCTCTATTGGTTCAACTGATGACCACTATTCTTTGCTCTGCTCTTGTGCAGTATAGCAAAAATCTTGGTGCTCTCTTCTCATAGTATGGGAAAGTGGTTGTGAACATCTCTTTAGTCCAGGTTGAAGCAGCCATGTTCCCCCATCTTCTCCTTATGGGGCAACCTCTCCTACCTTAACTCTATTTGTGTCCAAGGACCACTCTAATTTGTCAACATCTTTCTTTTCTTGGATCATTTTTTTTTTTAATGAGGGAACATGGAGATAAAATACAAAACATGGCTGTGCCACTAGCTGTACTTGCTCCTATCAGAACCTTTCCTTATCACTTGTAGATAAAGAAGAATGCCAGCATTTTCAAGTTTAAAGGAAAACTGAAATGAACATAGCAACATGCTTGGTCCCTGCAGAATAACATTCAAATATATGTTGCCTTGTAGGTATACTAGGTGTTCATGATGTTTTATGTTTCACAAGAAAAAATTATTTATGGATTGTAAAAAGGAAAGATGTGACTGAGGCTGTATTTCTGTGATAACATAAGTCTAAGTTAGTGTTGATACAGTCTCTGTTACAAACACGTCTAACCACTTCATACTAATGCCTTGGATGACTGCACTGTTCAATAGGCTAAAAACTGGCTTGTCAGCTGGGCCCAGAGAGTGGTCGTGAAAGGCGCTGCATCCAGCTGGTGGTTGATGACCAGCGGTGTTCCCCAGGGCTTTGGTATTTGGGCCAGTCCTGTTTAATATCTTTATCAACAACCTTGATGAGAAGATCAAGTGCACCCTCAGTCAACTTGCAGAAGACATCAAGTTGGATGGGAATGTTGATCTGCTTGAGGGCAGAATGGCTCTCCAGAAGGATCTGGACAACTGGATTCACGGGCCAGGCCAGTGACATGAGATTCAACATGGAGAAGTGCCCAGTCCTGCACTTGGGTCACAACAACCTCATAAAGTGCTACAGGCTTTGGGCAGAGTAGCTGGAAGGCTGCCTGGGGAAAAAGGACCTGGTAGCACTGTTCAACAAGCGCTGACCATGAGCCAGCAGTGTGTCAAAGTGGACAATGGCATTCTGGCCTGTATCAGGAATAGTGTGGTCAGCAGGACTAGGGTAATGATTGTCCCCTTGAGTCAGCACTGGTGAGGCCACATTTCAAATCCTGTATTTGGTTTTGGGCCCCTCACTACAAGAAAGACATTGAGGTGCAGTAGTGTGTCCAGAAAAGGGCAAGAGAGATGGTGAAGGGTCTGGAGCACAAGTCTTATTGGGAGCAGCTGAGGGAACTAAAGTTGTTAAGTCTGAAGAAAAGAAGGGTCTGGCGGGAACCTTACTGCTCTCTACCACTACCTGAATGGAGGTTGTAGCAAGGGGATCAGTCTCTTCTCCCAAGTAACAAGAGACAGAATAAGACAAAATGGTCTTTATCATTGGATATTAGGAAAAATTCCTTTCCTTAAACAGTTGTCAGGTATTGAATCAGGCTGCCCAGAAGAGTGGAGGAGTCTTCATCCCCAGTGATATTTAAAATGCATATAAAGGGAACTTTTAGGGGCATGGCTTAATGGTGGAGTTGGCCATATTTGTAGGGTTATGGTTGGACTTGATGATCTTAGAGGCATTTTCTAATCTAAATGACTCCATGATCAAGAATTAATCAAGATCAAGAATTAATATGCTCAGAAATGTATTTGCTGTGTCTTAAGAGTTAGATTATCTAAGGTATACTAAGAAAAACTACTAAAAGGCAATTCAACCCAAAATAGGCAATTCAACCCAAAATGGATGTGTTTAGACGTCTGATGGATCCCCTTTCTAGGTTCTTGTGCTTCTGATATCCAAAATAAAGCCTAGAGTGAATAGTTTAGATTTACAGACATAACTCTTAGGCATCACAGGCTAGTCAAAATGAACATCAATTTCCATGCAAAAGGAAATGGATGTTTTCAGACACAAAAAGACTTTTTATCATCTGTGGGTACATACAGTGAATACAATACAGAATCACAGAATGGGTAGGGTTGGAAGGGACCACAGTAGGTCGCCTGGTCCAACCTCCCTGGTCGAGCACAGTCATCCTAGAGCACATGGCACAGAAATGCATCCAGATGGTTCTTGAATATCTCCAGTGAGGGGGAGTCAATAACCTCTCTGGACAATCTGTTCCAGTGCACAGTCATTCACTGTCTAAAGAAATTTATCTTCACATTCAGATGAAACTCCCTGTGCATCACTTACTGCTTGATGCCTCTTGTCCTATTTCTTGGCACCACTGAGAAGAGTCTGGCCTCATCCTCTTGACACTCTTTTGATATTCATATACCTTGATGAGGTCCCCTCACAGTCATCTCTTCTCAAAGCTAAACAGGTCCAGCCCCTTCAGCCTTTCCTTGTGAGAGAGATGCTCCAGTCCCTTAATCATCTGGATGCAGTCCAGGAGCTCTATGTCTCCCTTGTACTGAGGAGCCCAGAACTGGGCAGAGCACTCCAGATGTGCCCTCACTAGGGCTGAATAGAGGGGCAGAATCATCTCCCTCAACCTGCTGGCAATGCTCTTCCCCATGCACCTCAAAACACCATTGGCCTTCTTGGCCACAGGAGCACACTGCCAGCCCATGAGCAGATTGGTGTCCACCAGGACCCCCAGGTCCTTCTCAGAGCTGCTTTCAATCAGGTTAGCTCCCACCCTCTGTTGGTGCATAGGGTTATTCTTCCCCAGAATACCAGATCTTTTGGACTTTCTGAGTATGCACTACTCAGGAGATACATCTTTATTTTCTCTGGTTGGTACTAATCAACATGATATCACTCTCTACTCTTCTCAGGTTTATTTACGCAAGGAGTAAAGCTCCAAAATGGACCCTTGGGAAGAAGGCAATAAAAATAATGGCTTTAACAAGTAGCTACTGTAGAAAAATGAATAACAATATCTTATTCATTTTCTGTTTTCTGTTGGATCCATCCCAATCTTTTATGTAGCAGCTGGGGACCAGTATGCTGAAGTACTGTTTTCCTCTGCAGACATTTTGTTTGAGTAACAAATAGGTATTTTACATGTTATATTACTACTTAATAGATTTCCAATAATAGCAGGCCATTTCCTAGCAAGTAGCACTTTTAATCATAATTTTAGCAGTTATATGTGGTGTAACAGTGACCACAAGTTAGAGGTGTTAAAAGCACTTTATATTTGCTCTATAAAATGTACTAGTTTTGTGTATTTCACCTTTACTCCTCCAGCACTTTGCCTCACCATTTCAATATTTTAAATTGCATTAATTGAGGAATTATTTCTGAAGGTGCCTGCAGAATCATCAGGAACATAAGACTACGGCTCATGAAGAAGAGTCTCTCTGGTGTCTTTTCTGAGGGTCTGTAACACAGCCATAGAAGAGTGGTGGACGTCTCAGCCAGGCATGACAGCCTAACACCATGAGAACAACCCCATGCCAAGTGGATTGCTGTACAAGGGGAACTCGGGTTTATATTTCTCTGTGAAAGCAGTTTGGAGCATGTGCAGATAAGTGATTTATTTTTCTGCTAACTTAATAGGCACTGAATGAGGTCCTCTATTTGTTAAACCCGTGCCATCTGTGTTGTATTTCCTCCCATCCTCCTAAGCATAGGCATATTTTGATATTATTCTAGTCTGGTGCACACATTTTTCTTTTCAGTTTTAATTACTTTATTCTGTTTGCCATATGAGAAAAAGAATCAACACATTTTACATAGATGATGCTTAGCACTTATTAAAGTTTATTGTTGGGGTTTTTTTATAGATCCTCAGTCTGGAAACTTTATAATAGTATAAAGGTTCTGCTAATAAATTTTAAAATTTTTATTAATAATATTTCAATGAGCTTCCTGTAAAATTCTAAATTATAAACATATTATAAATGTTAGAAAATTATCTAGGTTAAATAATTGCTTTATTAATTTAACCAGTGTTACATTATGGATGTAAAACTGTTATATTTGTAGATAAAATATGATTATGGAGTGGTATACTGTAAGAGAGATATGACATTTCTGTCTAGTTTCATAGATATTGTTAATCATAGATTTTTTTCAATTCATCCTACAGCAACTATATTAACACCAGCCCCAGAGCTAGACTTGTCCAGGAGAAATCAGTCCATTTGTGATGTTTAGAATCAATAGGAGACTAAGTTAAGTGACAGTTTGCATACATATGCTCTTACAGCACACATTTATAGCATGTTTATAGATAATTAATTTTGTATTTGCCCTGCTTGGGACAAAGATAAGTGATGGCATGATGTGCAGAAACAGCATGGATGAGAGACAAAATTTTGACCATTAAAGGAAAGACATTATTTCAGTGAATATTGAAGGAATGGGATAAGATAGGAGCATTTTTAACCAAGGTCCTCCTGGTTAGTCACAGAAAATGAGCTGAAAGGCCTTGTCTCAATCTACGGAAGAGAGGAGGGATTTTACCTTACGTCTTGCAGATTTCCAGAAGCACAGGAAGATAAAATACCACTGCAAAGCCCTAGGTGGTCATTCTGTGGGTCTGATCCTCTCGTATTTTTCTCTAAAAGAAGGAATCTGGATAGATTAGTGATAACTGTGTAATCAATGAAATCTCTGCTAGAAGGGTTCAGGTGTTCCCAAGAGGACAGTTGCATTTCTTCTATTCTCTTTCCCCCCACTCTTCAAATCTAACTCATGCAATGATGAATAGTGAAATGATGAATATAACAGAAAGGAGGTAGAAAGGATGGAATAAGGTGATCCAAAATGTTCAGCTATGACATAGTTCTTAAACAGGCAGGTTAGAAAATGCAGTTCCACATGTCTGAATTCACATTAAGTCTGGCACTGGTTTTACCACATTAGAAGTCTTTACACACCAAAATAACTAAATAGTTTATCTGAATAAACCTTTATCCTAAACTATTATTAGACTGTGTAATTCTTCTGCTAGTCCAAGCCCCTAGTTTATTTTTAGAGAATAATTCTAGCCACTAGTAAGAATTTTAATCCCCTTTAATGAGCATTTTTAATCAAGAGCAATATGTTATTATGGCAGCAGGATCTTTATTTTTAGCCAGGAAGGCCAGATTGCTTAGAGGAAGAGATTCAGCTGGAAAGTCTTCACGTTTTTTAAAATCTAAATATTATGTGCTTCAGTATATGCAACAACAGGCCAATTTCTTTCCTGCCTTCCATCCTCCCTTCCCTCATTCCCTCTTCCTCCCTTTCCTTCTCTCCTTCTGCATTTTTGCCTTTCTTCCCCCTTTTCACATGGTGGAGTTCAGTAATTCCCTTTCCTCATCTTACAGAATCACCAAGATGTATAATACTTAAAAATACAAAAATTGGCATGTATAACATTTGTAAAATTTCTGTAGGCTGATTTTATTTCAAACCGAAGTCAAACGCATTAATCTGCATTCTAGTTTTAAAGCCATGCCAAAATAGGAGAAGGACTTTCTCCTGTTTCCTTTCCAGAGCATGAAATTATTGTGAAATGTTGCATAAACTGGATGGAAAATTTCCATCGAGTGCAGTATAGCTAAATATAGAGGTAGCTCAAGTTTATGCTGCACCAGAAACACACAGTTAAATTCATCAAACTCTGACCAAAAGTTAAAAAAAAAAAAAAAAATAAAAAAAAAATTGAACAGCACATATGATGCCAAGATATATTTTAATATACAACCTTAATTTATATTTCCTTTTCTTGTAGTTCTGTGGTTACTATCTAAACATATTCAGGCATTGACTTTTCCAGACAAAAAATCAGTTTGTCTCTCCGTCGTTCCTAAGAGCCTCATAAGTGTAATAGCTTAAACAAACTAAAAGGAAATGTTCAAGGAGGTATTCACTTTCCTTTCCTAGTGTTTGAGCTGTCTACAGTAAAATAAAGAATAATATGGTGATAGAGGTGGACAAAAATGTTTCTATTACCAGAGCTTCCCAATAGTTGTTCACATGAAAGAAGAAAAAGATTTATGTATTGTTAATGTGCCCTTTGGTAGACTGGATGCCTCCAGGTGTAAATAAAGAAAACCAGTAACCTATAATTAGTTCCTGAAAACTTACTTTACCTGTACTTTATATCTATTGTGAAAATTTGTAATTCCTTATAAACATTGTATACTGGGAACTAATCACAGAGCCATAGAATGGTTGGGATTAAAAGGGACCTTACAGATCACGTAGCTCCAACACCCTTGCCATGAGCAGAGAATTTTCCACTATAGTGGTTACTCAGAGCCCCATTCAGCCTGGCCTTGAACACCTGAGGGATGGGGAATCCACACCCTCTCTGGGCAACCTGTTCCAGTGTCTCACCACCCTCACAATAAAGAATTTCTTTTAATATCTAATCTAAATGCACCCTCCTCCAGGTAAAAGCCATTTCCCCTTATGAAAAGTCCTGCTCCAAACTCTTTGCAGGCACACACCCACCTCACCCCGTCTCCCCCGAGGTACTGGAAGGCTGCTATAAGGTGTTTCTGGAACCTTCTCTTGTCCAGACTGAACAACGCCAAATCTCTCAGCCTGTCTTGAGAGGACAGGTGCTCTGGCCCTGTGATCCCTTCTCTCCAGCGTGTCAACCTTGTCACACAGCTTGGTGTCATCATCAAACTTCCTGAGGGTGCACTCAGTCCCACTGTCCATGTCACCAACAAAAATGTTAAAAAGTGCTAGTTCCCATACTAACGCCCGAAGAACACCACTCATCACTGCTTTCTGCTTGGACATTGAGCTGTTAACCACAACTCTTTGAGAGCAACCATCCAGCCAAATTTTTATTCACCAAGTGGTCCATCCATCAAATGCCTGTCCTTCCAGTTTCGAGACAAGAATGTTATTCAGGACAATGTTAAATGCACAACAAATATTTTTGTCTTTATCTCTTCTTTTTTGCCATTCTTTACCTGTTACTGCTTCCACAGTTTGGTTACATTTCCTGCCAGGCCTAGGACTGGGACTTCTGTGATTCTGAGATTTGCTGATGAATTCATTTATGTCCTGACCTTTATGAAGTAATCAACCAATATAAGTACAAATCATTCTTCATGCCATTTTCTGAATTCACTTTTCTTCTCTTATCCATTATTTCTCATGCCTAAATTTACTCCTGCCTCTGACAGTCAAATTTTGTATCATCTTTTTTATTTTTCAGTCCGTGATGTATTATGTTTCTTAAGCATATTTTTTTCTGAATTTTATATAGTATCTAAACCAAAATTCAATAGCACAAGCAAAATCATTAAAACCCTAAGTATTAACAATTCCATTTTTTTTTTCCCTGCAACTGTCTTGATACTTGTATTGGACTGAGGTATGAAATTCCTCATATTCATTATCTAGATTTCTAGTACTTGTGTCCAAGCAGATAAGTACACTGCATATCTACAATTTTCTATCAGTGCAACACATGAGAATTTAAAAATAGCATATTTTAATTTCTACATTAAAGAAACACAACTGAAGCATTCTGAGATTTTATTTTTTTTATTTCATAGAGTTAACAATAAATTTCCATATTGAATACTACACTGAAGCAGTACTTTTAATTCATTTTTGCAGAGTATGATATTTTATAATGACAACTCAATGAGAAATAGTGGTGAGAAAGTAATTGAATTAACAGCATTGAAACATAAATATATAATCAATCTATTACAATTTTTTAGCTATTAAAAGCACCCTCCGAAAATGCATAAGAACAGCTGCCTAAAACTGTCATGAATCTTTTCTTTGTGAGGTCTGCACATGAAAAATACCTAAACATTGGTGAGGTTACCAAAGAAACATCTTCATAACAAGGTAAGGAATCCAAGTATATGATGCCTTTTCTTTAAGGAATTATGTACAATTGTACAATATGAAAATATCAACTTATCATAGTTCTTTGGTCTCAAGAACTTAGGGCTATCATTCTTTTTTTCTTTTTTTTTTTTTTTTCTTCTTATTTGGCTTTATAGTTGACCTGTTTATGAGCAACAACAACAAAAGCTGTTTGCATGTTATCCTCATATTTTTTACTCCTAAAATAGCACAGACCATTTGTTTATTATGCAACTGGTGGTCTTAAAGACTGGCGATTTTCATCCTGCCACATACCATATGAATGTGTGCTTTATCTAATAAAACCTCAGGAAAATATTGCATGCACCATGCATAGAAGAAGTAAATTTACATTTTCTATCATCACTCTCTGAAAAATTATACAAATACTTTTACTGTACTTATAAAATGAAGTAAATTTCATATAGCAGATATTTCAAAGGTGGTATTATATGTCAAGAGTAAAGAGATAAATGAAAATCTGGTCTATAAAAAGTGTCCCAGCATGTAGTTCCACTGACATTGTTCAGCAAAGTAGTTTAGCATGTGTTTTATGATTGTCTTCCAGTCAAGCTATCAGATACCGGGAAATGTTTTCACAGGGATCTAGCAGACAGAAAAACCAGCTTGACTTTTAGCAGGTTTTCATCAGGTGGAAGACCTGGAGGTGCATGGTGGGTACTGAATTATATTCTGTGAATTAGTTTGAATTTTCTGCCATGTACTGGTTTCTCTACGCTGTTCTCATGAGACCTCGCCTGAACTCCTGCATCCAGCTCTGGGTTCCCCAATGCAAGAAAGATATAGACCTGTTGGACTGTGTCCAGAGGAGGACCAAGAAAATAATCAGAGGGCTGAACAACCCTCCTATGAAGGCTGAGAGAGCTTCTCAGCCTGGAGAAGAGAAGGCTCTGGGTGGATATTATTGAGGCCTTTTAACACTTAGAGTGATCTTATAGGAAAGACGGAGAGAGACTTTTCACCAAGGCCTTTAGTGACAGGGACAATAGTTTTAAAGAGGAAGAGGCATATTTGGATTGTGTACAAGAACTTTTTTTTTACAATGAGGATGGTGAGACAATGTATCAAATTACTCAGAGAAATTGTGGATGCCTCATCATTAGAAAAGTTCTAGGCAAGGCTGGATGGGGCTTTGAGTGACTTGGTCTAGTGGAAGATGTCCGTGCCCATGGCAGGGGAGTTGGAACTAGATGATCTTTAAAGGTTCCTTCCAACCCAAACCAGCTCATGATTCTATGATCCTAAAGTAAATATTACTAAAATAACTTTTTGTATTCCACTGCTCTTAGACAAATACATAAAATAAGTAAATCATACTAAATTTTTTTTTATTTATAGTTGGTGAAACTGCTATAATTAATCTCAACCCACCTAGACATCAAGCATATCAAACATAGTTTTAATATGAACTACATGGCTTATGTTTGAATGATTCAAAATAAATACTCTGGAAAATTCAGATGTCTATTGTGAGATGTTTCATTCATTTTGGCCAGAGTGTTACAGATCTATGCACATAGAAAAAAAAATTAAATCATATAATAAAGAACATAATTTGTTATCAGCATTTTTCTGATAGAAGAGTTGCCTGTTTTCATCCTTTTGTGATGGTAGACTCTATATCAAATGTTTTAATTATACTTTTGATATTTCCTCATGCTGATGAAAATCCAACACTTTTATGACTGTTTTCTATAATTTAATATACAGAAATAATTTGAATATTTTATAGTGACATACCGAACTGAAATTACTAAGAATATACAAAGAACTTTTGTGACTATTTTTTCTAGCAGTCAGTGAGAAGACAGTTGATATTGCTTTCCATGGGAAGAAAAATATTTTTTCTAATAAATATTAAAAAATATTTGTAATACTTCTTTTTTATTTTTATCTCAATTTCCAAAGGCAAGAATGATTAGCAGAAAGTTGGATCTTGCTTTTTTATTTTGGAAAATGTGTCCACATATGTGCATGATAAGAATAGCCATGCCACATTTTAAGACTGTGAATTTTTATCAAATGAGGAACATACCAGTGCATGTGGCTGTGTGCAAGCTCATGTTTGAACACAGACATCTGTATAGAAAGTATTGAATGCATACATGCAGTGAAATTTTTTAGGAAGATTTATGCAACCCAGCATTTTTATGTGAATCATGTTCACAGTCAAAGTCAGCAATTCTCTCTCACTTATCTGTTAGATAATGAAAGAACCTGTTGCTTTCCTTTGCCTTGTGCTTGACTTGTCCCAGATGCAAGAATGAACTAGAAAACAAAGTGCTTTCCCTATTATGCCCTTACTGATTCAAATCCTGCTTCTCAGATTTTCTTCCAAAAATTTCTTCCAGAAATGTTAAGAAATATCTGAAGAAAATTTGTGCAGTCTCACTTGGTTTTAATGAATGATGAAGAGTGGGAGGAGACATTAATTTTAGACTTTCATTGTTTACTGGATATTTTCACATAGAAATGGAAGTCAAAAGTCATAAATATGGCTAATAAAGCTTTCAGAAACTGCCATTCTGAAATAAATGGTATTCAATATGAGACGTGTCCAGTGAAAGATAAATTCTTTTTTGTTTGTTTGGCTGTTTTTATTCTTGGGTTTGGGTTTGTGGGTTTTTGGTTTTGGTTTTTGGGGTTTTTTTGTTTGTTTGTTTGTTTTTTTCCCACATATGTGAAAATATTGAGGACTTTCAAAGATTTATGAGAGCTTGAGCTCAAGGGTACTGAGAATCCTATGAATAGTAAGATGTTTGTATGAAAACAGAGGCAGACTAATTTATAATTTCAGCTTTGAACCTGTGAATTTTGGATCTGTTAGTATCTGTAGAGATACTTTTGCTGTTACACTTTCTTTTTTCCTCCAAGCTAGAGTTCAGTTTTGGTAAACTGACATTTTTCTCAATGGACTATGGGAAGTTAAAAATGTTGTCTGTACTTCAAGAAATTAACAGGGGTTAGAATACATAAGCCTTGATTTTCACTTTTCTCAGCTTAAAATATTTGTTAGGTTTAAACCATTAAAACATTACAAAGCAGCTTCAAAAACAATCAACTCGCTTTTCTTCTAAGGAAGAAAATGCTCTTCATATAATACTGTACTATTAATCTATGCATATAGCTGATCTTTTTTGTCCCTTTCCAAGTGTTAATTATATTTGCTTGTTTTATAGTCTATTTTATTAAAGTGTGGCATGAGTTTTCAAACACACGGTTAGTAGTTAAGCATCTCATTAGCACCAAAACCCAAAGGTGGATATGTGCTTGGTTGCTACCTTTCACTGGAACCTTTAAATTCTGATTCTTCTCTCATGTGTGTTTTTCACAGTAATCTTCCCACATTCTTACAAAGCCTTTAAAGCACCTAGGTAATAGTCTCCAACAGAGGCACAACATTTTTGCTGATGAATGGTGTTTTTGCTGGAAATGGTCTAGTTCCATTAAACGACTGCAGAGCTATACCAGATTTGCATGAAGTTCACTGAGAAATAACCAGTAGTGATTATCTTGACATCCTTACACAGTTCAGTCTACAGAGACTGTCAAGTATTCATCAATAAACAGTCAAACAAATCAGGTACATACAAGGACAGAGCAGGAAGCTGCATAATTAAGCAAAACCTGAAAAAAATATGCTTCCTTTATCTGGCGTTTCTGAATGCTCTACAGCTGACACATTAACAGACTTCTGTTGCAAAACAAAACAGAGCAAAGATGTACTTTTCCAATAGCTCAGTACTGTAACAAATCTGTGCCCTTTCACAGCGATATGAGATTTTACATCCTTGTAAGCTTCTGTTGCCTGGCACAAGATCAGCTTCTCACCTGCCACTTAAATTCTGCAGCCCTTGGTACCAATGCAATGTACCTAGAAGTTCTGTGTTTATAAAAGCAACATAGTAATTTGGATCCCTGGACCTGAATTATTATCATACTTCCAGTCTCTTCTCTTCCTTACAGAGTAGCATTCTAAATTGCTAAATTGTCTAAATTCACTATCTTTGATAGATGTTTCTTACTGATATTTCATGCAAAATCCTGTTGGTTACTTTTAGTTATACCGGGCTGTGAATCATAAAACCATTTTCAGTTTTTACATCTGTTATTGGAAAATGTAAATGACAGTCACAGCAAACTTGGCCCAATCTTTTTTTCCCACAACTCTAGAATTTATTTCCTTTCATTGCTGCAGGCCATAAATACTGAAAATCCTAATTAAAACACAAAGTTTGACTCTGTTCTCTTCAGGGATTACAGAAACTAAGTGAAAGGAATGTGAATTAAAAAATTATACTGTTCCCAACAAAGACACCCTCAGAGTTTTAAATTGTTAACTTTTCTTTGCTCTGGGATCATGTACCTTGTAAGGGAAATAGTTACTGTGGAAAAACTAATGAATGTAGACATCATTCAAACCAGTTTCACACATACACAAAGTGTCAATGGGAATAGAATTTCAGACAAAAACATCTAAGCAATTATGCAAGGAGGAAAGAATTATATTTGGTAGATACAAAGACAGCTTTGTTGCCTCTGACTTCATAGAAATAAGCGCACTTGTGTTTGTGTGTGTATGTAAAGTATGCCTTACAGTAGTAATAAGGCTTCACCCCTTGAACAAACCAGGCAAGAAAACTGACACATTTTCCAGAGCTGATGTCAAGAGTTGTAGGTCAAGGTCAGGGTAAACATAATACCTTCCTCCCTGTTCAAGGCAACTTTGATGGCAACTTTGATTGTTGCCTCTCCTCTTTTTTTTTTTTTTTTTTCTTAAAGGTGACACTCTCCAGTTGAAAAGGGGAAAGTAGCTGTATTTGCCAGAATCTTGCCTGGCTGCAGCCTCCCTGTTGATAAGAAAACCACAAAAAAATCAATCTAAGATTGTGTTCGAGTTGCTCTTACAACAAATGATAGCCAATTTTTTTCATGGGGTGTATTTACTTTGTGAGTTATATTGTATAAAAAAATCAAATGTTAACAAGAGCTATGGATACAGGCAATTAACCAGATTCTAATATTGTATCAAAATAAATTAAAAACCAAATGACTGAGGTTTTGCAAGTGGACCGTGATTTTCCATGGTATGTGATTTGGCTGATCTTACAGTGTTTTATAAAAGATTTCACAGTGTTTTAACAGAACTGACGTGGGCTTTTTTAAGGCTATCAAAATATTTCTAGAAAGATTAGCATAGAAGAGAATAGAGTAGACTATTTCAATTGGAAGGGACCTACAATGATCATGTGGTCCAATGGCCGGATTAATTTAGGGCTAACCAAAAATTAAAGCATGTTATTAAGGTCATTTTCCAAATACCTCTTAAACTCCCATGGCCTTGGGGCATTAACCGCCTCTCTAGGAATCTGTTTCACTGTTTAACCAGCCTCTCAGTACCAAGAAATGCTTCTTAAAGTCCAGTTGAAACTTCCCCTGGTGCAGCTTTAAATCATTCTTGATTTACTTATAAGATAAATGGTTAATAGAACCCAATAGCTTTCCACTCCAGAAACGCTTTATAGCCCACCTATATTTACAATGCCAATGGGAAATAATATGCAAATGCAGGGTTTTTTCAATTTTTTCAACTGTGAAAGATTTTACAAGTAATAAACCTATGTGGTATTGTATTTCACCTCTATTATTTTAGCTAAATCTGGAAAACATTGGTGAGATTTTTTTCAGTCTATTGTGATACCCAAAACAACCACGATATATTGTTTTCTCTTACCTTTTGGTGTATGTTCTCAATTAACTACAGTCATAGTGACCTTTTACTAAGGTACTAAGTACTGGTGTAAGAGTACTGGTGTTCAGGTCTTAACTGCACACCCAATTTTTATGGAAGAAAATGATGTTTCCTTAGTAATCAAATCATTGGCCTATCATTAAAAAAGTGGTTAGGATCTGAACTTCTTCAATAAACAGTTATTAGTTTCTGCAAAACACTATTTTTTTTTTTTTTTCTCTCTCTCTCTTCTGGGTTTTCTCTGCAGTACTGCAGAAAAAAATTTGGTCTCTTCTATGGAGGTCTAATATCCCAGGAACACAGAGAACTGCTATGTGTATCCAGCTACCAATGGCATGACTGTGCAACCTGTTCATTGTGCTCAACACTATGTTCCATTAAAGTAATAGATCTGAATAAAAAAGCACTGCAGAAAGACATTTTAAAGGACAGATTCACTACACCTAAGTCAAGCGGTCCTTCAGTTAGCAACCTGTATTCTCTAGACAG
Source organism: Margarornis squamiger (assembly GCA_035222235.1). NCBI lineage: Eukaryota > Metazoa > Chordata > Aves > Passeriformes > Furnariidae > Margarornis > Margarornis squamiger. Next base: position 82,080,712 of record JAWWTY010000001.1, read on the forward strand.
TCGTTAGGGAGAGAAAGTATTCCAAATGTGAAATTCAACTCATGAAAGGTCTGAACTATGATTCTTTCTCTATTGAAAATACTTCTTTATGAGAGCTGGCTGGTCTGGCTACTCTTAACAGTGTCACAAAGCTAACCACAGTTTCTTATACACTTAAGTGTTCAGATTATTTAGTAAAATTCAACAAGAATATAAGCACTAAACTCAGGTGGGATTTTTGGTTGTGTTCTATTACCATAGATTAGTTTAGACTTCTTTGATTTTGACAATTTTAAACTAGTCTACACTAGACCGCAAAAGTTGGGAGACACCTATAGTGCTCATCTGAGCAATTCAGGGTTGACCAAAAGTTAAAGTTAGCTATTATTAAGGGCATTGTCCAAAAAACCTCTTTCAACATCTTCATAAATTACTTGGATGCAGAACTTAAAGGCATACTAAGTAAGTTCGCAGATGATACTAAATTGAGAAGAACTGTGGACTCCCTCAAAGACAGAGAGGTCCTGTAGAGAGACCTTGACAAACTAGAGTGCTGGGCAATCACTTATCTTATGAAGTTTTAACAAAGACAAGTGCTGGATTCTGCACCTGGGAAGGGGCAACCCTGGATGTCTGTACAGACTGGGGAAAGAGATGCTGCAAAGCAGTGCCATGGAAAGGGACCTGGGAGTCCTGGTCAATGACAACTTGAATATGAGTCAGTAGCTTACACAAACTTCCTACATTCTTTCTTCATGTACTGTTCTTTCTAGCAGTCTGATTATCCTGCTTGCTACCAAAGAGTCTGGTCTGCTTCTATAGCATATATATATATATATATATCTATAGCATATATATATATATATATATGTTATATATATATATATATATAATGTTAACACGGAACTGAACACTTTCAGAGGCTGTAATGTTCACATCTTTACAATTTTCAATTTTACAGACAGAAAATTCAGGATTCAGATTTACAAACATAGTTGTTACAAGATTCAGAATCACTACGCATTTCTTGTCCTCTGTTTCAGGAATACTACTCTCAAAATGGCCTTCAGAGCCACTAAATGCCTAGTATGAGGTGGATCTGTGCTAAGCACTGACTTTTTACTTTTAACTATTAAATTAGCTTATTTATGTTAGACTTTCACAAGAGTCTTTATCCAATCAAGAATCTAATTTACGTAAATAAATGAGTCTGATTCGCATCTCATCACTTTGGAATTAAAGTAAATGTAAGGCATATAATGTACCCCAATTTAGAGTGCTAGAAGCAGAAGTGATCAATGGAATAATTGTAAGATATCTGGTTTCTACTTGCAATAAAAGCCTTTAAGTTACTGATCTATGGATGATAAGAAAAAAGCAGAATTGGTGAATGATAAGTCCTGGCACTGAGTTGAAAGAGTTCAAATGAAATAAAAAAAAACTGAGAAGGAGAAAACAAGTTAGCCAACGTAGATTTGGGTTAGATGTAGACCTACAAAAGTTGTAAGTTATTTTTTGTAATAAGTTCGATATCAATATAATATACATATACTTTAAACCAGAAATCCAGAGCATAATATAAGTTAAATATGAGGAGCTTCAGAAGTTGAGATAATATATGGCAGCTGGGCAATGAAAGCAAATTCAAATCACTGTAGAGAAATGCAAGCTAATGTATAACTGAAGGAACAATTTGAACTTACACAAACTGATGGATTCTAAATTAAGCGTAGCCATCCTAGAAAAAGTAAAATAACTAATAAGGATAATTTTAAAAACCACAGGGAAAACATCTGTTGAATGCCTACTGGCTGTCAATAAGAGAAAGCAAGTGGTAGAATATTATGAAATGAATAAAGTAAAATACTGAAAATACTGTGTCAGAGGGATAGCTTTACTTTGATATAAGAAAAACAAGTATAAAATTCAGGAAAAGACAGAAAAAAATTAAGAGTTATTTTACTCTGTTACGGTAAGGAGATATTAAATAACAGAACTCTGAAACCAGATGAACAGCTGATTAAAATTGCCGTAGTGCCTTTGATATTGTTAGTATTGTGCAATTTACAGCAGCTGAAAAGTTCGCCACTAAGTTTAAAGAAGAGATGAATACCAGATGACTGACTGAGAAGTATAAAATAACAAACGGTTTAAAAGAAATTATATGTTCTTCTTTCGCCTGTTAGTTACAAGAATAAAAGACCAAACACTTCAATAAAGAAAAAGAAACAAAAGTAGTTACAGTGAAAAAACCACATATGGAGTGGGGGTTAAAATAAAAGCATTTTATTAGAAATTGGTATTGCAAAGCAGTGAGGCATGTATTTTGTTCTCCAACACATAGATACAGCTTCTGCAACAATCTTTTTCTTTCCTCTTGATTTGGAACCTCTTTTCATTCTCATGTCTTTTCTTCATACATTTCTTAGCAAGGCCTGCCCTAAAATATAATTTTTGCAATCAACATTTAAAGAGATTACTACTGAAATAAGCATGCTGGAAGAAGAAAATTCACTGTTAGTCCTAAAATAAACAGGCAAACAGGTAGAAGTCACAAATAAAATTCAGACAACAGTAAAGCATGAAGAATTGTTTAACTGAAGTAATGGAAAATGTCATCTGGTCTACAACCCTGAAAACAACAAGAGTGACTGATTTCTTGTGACACTACATGTACATCAACTACCTTCTTTGTTCTTAATTTAAAAATAAAATTAATAATGGTTTTTTCATCTTAAAAAAAAAAAAAAAAGTCGGGTACATTTCTCATGTGAGGCTGACTTATCTTTTAATTTGTTTTAAAAAGACAAAATGATCTCCAGGTGAGGTTATTTAAAATGAACCTAGTCTTGTATTGTTTGGTGAACCAGCCCGAACAATATAAGTGACAAGTCAGTCAGTTGGAGACTGGTGAATTAGGAATTCTGTTCAGTGTTAGATATCTAAATCCTTTTAGATAGCATCTTCCTCTGGAGGTCTGAAACATTACCTGCTTCTTTCTATTCACCAGATAAGAGAGGTGCACTTGTAGGATGTAAAGTTCAGAAAACATCCAAACAGTACATGAAAACACATTATTCAAGTGAACAGTGTATAAATCTACGGATAAGAAATTATCACTTTTTTTTTTTTAAACCAAATCTTTCTTTCATACATTATTTGCACCTTTCTGTCCCTATCATTCTCATATTTATGGGCACATTGAGAGAACTTTTTGTTCCTTTATATATATTTTGCTATGCTTTTAAACAAGGTTGTTATTATTATTTCCATTGCAATTGTTATTTATAAAAAAAAAAAAAAAAGTATTCATAGAGAAAATATGAATGTTACACAAGGTCAAAATTTTCTCCTCTAATCCACATTAGTAAAGGAAAAATCACAGTAGATTATATTCCTGCATTTTGAATACACCAATCTATTGTAATGGTTATTCAGTAGAAATTTTTCTGATGTTACTGGATCTGGAAATGGAAGGAGATCCAGGTGATCTTTACAAGATAACTAGTATCAGTGCCTCAGATACATTTTTGTCTCTGAAATGTTGAAAATTAGTTAATTGAAGAAAGACTGTGCTACTTAGGAAATATATTGTTCAAATATAATTAGGACTGGGTTGGGGATTTTGTTTGTTTTGTTGTTATGGGGGTTTTTAAAATCATATTAGGGAGCATACTTTAGTGGAAAAAAGTAGAACACCTTAAGTTTTACTCATGGTACAAATTTGCCACACTCTAGGAAGGACAGAAATCATCACTCTGTGTAATAATCTTGAATCTATCACAAGTACTCTTCTTTATTGAAACACAGAATTTGGTCAATATAAGATGCTGCAGTTAGAATTCTGTATTATTGCATATTACTAAATAAAAGAAGATAAATGGAGTTGAGGCTGGACATTGTTAAATTCTTTCTGCATGAAAAGTTTTTGCAACAGTCTCCAAATATGTAACTTATATGAAATATATATCCTAGTAGCTTTTTTATAATAAAAAGTTAAGTAAAGAAAAAGTAGACACATTGCAATTATGGACCTTAGTTGTCTGAGTAGTGAGAATAGAAAATGTTTTGAATGTAAACAGAACAAAGTAGAGAAATGTTAATGATCTGTACCTATGTAAATGGTGCATGACAGATTGATTGTATATTTTCCAAGATCTCTTTCAAGTGCCACTTTTTTCCCTCTGGTATAACTGAAATGCCTAAATAACTAAAGACTACAATGTCTTCTATTTAAAATATAATTTTTCTTTTTTTTTTTTTAATTCATTTTTTCACACTTTTTTTTGGACTCACATAACAACAATATATATTTGTTAATGTAGCAAAATCAAATTCCAGCTCTTACAGACTTAGATTTTCCAGTTGTCTTAAGTATTTAATAAATGTTTTGTTTCCATTTTGGGGAAAAGGAGTGAAGCCCAAAGCTTTGAAGAAGAGATCACATAACCTGTAATGAGGTTTCTCAGTGTTTCAGAAGAAGGGAGGGTAAAGACGCCTTCAACATTCCTGTGGTTTGGAGTAGTTTCACAATTGGCGTCATATTTGTGGACATTTACAAGTATTTGTTTACTTTCTGCATATTGGTATTGTTTATGTATCACCCACTCTCACTGTGGTAGAAATGGCTTATTTCTTTAGTACCTCACCTAAAACCATTTAAACTTTAGGTTTCAAGTTTAAGCTAGCTGTCTGGGCTCTGTCTCCAGTTAATGAAAGCAAAAGGAGAAGCCTCTCAAGGTAGATATTTAAGACACCGGTAGAGACTCAAATTCTTAACCCATTTCCCCCTCTCAATCTCTCTTTCCATTTCCTTTGCCCCACTCATGACCTCAGAGATTGGTTCATTACAGTCCTGCTGTAATTCCTGTATTCCTGCTGTAAACAGCCCTTGCCTCCTCCAACCCAATATGTCTTTCTCCAGCATCTGGAATGCTCACAATATCTAATTTTAATTCCTAGGGCAGAGTCAGTTTTGTATCATAAATTTTTGCTGTGCTCATTAGAAGACTTGCTGAGTGGTTGAGCTCCCAGACCTAAAGGCATGTGGTATTTGGTTACTCTAACGACCTCTTTACTAATTGTGTTTTATCTATTGAGTCATGTACAATATGGAGATTTTAGATGTTTCTATAGTTAATGCTTTGATATAGGATTGCTAAACAAATACAAACTAGAAATATAATACTTTAGTATTTAGTAAGAAAGACTAAACAAAAGTCAGAATACAAGTCTGAATTTCAGGCCAAAACTAGGAAAACCCACCTTTCACACTCTGTTAGAACAAAAGTAAAGACTGTTCACATAAGCCATGTGAGAAAGATTCAAACTAAGATCCTGCAATTTTTTTTTGCTTCCAGAGTTGTAACAAATTTTGCATAATTCCATCTGAATCTCTAGGGAAGTTTCTTTATTTCTCTCACCTAAGAGGTCTTGCTGTCTACATGCTTCTTGCTCTTTTCAAGAATCAGTTCTCTAGTCTAGCTCCAGACTGTCACTGTGTGCTCAGAGGCTTGTCACCACATTCCATACCCTGATGCTTCACCAAAGAGTTCCACACCTGTGCCCTGACAGAGAACATGACATCCATCCTTCTATTCAGAAAGTTTCATCACATGTGACTGTAACAACCAGGGAAAGACAAACATCCAAGTTTTTTCTCACTTGTTAAGCCGTTCAACCTAAAATACTTTAAACAGTAAATAAACACAAAGGAGCAGTTGATGTTGCCTAGTGCTGAGGACTTACTCTTTTATTTTGTAGACCATGCTTGTCCTATTCTGACCTCAATCTTTCTGTTGCTCAGACTACTCCTTAGAGATCACTGCACCTCAACACTGTGATGAAAATATGTCTGAGGGCTTTGCAGAGAAATCTTTTGCCTACTACATCTTTAGCACCCAAAACCAAGAAGTGCCCCTAGGCAAGCATTACACTGTAGAGACCTGTCTGGAACTGGGAAAGGTGCTGTAAGCTTCACAAACTGTTAGCTATTGCCATAACAAAAAGCACAAATACCATGTATGTCAACTCCTTTTGAAGAACAGCAAACAGTGACAGTCATAACTTTAGAACTAGTCATTGTTTATTTCCTTTTATATATGGATATTAGATTCACTTGTGCAAAATATAAACCTGCTTCTTTAGGACAAATAACGAATAAATCATAGCCTGAATAGTAAGATCTAATAGCTGAGACGTTTGGCAAAATTATATTCAAATCTCCCAATAGACAACAAATGCAATGAAACTTATTTTTAACAGATTTCAAAGCATAAATTTAAAAGCATTTTCTGTATTTTTAACTTTTTACTGTGATGTTCTTCTCACTGCACTAAGATTTAAATTGCACTTGTTTGTTTATTGTTTAAAATTACATTAATGCAGGAATTTTGTATGTATATATGCAATATAGAACCGTTGTCTTCTGAAAAGCAAATTAACAAATGGAAAAACAAAACTCCCTTGGTAAGAAGACAAGACTGAGGGGAGACCTCATTGCAGTCTATTACTTCCTCCTGAGGGGAAGAGGAGTAGGCACTGATCTTTTCTCTGTGGTGACCAGTGATAGGACCTGAGGGAATGGCCAGAGGTTGTGTCAGGAGAGCTTTAGGTTAGATATCAGGAAAAGGATTTTCATCCAAAGGGTGATTGAGCACTGGAACAGGCTCCCCAGGGAAGTGGTCACAGCACCAAGCCTGACAGAATTCAAGAAGCATTTGGACAATACTCTCAGACACATGGTGTGACTCTCAGCTGTGGTCCTGTGCAGAGACAGCAGTTGAACTTGATGATACTTGTGCATCCCTTTCCAAAGCAGCATATCCTGTAATATGCTTAATTCTGTAATAAATAAATATATGTAGATATTCATATATTAATTGGATCAAGAGTTTTCCAGGACTGGTAGATTAAGACAGAGCTAGGGTCTAGTCTAATTCATCTAGTCTACTAATTTTTTTTTCTAATTTCATGTGTCTAGTGTGCACTGGTCCTCCTAAATAGATTTAGTTCTACAGTCAGTGGAAAGTGGCTTTTAAAGGCTTCCAGAAGGAAACAATTTTAACTTATCATGGAGGCTTTTTTTATTGAAGTCTTTTCCAATGGTCCCTATAACCATGGCCCTGTGATCACTGGCTTGGGATTCTCATTTAGGTTGACAAGGAATGATTGACCAAATCATGGAATCTGTTTTGGTTTTTTTTTTTTTTTTTGGGGGGTGGGGGTGGTTTATGGCACCAGATAAAGGCCAAAATAACATGCCTTCTTGTGGGCTACTTCCTACCCAAAAATATTAGAAGAAAAAAAAAATACTGTTCTAGCTGTGCTAAATGCTGTGCAAACACACCATTTGTAGGTCTTAAGTACCAAACTCTAGTTTAAAGGTAAAAGAGACAATAACATATCCAAATGAATCCATTTCAAATATGGAGCTTTCACACATGTAGACAAGTTTAAAATAAGGAGTGAAAACAAAACTCAGAAACATATACTCTACTACATGATATGCTTAGAATTATTTTTTTAATTGAAGCTCAAGAATCTGCTCTTACGTGTGATAAATTAGAGTGTCACATGATGGAAAATAATCTGTTCCCTAATGTCTTTCCAGTACCACTACAGTAGGAGTTATTATCATGTTGGTATTGTTACTTTAGAAAAGACTGGTAATTCTTTGGTAACAGTGAGCAGATTAGAACCGCCTTTTTGGCTTTGCTGCACAGAAAGGAGTCCAAAAGAAACTCAAGCCAGCAGTGAGGCTTTATGCTATCCTGTCATACTGAGACATTAATTTTCAATGTTTTACTTTAACCATTACCAGTGTCTTTTTTAAAACCTATCATTTATTCATTTCTTACTAGAAAATGTTTTAATAATATTCACTGTGCGTGACTGAGTTATCTGGCTTTTGCATGGATAATCGTGTCCTTTGGGCCACACAGCATGTTCATGTTCACAGTTCTTAGGAATAAGCACTCGTGGATCAGAGTTTCTGCATCCGTGCTACAAACCATTTGGCCTGCAGCAGCTCTGACTCTATATAGTATCCCTGAAATATAACTATCACTTTGTGCAGACTTTTTTTTCAGTTCAAGGAATGCAACATAATGTGGAGGTTGCATTATAGTTCATTGTTTTTTAAAAGATGAAAAAAGAGTTTGGTGTGAGAATATGAAGAGGCTTCTGAAGTTGTACGGATTGCTGGGATAAATGTTTGTAGACTTGGAAGAGAGAAAAAACCCTTGGTTGCTACTATCCCGTTTGAACAGATCAGAAGTGAACCAACCAGTGCCCAAGTATTTTCCTGGAGAACATGCTTTTAGAAATCCAGATCATTCAGGGAGGAAAGGAACACTTAAATGGTGTGAGAAAAGGATTTTAGGCTTGTAATTGTTCTCTGGATCTTTTATTTATTGCAGTAGTACTCAGACTCCTTCATTGTTTTAACATAATTCACAACAGAAAAGGCTGAAAAGAGAATTCTGTATTTCAAAAATCCAGATAGTGAAGTTATTATTTTACTTATTTTTTAAAAGGATTTTTCTGTAGGTTTTTTTTTTTTCCAGAAATATAAGTGCCAAAATATCACAGTAAGCTACAGTGCTAATACATGAGTACACACAAGCGAAATCACTGTGATTGCTGGCAGTTATGTATGTCATGCTCTCATTTTAAAAAAATTCTAATTATTTGCCATTGTAGCAATGGAGTGAGAAACAAAGCAAAAGGAGACATATTGTACATGATGTATCATGGACAGCAACTTTTGTCCTTCATGAATTAATAAAACATCAAAATGTTCATCACATGGAAAAACAAACTGGAGCCTAAAAGAGAAAGTGAAAAATACCAAAGAAAACTTATGAAGTGGTACTTTACATTTATGTTTAATGTTTTTTCACATAATTTTTTCAGCTTTTTTTTCTACAGACAGTAAATTACATTAATTTACCATCATAAAAGCATCAATAACTATTATTTTTATGGGATTACTAATCTTTGTTCTCTCTTGCAAATGTCATTATAAGCACTAACACTAAGCTCAACTATGCTGCTGTTATTCTTAGGAAAGCCACTTCTCAGACAGTGGTCTCACATATTAGTTTATGAAGAATACAGAACACCAAATTTTCTAAATGCTTTCATTTTATTAAATTAGTTTCTAACTTTGCATATGTCTTGAAACTCAGCATGAAAGTCTATAGTTTTCTTACTGTCCTTTAAAACCTATGCCTATGTATTATGACTTCCACGATGGAAAATACTAATCATATCTGAAGTATTCTGTAATGCAATCTGAATTATCTATCACTGTTATATCTCGGTTACCCACAGACACAGCTGGAAAGATGGAAAAAAACCCTATGATTTTTTGTTGGTTCTTTTTCCTCATCATGAGATATTGATGTGATTGTTAAATAGATAAACTGGTGAATATTAACCAACAATAAACTCTTTTGTGCATTTAGCAACTAAGGGTGAAAATAACACAATAAAATAAAGCTACAGCACAGTTAGAGCCTGAAGGATTATTTTTAACTGTTGACATTTATATTGTGATCATAGAACAGGCTTGACCTGAATGGCTATGTCATATGCATTGAACACATTTAAGTGCTTTCAAGAGCTAGGGCTGATATCAGAATAGGACATTTTCAGGTAACTACTGGAGGCAACTCAAAAAAATAATGCTTCTAGTGTTTTCCTATTTTAAAAAGCAAATTTCCTGAAGAAGGTACTGAAGGTGATATATCTGAAATACACACAGCACTGGAAAAAGTTTATTTCATCCTTAGGAGAATGGAAATTATACAACCATGATTTCATATGAGGTATTAAAAAAGAACATATACTGCTGTCAGACTATGGTGTTTTGAGGTATAATTGTAAAGATACAAAGATGTTCTTGCAGTTAAAGGTAAGAAAATATTAATATTTTCATCTGTTCATTTGGGCCAATTGGCTAGACTGGGACTATCAAATGATGATGTGGAGAATACTGAGTATTCTGGGGGTTTTATTTTTTTGTTTTTGTTTTTTGTTTGGTTGTTTTGTTGGTTTTTTTGGGTTTTTTTATCTGTTAGAGAATGTGCTACTACAGGTGTTCATCAGAATAATTATAACAAAGATTTTGAGTAGTAAACAAAACTCCCCCTTCTGCTGCTTGTGCCCAGCTGCAGTTCTGCCACAGAATTTGTCAGTAGTTGTGCCCGTCTCTGCAGAAAGAGAAAAGAGACCAGCAAGGCATCTATCTTTCTTTTTATTTTGTTGTCCCTTTGGTAAGACACCTGGAAAAGGGGTTCAATGTTTAATCATTATCACTAGCACACAGGCGCACATATTCATTTGTTTAGTGCACTTCATGACTTTCATTTAAGAATGTGACTTAAGGAAGAGTTCAAAAATATGCAAAAGAAGATGTGACAATTTAGGCTGGTAATATTGTGTTGACTGTATATAACAGTCTGGTTTTAGGCACCTGTGTTAAATACACGCTCCTGCAGAACAGCTGATCAAAAGTAGTTCCCATTTAACTTGTCTGTTTAGCACAAAGAGAAATTCCATATACTTGTTTTTCTCTAATTCTTCAGTGCCTTAGGGGAAAGGAAAGCAAATGGCAATTTACCATAACTTTAGCTGGAGGTCCCTTATTCTTCCTTTCCTGAAAGTTTTCCCATTATTCACCTGCTTTTAAATATGCTTAGCAAATAAATGTTCCCATGTGTTTAAAAATACTGAAAAGTGTTTTCACTACTACAAGTTGTCCTGGATTTCAGAGCTAGGGATTTTAGAGCTTGCTATCAGATTCTAGGATATGCTTTTTTCCTGCTGGTCCTAGAATCACTTTCTACTTGGTCATTCTTCTTTTCATGACCTGCAAAACTATTTTCAGCAACCCTTTGAAGAAAATTAATTGCATGGATCCCTAAAAAACCCTTTAATGTCTCTGTGTATGTTACTGGGTTGAGTGGGTTCTTTTTGTCACTATTGCCAGAAGCTGTCAAAGAAAATAGTCTTGCACAGTAAAAAGAAGATTAAAGACAGCTCAGCACTGTAAATCGAACAAGGCAACACATATATAACAGTTTATAATTAAAATATAGAAAAAATCTAAATATAAATTGGAAAGTAAAAATTTGAATACTCATAATTCTTGTTCTTAAAAAATTAAATGTTCCTCTTGTAAACCCTAAGGCATTTTTCTCCTATTTTATTTCCTATAGCAAGAATATTGCTGCCATGTATATTCGTGCTGGTGGAATAAATTTCCACATTGGATTCAAATGCACAGTCCCTTTTATTACATACTTTGACTTCTTCAGTACCAACACTGGAGAAAGTGCAAGAATTTCATAATAGATGGATACACATCCCAACATCCTTCCACTTTTCATAAGCCCAAATGGAGTTCTTACTAATTAAAATTACAACTGTCCATGAAATGTGGTATCAAGTTTCCCTTTTGAAAGCTTTTAATAGTATTTGCACCTTTACTGTTCTTACAAACATTTAGTTGTCTTTGAGACTAGTAAACTACTTGCCTTTAACACCATGATGTGAAAACTTGTTCTATAGATACACTGAGTTACTATCCTTTAACATTTTTTTTAAATTCATAGTTCTCTGTTAATTTCTCACTAAACTTACAAGTGTTCACAGACAGGAAATATATTTTTCATCCTTCTCTATAGTTTGTTATTATGAGCAAATTGTCAGAAAACAGAGACAGATGCTTATAACAAAAAAAAAAAACAACAAAAAAACAAACAAAAAGAACCCCTCATTGAAACAGTTTATAATCGCACTATAATTGATAAGAACTACTCTATCTGGTTTACACCTCCTCCATTTCCAAAATCACCCTGAGATTTTTCTGTCTTTCTTGATGTGTGATTTTTCCTCCATTTCAATATCATTCTTCTCACTCTTCTTTGAACACCCATAAATTCTGCAATACTATTTCTGAAAAGAGGTGATGACTGCTAAATAACTGGTAGTGTGAAAGGAGGCACATGACTGGACTGTATAATCAAATAACTTTATACTCTGAATGACCATTTACAGTTTTGGTCCCTCCTTGGAGCTGTATTGAGGGTGCTCCAAAAAATGCCTGTTGGAGGGAAGGAGTATGCAATGAACTGGCACAGTCACCAGGTGCTACACTTGCATAATTTTCCTAATCAAGCCACTCAGTTTTTTTAGGTTGATGTGGCTGAATGTAGGCTGCTGTCAGAGCTCTGCAAACTCTAGAGTGAAATTGAGCTGTATGCAGCCCTTTGCATCCAGAACCCATGTCATCCTGGGAGAAATCACTGCTGGTGGGCTAAAGGAAGCCGGTAAAGGACAGTAAACAGAAACATGTACTCATGCCTGTCAAAAGCCGCTCAAAACTACGGCTCATTTCAGCAGAGCTGAAAAGGGGGAAAATGGTTTATTTCTTTGTGATGTTTGCATCAGCAAACATACTTTCTGCATGATTTGATGTAATGATAATTTTTTAAAGTATTGCTTGTGTTTCTCAGACATATCCAGGACTATAAATATAATTCTGATTTTAATAGTCTCCTAATATTTATAGCATGTCTAAAAGCCTACTGTTCTCACACATTAAAAAAAAAAAAAAAAATTACTGTTTTTACTTTTAAGTGCTTTTTAATGTGTTTTTCTCTATGTCTCCAAGCCAAGGATTTTCTGAACCAAGAAAAAAATAATAATTTTTAATTGTATTGTAGTTTTTAAAGTTTTTCTATTTAATTTTTTATAGGTTTATTCTGCTTTAGCTATAATAAAAATGTATCAGACTTAGTCTAACCTTTGAAGTCCATGTGAGTCAAGCTTTGCTTATAAAGCAGGTTGATGTGGTTGTAATGCACAAAATTCACTTCCATTATCACCTTACTGTTCTTTTCACAACATCATGAAAAAACTTCTCTCTGAAACGTCTGTATCCGCTGCCACACCTGATACCACGACAGCTGCAAATACAGTTCTCTTAGTGCTTATCTTGCATAAAATCTCAGACTAACCCAATTTCATTTTGCAGCATGGTTCCTTTGTGCAGTAGGGATAGGCTCCTTTCATCCATGACATTTCTATCTGAGCTAGTTAAGTGTTTTTACCCTGTTTGCATTTGGAGTTCCTCTTGTCTAATCCTGGAATGATGCAGGCTGAGCAAAATGAGACTGTTGTCACCACATGAACCCCAACCTGAGAAATGGTGCTCCTACAGGATGTCAGTAATGTGTAATCACCTTTCCAGCAGCAAGTTCAAAAAGCTTCTTTGAATGAAAGGCTAAACTAATGTTTGACTCAAAAAGAACCAACACACAGAATTCAAGCAGATCACTACACAGTCTTCCTGTATAATTTTTTAACATTGAAAGTTATTTGAGTCTGTGTTCTCACACAATGGAAACTAATGCATTTTGGTACTGTTTGAGGTGTTCTGATGTTGTGAAATTCAAAGTGTGACCATTGTTTATACATGATAATTATTTATGGTGGTTGATCATGGCTTGATGCCAGGTGCTTTCCAAAGCTGCTCTGTCATTCCCCTTCTCAGTTGGCTGTGGAGACAAAATGTGACAAAACGCAACAAAAGGCTTATGGGTCAAGATAAAGAAAGGGAGAGATCACTCACCAGTTACCATCACAGGCAAAACAGACTCAACTTGGTGAAAACAGTTTAATTTATTGCCAGTCAAATCAGAGTAGGGTAATGAGAAATAAAAAAAAAAAACAAATCTTAAAACACCTTTCCTCCTACCCCTCCCTTCCCTACATCCCCCTCAGCAGTGCAGGGGAATGGGGGCTGTGGTCAGTTTATCACATTGTGCCTATTGCTCCTCCCTCCTCAGAGGAAAGACTCCTTTCACTCTTCCTCTGCTCCAGCATGAGATCCCTCCTATGGGAGACACTGCTCTACAAACTTATGCAACATGAGTCCTTTCCATGGGATGCACTTCTTCTCAAAGTGCCCCAGTGTGGGTCCCTTTCATGAGGTGCAGTCCTTCAGGAAGGACTGCTCCTATGTGGGTCCCACAGGGTCACAAGTCCTGCCAGCAGACCTACTCCAAAGTGAGCTTCTCTCTCAGTGGATCCTCAGGTCCTGCCATGAGCCTGCTCCCATGCAGGTTTCCCATGGGTCATAGCCTCCTTTGGGCTCCAGCATGGAGTCCTCCATGCACTGCAGGTGGATCCCCTCGTCCACCATGGACCTCCATGGGTCGAAGGGAGACAGCCTGCCTCACCACAACCTTCACCATGGGCTGCAGGAGAACCCCTGCTCTGGGATCTGGAGCACCTCCTCCTCTCCTTCTTCACTAATCTTGATGTCTGCAGTACAGTTTCTCTCATGTATCTTCACTCCTCTCTTCAGCTGCCATTGCACAGGTTTTTTATCCCCTTGTTAAATCTGTTATCTCAAATGTGCCACCACTGTCACTGATGGGCACAGCCTTGGCCATCGTCAGGTCCGGTCTGGAGTTGGCTGGCATTGGCTCCATCAGACATGGAGGAAGTTTCTAGCAGCTTCTCACAAAAGCCACCCTGCTACCTAAATTTTGCCATGCAAACCTAATGATTGTTTTATGTAAATATTTTTTTTTTTTAAATATTGATCATTTATACCATATAATGGCGTAAAAAAGAAGCTAATATGTGACAGAACAAGGGTATATAGTTAAGTGAAAAGCTTAGAAAAGAGATGGAAAAATCTAAACATTTTTAAGTGAAGGAGAAAGAGATGGAAGAAAGTAAAAAAAAGAAAAAAAAAAAAAAACAACAACAAAAAAACAGCTACCCAAAAGATACTAAAAGGAGAATTATTTCTGTTTTAGCAAAGTATTTCTGATTTCCTATGATTGGACAAAGCTGATTTCAGGTGCAGATTTTGTACCTTCCTATTGCACAAGAAGCAATACAAATCTATTATTGGCAAATGGTTTTGCGGAATTTGCATGATTTGAGTACATGAAGCCATTTTGGTATGTAAATCCTTCACTTTTAAAGACTATGGAGCACAAAGATAGGTTTTTTCTTTAAGTTTAAAAACTTTGTTTTTAAAATTTGTTTTTAAACACAAATCACATGGAATATACATTTGTAACTGAGAGCAGAAATTCAGACTAAACAAATTGAGAATTATTTTTATAAACTGGAAAAAGCATTTTTATGGGTATGAGGAAAGGATCAGAGAGGGATCACGGGCGTTACAGAAGTAGGTTTTGTACATCAGACCTGACTGCAACTACATCAATGTTTGGTTTACATTTAATTTTGTACATTTCTTAAAATATTTATGCTTGCAGATAGAATAAATTTGATGTCAGAAAATTTGGTCTTCTTACATATAATTGTGATGGGGGAAAAATGTTGGGGTTTGTATAGCAATGAAGAGAAACACTGAACTTAATATTCAAAAAATTAGTGAAAAATGCTTTTATAGTTAAGTACAGTGGCAAGAAATCCCCCAAAACATTGAGTTTTATAGTTTTGCTTTGGCTTATAGTTTTCAGGGGTCTTTAAACCATGTGGGACGGGTCAAAGTATAGTAAGTTTAATTATATAGGTGACAGAGAAGTTGTCCATTAACAAGGTTGGCAAATGCAGCAAACAGAGAATCAGACAACATTTTGGGCTGAAAAAAATACTGATTTTTTTTTTCTTGTTTTTATTGACATATGTTGTTTTATTGATACCTATATCTTGTCTTTATAGTATATAGTTATCTTCATGAAATTAAATGAATGAACAAATGTTCAAATTGCTAGTTTGTAGTTCAACTTTTGTTTTGTTCTCTGGAAAACGTTGCATAAAACTCAAAAATTTCATGTTTTTAGTCAATAGCTGTGGAATGTCTTAAGAAAACGTCAGTGAACTCTATCACAATGATCAGAAAAGTCTAAAATTTTTCTAAGCAGGAACTGTGACTGAAATGCCTTTGGGTCCATTTGCATATATAAAATCCTGAAGGGGAAAAAAAAAAAAAAAAAGGTATTTAATTTTTCAGACAATAACTGGAGATGTAGCTTTGTTCAAGTTAAGGGATATTTTCTGTGTTGTGGCACAGGAATGGTAAGACATGTCAATAGCACAGGTTCAGTGAACATGGTGAGTGCTTTCTTAGGAACAAGGAGACTTCAATTGCTTTTACTTATAGTTTTCTGATTTAAATGTTCTCCAAAAAGAAAAGTGGAAGCCTAATCCCACCAACGATCATCTTTCCTAAAACTTTCTAGAGCTTCTGAGAAAGCTAATACCTGGCAGTAGATTTCCTATGCCCATCAATATGATGGGAGAGAGACAGAGGTTTGCCATTCAACTGATTCCCTTGTTTCCTTGCATACCCTTGGAAATCTGAAAGTATATTAAGAAGCTTAGTGTCAACATTTTGAGTAGATGTTCTTTCTGCCTATACACCTCTCAGCAGATATCTGACTTTTTCTCCCTAGTCATCAGCTAAAAGAAAGATATGCACTATCTATACTCTTTTTCCTGCTAGCTATTAAGCTTAAGCCCCAACTTACTCTTTTTTTTTTTTTTTTTTTTTTTTTTTTTCCCCATGGAGAGATGAGCCAAGACTTAGAAGAGTTGCCAAAGGCTATGAATTCCTGGAAAGGGACTGAAGTGTCAATACCAAATCAGAATGGGAAAAGGGAAAAGAAGAGCCTAAGGATAAATGTATACAGTAAGAGATAGTGAAGATGGACAGGACTGAAGAGGTAATGGAGAAGGATTATTTTAAGTACTGAAGACTAGAGGAGACAGAGTTTAACTAAAAAGCATTTAGAAGCCAGTGAAATAAATACATAGACCATAATTATGACCTCAAAAGAAACCTGGATCTTGGACAATCGCATAAAGCTAACAGTATGGTAGTTGAATGTTTAATTGCGTGAAATGTTTGTGTGTTTGCCAGAAGTATCATTTCTGATCCCGAATCTTTTCAGCCATAAATTGCAGCTTTGCAAGGGAATTTTGCTCTCTCAAATACAGCTGTACCACTTAATTGTTAAGAGTCAGTTTCTGGCAGTGAACTTTACTTTGCTGAAACAATTGCTTTTTCATTGGAAAGGGCAAGAATCAGACTGCTGACTCTGGAATCAGAACAGCTGATACAAAGGGAAACTAAGTGACAAAAAGATTGTCCTCCAGGAGTTGGGTACTCATTTCATAGGCACAAGCAGGCGTCTCTCTAAAACTGGGATGCAGAGCTATCTAGATTGATTTCATCCAGAAACTCGGTGCACTTAAAGAAGGAGCTGCTGGCAAAGGATGGTTCAAGGAGGGAGGGTCACCTAGAAAACACAAGTAACAGCATAAAACATCCTTTTTCTAAAGATAACAGGATCTGTTTAGATACCACTTCAGGCTCTTGAGATGGAGATCTCCTGCACAGCTAAACATCTATGAGCAACACAATAGACTGATGAGGTAGGAGGATCAGGAAGGGTATGTAGAGACAGAGGTAGGTGGTGTGAGAAGTGTACTTACAAAAAAGTGGTAGGACAGCGTTCAGTTTTCTCTTGAGCCTGCAGAGATCAAACTCACATCTGCAGCAGCTTTAGATAATTCCTTAAGCACCAGCCTGAAGAGTAATTAGATGATGTGCATTTACATTATTCAGTGAAAGAGTGAGGCAACTTACCACCATCTATTTCAGTGCTCAGTCCCCTAAAGTAACAAGTTCAGTATTTTTCTTGTTTGTGTTCTCTCTGACCATCTCCTTTATATAAAGAAAAAGAATATCCGATAGCAGTGGATCTAAAGTTATCATTCTCTTACTGATGTGTAAGTTACTCAAAAAAGCACAGAAAAGCATCTTGACACTTTCATGATTTTAATTGAATCCCACTGATGTCAGGGGGATTAATCATGCACTGGACTGAGGTTTAAAATATAATACTTATCTCTACAGTTTCCAGCCAATGGTAGGAAGACTCTACCTTCAGTTGAAAATGGATTAAGGCGAAATGCTTTCAGACATTCAATACTGATTCCTTTTGTGGCAAGCTAATGAGCTCAGCCCTCACAAAGTGGTCTCAGGACATTATTTTTAAGTTAGGAACTCAGCAGTGTCTGAGAATTATATGGACAGCTGTTGCTAAGGGGTCACAAAGCCCTGTCAAAACAGGAATCTTCATCCTCTTTTTGGAAACCATAAATTGAACAGAAATCACTGCTGAAAAATCCACAGGCAAGGCTTTCACAAGACTATGTCATTTAAATATGAGTATATTTTGTGATAGAGTCACGCAATCGTTTTCTTGTTTGTCTTTAAAGTGCTCTTGTTCCACTCTGATACTGGTAAAGTAACTTGATCTGGAATGAACTATACTTTTGCTTATATTCCTTCCCCTGTGCCCCTCATCCTGCAATTATTTTTCAAATATCAGTATTTAATTTGGTAGGAAGATATTGGAAAATTTCTACCATCGCTAGCTTCACCTTTCTGATACAGTGTTAATATGCTAAAGGTATCCCATTGGAGACAATATGATATAATTGAGAGGAAATTTTTAATTTCTTCCATTTCTGTCTTTGTAGACAATTGTAGTAAAAGTATATATATATACATATATATATATTCACATATATTACAATTATATTATTACAACTATATACAATCAAACACTATAAATCTACAGAACAAATCCCAGAGCAACCCCAAAAGGGAAAAGGGGGAAAGGGAAAGGGAAATGGGACAAAAATGGGTAAAACCAAACAAAACAGACACACACACTCGTAAACTCAGGGAAAAGCTCAATAAGTAACTAATACAATAAAATCTCACCAAACTCCCCTTAAGAGAAAGTAGGTCCTTCCCCTCTGTACCGCTGGGACAGCAGTTTCTCCAACAGGCCTCAGCTCATATGGATAAGACCCAAGCCAACACAGAGACCTGATGTCCTCCAAGCACATGAAAGGTAAGAGAGAGCCAGAGGAAACCTTCCTCCTGTCTTTATATACATCTGATTACATGAAGGAATGGTGTGGAATATTTCCTTAGTTATGACCCTGTTACTAGGGAAGGCCTAAGCCAAAACCAAGAAAACTAAACCACCACATTGTATCATATTTGCACCCAAAATTGCTGATAGCTTTAAAAAAAGTCTTTGTCTTTTAAGACACAAGAAAGTTATGATCATTAATTTTATCATATGGACTTAAACCCCAAGCTACCCATGTTTGTAATTTTACATATACACAGGGACATGTAACATAGAAGTATTTCAGTGAAGAGACCGAAAAGCACAAGTTCAAACATATAAAGTAACTCTCTAGAATAACTACTTTTAGTTGCAATATAAATAAATTAAATAAATAAGTAGGCATTAAAATTCTTAGAGACTGTCTGCAATTTGTCAACTGAGGTAAAAGTCACAAAGATCTTATAATGCCCACTAATAAAATAGAAAAATTCTAGTATTAGTGTTATAAACCATTTTCTCAAACATTTAAAGGCTGTGAACAAGACGGCATGCATTAATTTGTGGACTTAAGCATGCATTTTGTCTTGGGAAGTTAAAAAAATCTACGAAAATGTTAGGAGCAGAGAGGCATCTGGGTGAATAATTCCAATGCTCTCTTACTGTAGGTCAGAAAGAGATCAGTGATTGCATTTATGAACAAGATTTCTTTAAAGATTATATTTCTGCCAAACATATTTCAAGACTGCAGTGAAATACATGACAGTCTATTTGTGCCAGCAGACAAGAAATATAATCATAGAATCATTAAGGTTGGAAAATATCTTCAAGATCATCAAATCCAACCTCTGATCCAGGGCCACGTTGAGTTGTTTCTTGAACAGTTCCAGGGATGATGACTTCATCACCTCCCTGGGCAGCCCATTCCAATGCCTAACCATCCTTCCCATAAAAAAATTCTTCCTGATGTCCAACCTGAACCTCAGCTTGAGGCCATTTCATCTTGTCCTGTCAATCATTGCCTGGGAGAAAAGGCTGACCATTACCTGGCTACAACCTTCTTTCAGGTAGTTGTAGAGAGTGATAAGGTCTCTCCCAAGCACCCTTTTCCCCAGGCTAAACAACCTCAGCTCCCTCAGCTGCTCCTCATATGGCTTACAGAGGACATTTCCAAACAAGGAACAGGTATAGATCATACAGCTGCAGACACTTCATCCGTTTTCTTCATCATTCACACAAAAATCCTCTCCTATTTGCACTATTGTTTATAACAGTCTCTAAATATTATTTTCCCATTTTTGTTCGGTTATGGGGCCTTTATATGGTAGGACGTGAATGTTTATGTTTTGTGAATCTGTGCCCAAAATGATAGTCACCTATAAGATTCATCTTTCTGTTAGTCATCCTAATTTCTTTGTGAGAAGAGACTGCATTTCTCAAGTTTTTTTGTTGGTGTATTTTATTGAAATATTTGAGAAGTCACAGAGTCAAGGAGGTTTTCACTCCTCGATAAACAAACAAGAAAAAAAAATCAAACAAAAAACCCCACAAAACCACTGGGAATCATAGATTGCCTATGGCAGAAGCTTGCTCCTGGACACAAAAAACAACTTGTTTTTTCCAGAAAGAATCTTGACTCCAGCCATTTTAAGGGCTTGAAAAAAGTGACTCAGTGAAAAAAGTGTAAAATTGAAACTGAGCTCTCACAAAAGACAGCTGCTATTATCAGCGTAAATACTAAAACCATTGGAAGCAGAAAAATGATAGATGAAGTTCTAGGCATTATCTTCATGCAAGGCAGATTTGGCAGACAGTCTATGTTTACTTGAAGAGTGATGTATAATTTCATTGTGATGCTGATTCTTCTAAGAACAAAAATAAAGTACAATCTGAATAATTGCCTGCTAATTGAGCTCTCATATATCCAATGGAAGACATTTGTTTGCTTATTTTTAAATGCATGCATCTCTGCAAGCACAAATTTAGGTACATGCCTGCAGTGGATACCATGGGAAAATACAAGCACCCTTGCAACCAAAGTACAATTCACTTTCTATGAGATCTGTAGCACAGGGAGGGCAATAGAAGTTGAACTAGTTGTCAACCTGGAAAAAAATGTAATGAAGATAACAAAGTTGCAGAGTGAGGAGATACAGACAAAACATGTGTAAAATACAGGCAAAACTATGGAAAAATTAAGAGGACCTAAAAGAGAGGTCCAAATTGAAAGCAGAAGACAGTGACACAAAAGAAAATATAATTATTTTGTTCATAAAAGTACAAAGACTACAGAAAAATGCAAACAGCTCGTAAGGGTGGAAGCCAAAGAAAAATGACAGCTAAAAATAACAGCTTAAAAAAATAGAAAAAAAAAACCCATGTCTGAATGCTAAAACATATTTCATACACAGATACTTAAAATAAATCATAGAATCATAAAATATGCTAAGTTGGAACAGACCCATCAGGATCATGAAGTCTAAATCCTGGCCCTGCACAGGACCAACCCCAAGAATGTGCCTGTGAGTGTTGTCCAAACACCTCCCGAACTCTGTCAGGCTTGGTGCTGTGACCACTTCCCTGAGGAGCCTGTTCCAGTGCCCAACTACCCTCTGGGTGAAAAGCGTTTTTGCAACATCTAATCTAAACCTTCCCTGACTCAGCTTCATGCCATGGTCAAAGACTGTTCAGCCGAATGGCTATTCGACATTACAACCTGTAGGCCACTTTTCATTTAGCTTAAACAGTACCTTACTTTCATCCTCCTTGAAACACACACTGAACTGGTACATGGTGTTATTCAGGGAAGTCCATGTTTTCTTTTGTTTTCTCATTATACACGTGGAAGCAGAAATTTTTATTGTGACCTACATTACAATCCAAACATTTAATCAATTACAGTAGCTTCTTAACACTCCAAAATCCAGCAGAGTTAGACAAATTATTTCCTAAAGATTTTCTGTCATTATACAGTTCTGCCTAAAATGCACTTTACTTTTGACAGTTTTTCATCATAGTTGCTGTGACCATATTCCCAATCATGCTCCTAACCTGACTTTCTATCAAAGATGAAGTCGTCTTAATATGCATGATCAGCTTTGCGCATTCTTCCACGTGAGGTATTAATATATGAGCAAAATTATTTTTTCTCATTGAAATGACAATACAGTTTTAAATATATTTTGTTTTCTATAGCTACATTCCATCACAGTCTAGTATCATTAAATGCATTAATGTCTTTATTTTCCTCAAAGAAAGTTCCAATGGATGCATCCTGGTTTTGATGGGGACAGAGTCAACTTTCTTCCTAATAGCTGGTACAGTGTTCTGTTTTGGATTTGATATGTGAATAACGTTGATAACACAAGGATATATCAGTGGTTGCTCAGTAGTGCTTAATCTAGATCAAGAGCTGCTCAGTTTCCCATGCTCTGCCAGTGAGCAGCTGACCTGACCTTTTCCATGCCACAGAACATTATCCTCAGTATATAAACTAGAAGGGCTGATCACTGCTCAGGGATGGGCTGGAAAGTCTTCTCATTTTTATGGTTAATTTCCTTTGCTTTTCTTCCAAGTTCAGCATATTCTTCTGATTTTTTTTATATTAAAAGTGTTTCCCAATCTCAAGTTATAAGTAAATGCTATCTGCGCCTCCATTCCTGTATGCAGCCAGCTTTCTTTTAGGTTTACTCACTAGCCCCTGTCTAAGTCCATCTAGAAAACTTGCCTATTAATATGTCAGATAATATAATTTGTCTTGTGAGACATTACGTCTTCCTAGAGCAGGTCACCAAGAAAGCGATTTTCTGTTTCTGATCATATATCCCCCACTTGGGAGTGCCTTTTTTTTTTTCCTTTTAAGAGGAAGAAGGGACATGAATAAATTATTACAGATAATTTTTTTTAAAAAAAACCCTTGCATTATTATCTTTAAGATACTAAGTCTGAGGGGAATCACAGGTTCAGCATAAGTGGAATACAAATGCGACTGCAACCATGATTCTGAAATAAAAATTTAGAGTAGTGTTGACACATTGAAATACAATCAGAGGAAGTGTTACAAATAAACTTCAGTCTCCCTTAGGTCATGAAGCTTTTGTTTCTAAGATCACAAATTCAAAAAAGCATGCACATGAATACAAATGCACAAAACTATTAAGGAAATCATCACAATTTCTGAGGTTTGCCAATTTCAGATGTTTTCTCACTAGACAAACTATGAATAAGTATATATAAATACAGGGACTATTCAAGAAGAAAAAGAAAGTGCTTCAGCATAAGCAGCAATCAAGGCTAGTTCTATCTTTTATTTGACTGAAATGTGCAGATTTTTGAATGTATTTCCATCAACACAGGTTTGCAGAGGGCCACACAAAGGTCTGTGTATGTGCTACACTTGTAGCTGTTCTCATCCTTATCTTCACTTAGGACTTTCAGCCAGGATGGAATGTCAGGTGCCTCTGTGAATATTAAGTTACCTTTTATTATTTGGTTTAACCTGTCATTTAAATATCTGTATATCTGGCACCAAATATTTCTTCCTAGGGTTGTTGTTGACCTGTTCATTTGCATGTGTAAGCATATGCCATCCTCATACCATGGGTATCACTGAGGGCAAAAAATATTCATTAATTATAAGATATCTTTATATTCTTTAATTATTCAACCATTGTTAGTGCAGGTAATATATATTTCTCTATTTTTTAATGTATCTTCCAGGGTTACTGGCATGCATGCTTTCACAAACAAGATCAAACCATGTGTGGTTTACGTGGAAAACAGTGTTGTTCCATGAGGGAAAGTAGTATGTAGTGAAAGTCCATATCACAGTGTATCACTCAGAAATCTTTTAAGCTGCACATATGAGGACTTTCATAGTGCCATCTTTTGCTGTTTTCAAATATAATATTTTAAGCATGAGATTACTGGTGGGCTACAGAAAATGGAAGGAATTTGTTCAAATGGAAATTTTAATGTGCATACAAAATACTAGCTAAAATAGGAATCAGCAGTGCTTAATTCTGTGCTTGTCTGATCTTGTATTTATTTGAGAAAAATTAATACAGTTTTATATTTGAATATATAGTCAATAATATAAGATACACATCTCTTTGATTTTAGAGTAGGACACTCTAAACTTGTTAACTTCACATCACAGGAAATTAGCAATCAGTCCCTGAGTTTAAACAGAGGGTGATGTAGCAAAAATAAACTCAAAATGCAGTTTGATATTACAAATTGCAAGGCACAAAGTAGTCAGCTCTGTCTTTTTACTTTGGTTTTGTGGTTTTCTTTTTTTCCTTGCCTGCTTCCTCATTTTCTTCTCATAGTGACCCTTTATGACTTAGCTTTTGCTGAGTTTCAACTGAAAACAAAGAAGAAGGGAGAAAAAAAAATAATTTTTTAAGGGATTTGCTTGCACACCTCTCCAGGAGGCAACACTCTTAGGCTGAGAAATACTTATCTAAAGAACTGGGAATTGAGTATTCTTAATCCACTAGATCTTACAATGAACAACTCTCCAAGGAGCTGCCTAGTTTCCATTATAACTTTCTTTTTATTGTGTGAAATATTTGTGTGTGTGTGTGTGTGTGTGTGTGTGTGTGTGTGTGTGTGTGTGTGCTTGTGTTCCTAAGGAACAAAGCCAAGACAATGTAAGTTCAAAGTCTGTCACAGGAGGGTTTTAGCTACATGTGTGGTTCACGTAGATAAATAATTTCCTTTCAGATTATTCATTAAAATAACTAAAATTATTTTCTTTGGACTGATATATTAGAGTGAGTTGCGGAATGCAGGAAAAATAAATTAAGTGATTTTTTCTTTTTTTTTTTCTTCATTGAAATTATTATTTAATATACAATTAATTTACTGAGAAAATGAAAATAAAATACTCAAATCAAATATGCAAATAATGGATTTTATCTAGCACCCTCATATAATTTTCAGAATGTGTTATTATTGGTAAAGATCTGCCACACAAAACTTGTGGATCAAACAGTTTTTCAAACTTAACTGTAGGTCTGTGAAGGCAGATGACAAATTTAATTATACTGGGGTAGTGCGCGTACAAGACATGACTGAATTTCAGAGTACAGTGTCTTCACAAAAGAGCACGTAGGATCTTTTTTGCAATCTAATAATGTTATGATATCAGAGCATTCTCACCTACCTCTGAGATCAACAGACATGGAGGGTAGAGATCATCATTCACCACTCCCCCTCCATTCAACATCCATTATCCCATCTTTAGGATATGTCACACTGTACTAGAAGGAATCCAGGATTCATGGAGTTTACAAAAGGAATGAGCATGAAGGAGACAGACTTTATATCATGTTGTGAAGGAGCTTCTGTGAGTAATGGAAGCTCTGCTTTCTAGTTCTTGACCATAACAAAGTCTGTGTTTTACACCAGAGTAGTTTCACACAGGCTTTAGGACTCTGGGAGTCCATGACACTCAGCTGTGGAAACATGCACCTGACCGTTCCCTCTCCTTGATCCCCAAATCTCAGTTATTTTTTCATATTGGTACAACTGGTGCTTCAACTAGGTCATTGCAACTTTGCCTAATTTATTCCTTTCTGATATCTATGAGACATCAGTTTGATCCCCCTCAGCCCAAAGTGGTGTTTTGTTAAATATAGCTGGAAACATTTGCTTTGAACAGAATCAGTAAGTTAAATGCCTACACCTAAAATAATTATTTGGTTTATATCTGCGATCCAAGTCTCACAGGGCCATTTCACTCAAAATTGCAATTTGCAGTTAAACACAGGAAAAGAAGTGGGATTTTAAACATGCCATTTTATTTTGTGCTTTTGTTAAGGTAATCTGTCTCCCCGTGCACATTGCTCTTGCTCTTCTGGCCCGAATTTGTGTGTCAGAACTTGGAATTTGGATTCCTACTTAAGCACAAAAATACTTTTCTTTCCTTGGACTAATTGAGTTAGCCAAATTGTCAAAATACAGTTTTGGCAGAGCAGAATAACTTAGATTAAGGCCTGAACCTTTGGATTATCCCTTCCTTAGCTATTTGCAGCATGGAATAAATGTATATACTATATATTTATATTAAATATTAAATATAAAATGCCCATAATTTGTCTTATGAAAAAAAATACTCTTTGGAGCATTAGGTGTCAAAAACTCAACCTTTTTTACTTCATTATAATGAAGTCTTCAACAAGAAAAGAGCATATTAAGAACAAACAGCAAAAATCAACAGAACTCAAAGAGTTTCATTAAGAATCTGAACATGAAATTCAGTTTATTTTGAGGATCTAAGATCCACAAGTAAGGAATGCACAAAAATAAATTTTCATTCATTTCTTGGTGTCATACTGTTGTTGCAATACGTAAAAATTACAATACTAAACATTTTTTATTGTCAAGACAATCATGACACTTTACTGACAAGAGCATAAGGTCAGAGTCATGGCTGCATTAATATATTTTAACAACTACTTACCATCTGAGCTTCGATGATCTGCCCAGGCTTGCATCAGTATTTTAATTTTGACTAATTCACCTTCACTGTGGTTGGGATCATGCTGAATCCTTTCACAATTGCTGCATATTTGTGATTCTGCAACTACAGACCAGCGTTTAAATCACTGCTGTCTGTATTCTACCCCTTCAGCCTCACTGGGACTATTTCCACCTAATCTGACTGTGATAATAAATTTGGTTGTACATATGGGAGTACAGGTTAATGTGAAATCATGTGGCACAGCACCAGAAAGAGGAGTAGGGTTATGTGAACTTTTATAACTCTTCAGATAATATTCTGTCCTTCATTGAACAAGTTTATGCTCCTGATTGTTTCAAAGAAAACAGCTGCTGTAGTTTGAAACACACCTGTAGAAACTAAGCACTTTTCAAGAGGCAAGAGAGAGGAACTCTTGGAGAAAGCAGAGCAGGGCTTGCCCAAAACATGCCTTAGTTTGTCTTATAGATATGAAGTGTACAAAAAGTTTCTTATGCATTTTATTGCATTTTTTAACATACCAGTAAAATGAATTTTTCTCCTAGGACACCCATCCCTTTGAGGAAATGTCTTCTGGATTTGAAGCCAGGACAAATGTGAACCACAGGAAAGGAACTCTTAAGTGAGAGGGAAAAGAACATTAAGCAACTTATTTGTTCTGTGAGAAAGGAAATGTGTAAGCAAACCTAGTATTCACATTACTCCCAAAAAGTCACACTAATTTTTTTATTAGAGATCACTGTCTTCATAATATGAAAGCCATCATATGGTTGACATTTAACATGGGTAGTCTGTAATTATACAACGACTGAAATCATTATACAAGGAAGTGGATTATTAATGCATTAGTGTACATTTGGTTTGCTCAGTGGGAGAATCTTGGCAGAATGGTCTATATCATGGTGAAATCCAAACACGAAGAATGACAAAGCTGAGGAACAAAGTGAAGGTACTGGTACAAAACTCCATACTCTTCTCTTTATCACTCTAACTTTTCATTTCAGTACCTTTACTGTGAATTAATTAGTAAGTAATTAATTTTCTAGCAAGGCACAAATTCAATTTTCAGTACAAAGAAACCTGCAGCTTCATCAAAACTCTCAAAAGTACATGTATAAGTATCTGCAAATTAAAATGGTACAACTAAGATATTTATGCCTTCATTTTCAACTAATGTATACACCTTGAGTAATTTTCATTTTAGCCAATTATTTTAGAATGTGTTTTTATATTATTATAATATTATAAAATATAAAATTATAATATAAAATCTTATTTTAGAATATGTTCCCATTCCCCTTTCTAAACTGCATTGTTTCAAAGCCATGAAAATAAAAATAGATTAAAATCTTAAAAATATTTCCTCTTATGTAAAACAAGAAAAAAAGCCAAACTGTAGGTATTTCATTACTGCATCTAATAACTTTTTAAGATCCTTTTTTAAGACATGGATGAAGGGGCTAGAACATGATCACATAGGCATATTTAATTTTCTTCAAAAGTGTGATAGAAAAACATACTGAGACACTGTCTTAAAAGTAAATGAATGTATGGCACACCACAGATTTTGCTTATTATTTTAAGAAGCAGTGCACAACCTTCAGTACACTCTACCAAGAGAGTGGGAGCAGCTCATAGTAATGTAAACTAAGATGAATCTTTGAAGTTTACAAAACTTCTGACTGGATTTCAAAAATAAAGAAAATGAAGTAAATATATCACAAGCCTGTAAGATGCCTAATGCATAAAATGTCACCTTTAAAATATGACATTGAAACAAAATGTACACTGTCAAAACAAAATCCACAGTAAACCCCAGAAAATTATTTTCATTAAATACCTTAGTTAAAGATTTTCTTAAATATCTATCTATAAGGAACCTTTTGACTAAGACAAGCATGTAACAGATTCTGGCAACTGATATTGCAAAAATTGGGAAAATATAGTAGCATTTCAAATATTAATACGATACAGACCTATAGTAAAAGTTTTCACATTAGCGCTCATATCTCTGATTATGATAGAAAAAGAAAAATCTTATTGGAGGTAACAACATAAAACTATGTAATTTGTGTAATTTTTCCCTAATTGGTCATGTTTGCTTACATTACTTATCAACATTTTAAAGGGTAATAGCTTCCTTCACCAAAAACATATATACTTATTAGATCAAATAGAAACATAGATACTACTATGCAAAGAAAGCATCACCATGGTTCCCATTCTTTGATCTTAGTTTCTTAGCCTAAAGTTGTAGAAATTCCCACAGCTGTTGCAAAATTTGAACCCAAGAACCAGTAAACGTAGGTTCCTTATTGTAAGACTTCAGTTACTCACTTATTGAACATCACCAAAAAAAAAAAAAAATTTGTCACTTCTTTTACATTGATCTAGCTGTTACAAAAGAGAAAGTTCATGCAGCAAAATGTAAATCTTTTTAAATAAGCCAGATTCCTTTTATTCAGTCTGAAAAAAATAGGCATTTTGAAGTAGTAATACACTTCAGGTTTTAGACTTCTGCTTCAGCATTACGTGCAGTGTGCCTTGGAAATGTGTATTTCTTTCATCTGTTTTAAAAAGCCTATGTTGGCCAGATGTTTAAAATGAGCTAAAATGAATTGGACCCAGACTTTCTTTTGTTTGAAATTGATCTATCAGCTGGTGAAAAATATCAGATATCTTTTTTTTTTTCTTTTTTTTTCTTTTTTTTAAGGATGGTGTATTTTTAACCTTTAGAAAGGATGGTGTATTTTTAACACTCAACTCAGTTTTGGCCTTTTTGCTTCTACTCTCACTAGTGCACCCTGTGTTATTTCCCACTGGCATCTCCTCAGAATTTCACTTCATTATATTGCCTCTGTTACTGATATTTAAGATAGATGACTTTCAAGCCATAGGAAGAAGGATGAGAATTATTCAGAAGAGAGTTTATTCTGATGAAGACTCAAAATGTTTGCATTGAGTTGCCACACTGGATGTTATATTATGTTGTAGTGAACCTATAACAGACAGTTATATACATGTGCTAGAATAGTCTGATCCTACAAATAATATTTTAGCAGATGTCAGGTATATATCCATGTATTTACTGAGCTTAAGTAACAGCTAAGCAGCAGAAAAAGACTGAAGTAAAAAATGGATTCAAGTGTGTTTAGTTCTTCCAAATTTTAAGCACCAAATTTCTTTACTGCATATAGTCTAAGCAGAATGACCGACTGTATTGAGTTTGGCTGGGATAGAGTTAACTGTTTTTTACAGTACCTGGTATGGGGCTGTGTTTGGGATTTGTGCTGAAAACAGTTGATAACACACTCATGTTTTTCTTGTTGCTGAGCAGAACTTGCAGAGTCAAGGCCTTTTCTGCCTCTCGTTCCACCCCACCAGTGAACAGGCTGGGAATGCACAAGGAGTTGTGAGGGAACACAGCCAGGACACCTGACCACAGCTGAACAAAGGGGTTTCCTAGACCATATGATGTTGTTCTCAATAATAAAAGCTGAGGGAACCAAGAAAGAAGTGGGGGGGGTGTTCAGAGTGGTGGCATTTGTCTTCTCAAGTAACCATTCACCCATGATGATTGCATGTGAAAGCCAAGCCTGACTTCCTGGAGATGGCTGAACTTCTGCCTATCAATGGGAAGTGGTGAATTAATGCATTACATACTTAGCATAAAGCATTTGTCTCCCACTGTCCTGCATTACAACCTTGCCTCTAAACTGGAGAGATTGGATGTGATGAATGAACCACTTAATGGATAAAAAATTGTCTGGACAGTCAAGGAGTTGCAGTCAATGGCTCAATGTCCTAGTGGAAAGTAGTGATGAGTAGTGTTCCTCAGAGACTGGTATCAGAACCAACAGTTTTTGACATTTGTTTTGTTGACATGGACAATGAGATTGAGCCCACCTTCAGAAAGTTTGCCAACTACACCAAATTGAGTGGTGCAGTCGATATGTTTGAGAGAAGAGATGCCATTCAGAGGGACCTTTACAGGCTTGAAGGTTGTGGACGTCATGAAGTTCAACAAGGCCAATTGCAAGGCCCTGCACCTATATTAGTGCAATCTAATCACAAGTACAATCTGGGCATGGAATGGATCTTCTGGGGAGAAAGACTTAGCTGTGTTTGTGGAAGAAAAGCTGAATATGACTTGACAATGCACGCTTGCAGCCCAGAAAGTCAACTGCATCCTGAGCTGCATTCAAAGTGGCATGGCCAACAGGCCAAGGGAATTGATTCTCCCCCTCCACACCTCTCTTGTGAGACCCCACCTGAAGTACTGCATCCAGCTCTGGGGCGCACAACACAAGATATATGTAGACATGTTGTAACGAGTCCAGAGTAGAGTCAGTGAGAGGATCACTATTCTCCGAAGAGAAGCTGAGAGAGTTGGGGTTGTTCACCCTGGAGAGGAAAGCGCTTCAGGGAGACCTTATAGCAGCCTTCCAGTACCTCAGGGGGGCCTACAAGGAAGTTGGAGAAGGACTTTTCCTACTGGCATTAACAGCTGTGAGGGGAAGCCAGCTTCTCTATTTCCCCAGGCCTCCCAGTGTCTGGAGGGGATTGCGAAAGCCCCACGTGGTCAGGAGTAAAGAGATGCAGCACTCTACCACGGGGAGGTCACAGAAAAGCCTGTAATTACTTGGCACGAGGGTATTTAAGCCCTTCGGGCGGGGTTTGGGGATGCGACTGGGTAAGGGTTCAGGGGTTGTGGTGTGGTTGGGGGGGAACAGGGGCCAATAAGGGAGCAGGAGGACCAAACCCAGTGGGAACCCAGGAATAGGGAATGATAGGTGATGCATCCAATAAGGTTGGGGTGGGGGGCGGGGCTGGATACCTGGGAAGAAGCACTAGGCTGTTTTCGAATGTGTGCTGGGGGTTCTA
>JAWWTY010000001.1:82112092-82128979 GCA_035222235.1 Margarornis squamiger
AATTATAGTCTCTGGTCCTTTGGAAGCTGTCACAGTGGTTTCCCTTTCCATGATGTGTAGTCTGGATGATCTGTCTCTGTTTCACATGTGCTGTGGCAGAAGTCTTTCCCAACAGGGCATGTAGTGATAGGACAAAGGGAAATGGCCTTAAGCTGAAAGAGGGTACGTTTAGATTAGATATTAGGAAGAAATTCTTTCCTGTGAGGGTGGTAAGGCACTGGTACAGGTTGCCCAGAGAAGCTGTGGACTCCTCACCCTGGGAGTTCTTCAAAACCGGGCTGGACAGGGCTCTGAGTAGCTTGGTCAATTGGAAGGCTCCCTGCTCACGGCAGAGTGGTTGGAACTAGGTAATCTTTAAGGTCCCTTCCAACTGAAACCACTTGCTGATTCTATTGTTCTATGACCTTCCTTTGCTTTTCTTACACACAGCTTTTATTTTACCTATTAAGTTGCTTTTATCTAAATGCTCAAGTTTGGTCTTTTACTTTACCTACCCCATCCCATTGAAGAGGAGCAGGAGAAGGGCTATGTAGTACTTAACTACCCACCAGGGTTAATCTGGAACAACCACAAACTGCAGTGAGGTCTACACCTATCCTTGTCCTCCATAACTCAGAAACTTGACTTGGATTCTCAGTAGCACATTATTAAAACACCAGTGCCTGAGCTTACATGATCCCTTGCTGGAGTTCAGATTTTTCTTACCTTTTTCATACTTTCTTCTTGTTTTCATCAAAACATAAACCCTTGGAACTCAATGGATAATGATTTATTTAAAATGCACTTTTTTATATTACATTCTCCTCCTAATTCACTTGATAATACCGTCAGGAAGTTGTGTCTCATTGCATTTTCTTTGCAATGGTTAACCTAAATTGTAAGGATGAGTCAAAATTTTCTTGACAGGATTAACTATCACAGTTACGACCTTGTTGGAAATTTTGAGTTGTCTGTGATTTCTTCTCTATATTTCTGCTTAACAGTTTTGCCTTGGTTCAAGCTCTGCAGAAATCTCTCTCAAGCTCTCCAGATGTCAGGAATTAGTCAGGTAAGAGGTCAGAGTTCTAAGAAAAACAACTGTATTTCGGAGTGCTCTTTTTCTTTCCAGTACTGCCCATATTGTAACTAATTTGCTTCTGACTCGACTTGCAGGCCTGACTTTTTTATTCTAGTTGGACATTTAGGTGTCAGGAAATGTTGCTGTCTTTTACTACAGCATAACTTGATGAGACTTCTCTTTTAAATGTCTTTTGCTGTTTTACTTTTTTCTTTCAAATATATTTCCTCTAGAATAAAAATCTTCATAGAGAACTGTGTTTAGGAAAAGAAGGGATACTGAATTCCACACTTATTCCCTCCTCTACCTTTTTTATTATTCTCTTTCAAGTTTGGAAACTAACTTCTGCAAAAAGTACCCTTTTGTTTACACATCAATTTTGTATTTCATGGAAGTATTTCTTTTGCTCATCTATCAAAACAGGTTTTGCTAGCTGATTCCTTCTCTCTGACTGCACAGAACTCTCTGAAATGGTGGAAGCATTTAGTCTCTACAAGGATCAGCACAACATTCATTACAGAACATGACTCATTCACTGTTACTGCTACTCTTAAGGAGTCCTTTAAGAGTTGAAAGAGCCTGGCTCTAAAAGAAACAACCTGAGTAAGAAAAAGTTGATAATATCTTAGGAACAGTGATACGGAAAAACAGACAATTTCTGTTACTTGGTGAATATATTATTTCACTAAATTGCTTCAGTTTTTTTGATTTGGTTTTGAAGGCACCTTTTAGTTGCTATTAATGCTTTATACTGTCAAAATAAGCCTCAAAAAGTGATTCAAATATAACCAAATCTCTTGTGAGAAGTCCTGAAATTGAGTATTATTTTTACACCTTGAAAACATCAAATAAGCATTTAATATAGAAATTTCTTTGTGGAAACAATTATATATTAAGACGTGGGCAACAGATCAATAATTTTTATTTTTTTTCCTGAGGCAATATACTATTGTTTCACTTTTTTTAACAAATTATTTTATCCTTTCATGTTACTTAACCATTAACAAAGATATATCTGCCTTTGTGATACTACTAACAAATATTGTCTCCTCTTGGATAAGACAAATCTAGCAGTACATAAATTCTTCCTGTTTCCATGATTGTTGCCTAGTTTCAAGATATAATTCTGAATATGATATAAAAGCGCATCTGGAGCCTATGCCAAGACTCAGTGACCATAGTGATTATTTAGCTTATTAGCTGAAATTAGTGTCCTTGATCACTGTGTGCAGTAGTATCTGAGAACAGATGCAGTTTGTTTTCATAAGTCTCCAGATGTCAGTAGAGAACTTACTTGGGCAAACTTTTAGTTGGTTGCTCATTCTACCAGCACCTTCATTCTCATATGACATATAATAGGCCCTGGAGACCTAGCTAATGATTGTAAGTAAAGGTAGTATTTTATGTGATCCTAGAAAGCAGTCCACATCCAATCTCTGATATTCCTGCTGCTGGTAGTGGGTGCAGCTGATCAGTGCACATTTTCAGGTGGAATGGTTTGCTGTTCTGAACAAATCTTTTGACTTCTAGCATAACGGAATGTAGTCGTACAGAGGATAGTGTTATAACGCAGCAAAGACGTTTGAGTTGATATGTCTTAGTACAGTTGCCCAAAATTCTGTTCTAGAAACCTTTTTGAGGAATCAAGCAGGGTAAAGACAAAGAGTGGAAGGACTTAGGAATATTCCAAGGCAAATGGCAATAATGGATGTTTTAGACTTCTTTACATTTACTATAACTTAAATTTATCTTAGTTTCTTTTTTTTCCTTTATCAGCTTCTGTTCTGGTTTTGGCTGAGGTAGAGCTAATTTTCTTCACAGTGCCTGGTATGTGGCTGTGTTTTGGATTTGTGCTGAACACAGGGTTGATAATACAGAGATGTTTTTGTTACTGCTGAACAGCACTTACACAGAGACAGGTCCTTTTCTGCTTTTCCTACTGCCATGCCGGCAAAGAGACTGGGGGTGCATGGGAAGCTGGGAGGAGATACAGCCAGGACAGATGACTCCCACTGACCAAAGGGATATTCCATACCATATGACATCATGCTTAGTATATACAGTGGGGAGAAGAAGGAGGAAGAGGGCATTTGGAGTGATGTGATTTGCCTTCCCAAGTAGCCACTAAGCACAGTGGAACTCTGCTGTTCTGGAGATGGCTTGAACATCTGCTTGCCCATGGGAAACAGTGAATGAACTTGGTTTTGCTTTGCTCATGTGTTTGGCTTTTGCTTTTTCTGTCAAATTGTCTTCATTTCAACCCAAGAGTTTTCTAGGTTTTAGCTTTCTTATTCTTTTCCTGATCCAGTGGGTAGGGGAGTGAGTTAATGACTGTGTGGGGCTTGGTTGCTCTCTGGGATTAAACCACTACAGCTTCCTATCATCGAATGTTCAAATAGATTAATATTTCATTATGAACCTATGTACTCTAGGAAATCACAATAGGGAAAGAACCCTTCCAACTAGAAAGTCACTCTGTTTCTGTGACACTGAAATATTGTTTCCTACAATGTCTCTTATCCAGATGAGCTTTAAGCGCCCTGCACACTTTGGTGGCCACACTATCCTTAGCAGTCATTTTCACAATGTAATCTCATTGTGAGAAAGTTTACACAGACATTCAAATTATCACTCCTGAACTTTCATTCTTATCACCTTACATCACTGATACCACTTGAAATAATACTTGCTCTATTTCGTTGGTATATGAAGCTTTACAAAACAGTATCTCCTCTTTTACAAACTGAAAAAGTTAATTATGGGTATAATGCTCGAGTAAATGAATCATTGCTTAATCCCTAAACTTAATTTTTCTTGAAACTCTGACCAAGAGTCAATATTTCTGCAGCAATGTCCACAGTATCTGGTGGAGTGGCATAAGAGGAATTAACCTGTACTGAAAAACTGTTGATGTTGAGGACCTGATGTTCACAATGGATTTTTTCTAAATCATGACTTCAGAATGACTGTGGTTATGCAGACTCAAACCCCTTGAGATTGCATCTGTCTTCCCATACAAAATTACATGAAAGGAATTCATTTTTATGTTATGATATTGCTCCATTATTCACACCAGAGAGAATTAAGTGGGGATGAGAGACATGTTGCTTCAAAAGTACACACTTGTCTAATCTAAACCCACAATGTAGATGCAGCTAGTTTCAAAGTACCTCAGTCTAAATTCAAACAGTGACTGCCACAAAGCTGTACATCACAAATGAGATCATATATTTGGTCTATGACTTATTGTCTCTGCAGCTCAATGTGGTCTTGTCATGATTCACTGTGGCCATTGGAAAGGCCAAATTCCAATTGAAGCTACTATTCAGTATCCCAAGGGCTTTTTCTCGCAAGAATTCTTTTTTATTTAATATCCTTGCAGTAGATTGTATATTATCAAATGTATTCAGTTGCAACATCTCTGTTCTGAACCTCACATAAAGCGCAATATTTTTTAGTAATGGTAAAGATAATTAGCCATTGAAACAGTGTACCTAAGGTCATGATAAATCCTCTAAAATGTAAAGTTTTAAAATTGAGAATAGATTTATTTCCCAAATAGAGGGCTTTGCTCAAGTTATATAGAAATCACTTGTTAATATTCTATGGTCTGTGGTATGCAGGAGGTCAGACTAGATGATCATTATAGTTCCTGCTGGTCTTAAAATTTATGGAACTATGAAACATTTTGATATTTTATGTGCATATTACTAATTCTCTTTCCTTGGAGGTTTTCATAACACCTCCCAAAAGAATTTAGTATTATCTCTGAATTTCATTTACATCCTGGAAATTCAGCTGAGCATGTTGCCATTTATCAGTGCACTGTTTGCAGTGCTTCAGCAAGTTTTCATTCTGTGTGACAAAGTTCATATCCATGCCAATTTGAATTAATTTTGTAAGGAGGATTTCATTTGACACTATATCAACTGATTTAATAAAAGCTAGATATCTAGACATCTACTTCGTTGTCCTCATCAACTGGTTTTGTCACTTTATCAAAACAAAGTATTCATGTTTGTCTGGAATGATTTGTACCTTGTTAAGTTATTTCTAATTTTGAGCATGGATCACCAAGCAAGAGGTGCTAAAGGGTGTATAGATGTTTTCTTACAAAGTAAAACCTTCAAAAATGTAAGAGATGAACCTCACACGAATTTGTGAATTTGGAATACAGTCATATTTTCTGCCTACTCACCTCCTACAGCTGACAAACCTGCTTATTCCTCTAAGTTCTGAAGATACTCAGAAATGGCTATTGTACATAAAAATGGTCAGAGATCTACCTTGATTTAGTTTGTCTAACAAAGTCATATGAGTAAAATATACATTTTCTTTTACATTGCACACAAATAATCATGGGGTTAAGTTTGACTATGGCTGCCTTATGAAAATAAATTCCATCTTTCACATTCCTGAATGTATAATAAACCACAGTACTGGTCTCTCCAAGGTTCACTGGCTATCTCCTAGGCTCTGAAATGGACTGTATAAAAACTGAGACAAAAATGTATAAATAAATCAATCCAAACTCTCACATATCTGCATTCAGAAGACCAAAAAACCAACCAACCAACCAACTAACAACAACAGCAACAACAACAACAAACAAACAAAAAAAAGAAAAAAAAAAAAAAAAGAAAAACACACACATTAAAATTAGAGTACAACTCTGCCAAAAGTTAGATATCTAAATCTGAACTTTTCAACCATTCACAGTAATACAGGGTCAGATCTGAGAAATAAGTTAGTTCAGGAGGTACTTTGTTCAAAACATTGTTTTGCCTCCCTCAGAGTGAAATAAAACCAGTTGAAGATGGGACTCTGAGATCATTTGTATCTCATGCCAGTATACAGGCAGGCAAAAGTTTTGGGGTTTTTTTAAAACAAAAATTAGTTTATGAACTGAAAAGGAACATAATGACAAAATTCTATGCTCACCAATTCATCAAGTATCTTTTAATTTTGTTTTCCTCTAAAATTTAGTCGTATTTAAAAATAATAATGGCTCCAAAACTGAATTGTCATCATCTGGATAGATTCATAAAATGGACAGCTCAGTAAGTAATCATTTCATTCTAATCACGCATATGAATATTTGTAAAACCACTGGCTGCTGGTAGTTATGACAGGGTGCCAATTGTCTGAAATAGACTGTTGCACAGAGCCACTTCCAAAAATCCATTGAGTAGAGTCTGTTAATGGCAAAAGAAAGAAAAGAAATATTGGGACAAAATTAAGTATTTATTCAGAAGCCTCTGTATTTATTTGAAATCACTGGTGCCTTCTTAGAGCCAATACATTAGTTCTTGTTTACAAGAATCCCTTGAAGGATACATGATTGTTATGATATTAAGCTCTTACTTCTTTATAAGAAGCTTTGAGAGGAAACTCAGCAAAATATAACAGAATGCAAACCAAGTGTCATATTGCATCATTGTTTACACAAAAACTTTGGGGTTCTTTAATTTTGTGGTATATAAAATTGCAAGAATGGGTAGGAAAAAAAAAGAAAAAAGCCTTCATAAAATCTTGTGAGTTCCTTCTTCCTGTCTTTTACCTTTGTCTCCTCTCTAAAAATTTGTAATACTTAATTATACAGTATTTACTTCCTTATTTATTTCATTAACATCTAGTAAACGATACTGTCTTGCATTGAAATATTGGATTTTATAAATTACCTGATAAATCATGAGTTGTCATAGATCCTAAGTGCCACAAGTAAGCTTTTCCTGTAATTCAAGAATTAGTGACCCTATATTTCTTGCTTTGGCTTAGGCTGTTGTGAACTATTTTGAAAGTAAAATAATTGAACTTCTTCAATAGTTTCTAAAGTAATTTAATGTATTTTAAATTGATCTTGCTTTTTTTACCTTGTAGCTATGTAAGAACATATTCACATTCTCCAAATAACTTCCAGTTATTTTGCTTTTATTAGAGAAACTCTCATTATTTCACTCTGGTATCCCAATATAATCTTTTAGCTTCGTTGGCCTTTCTCATCTCTGCCTCATTTGCTTAGGTCCCTTGGCTGCTTCTGCAAGATTTGTTGGTCATGTATCTAATCTCCTGCAGTGCTTGTCCATTCAACAGGCTGTTCAACATCAAATGTAAAAAATACCCGACCAGTGAACTGAATTTTCATTTTCTGGTTCTATTTATAGAACAGCAGCCAAAATAAGAATCTGCTTGGTGCTGGATTCATAAATCTTCAGTAATCCAGGCAAAATATAGGAAATTAACTTCCTGAAGTAATTTTTTTCTGCCCAGTTTGCACCTATTTCAGTGAGGCTATTACGTGTGTAAGCACTGTTCCAGAAATAGGATAATGTGCTATTTTGCACATTATAAGTTTCTACCGGCTTCAAATCAGTAAATATACAAGTGAGTGTTCACTTTGGCTTGATATTGCTCTTTGTTATAGTAATGGGAAAATTCAATTGATTTCAAGGATTCAAGAACAGACCTCATTTTTGTGCAATTTAATGAAACAGAAGAACATTATTTAAAAAATTATGCTCTTTACAAAAGCAACTACAAGCTTTAACTCCTCAGTGCTGATGTGTCTTGGTACATTTTGGTCCAACATAAATCTCTCCTGTGTTTTCATCTCCTGCTTTTCCAAGGTGAAAAGGGAACCTGAGGGGTTTTGGTTACTACATGGGGTCTAAGCTTCCTTGGAATTCACAGATTTAATATTTAAAATTAGAAATACTTTGTAATCTTGTGTGCTTGCAGTGTGTGTGCGTGTGTATGTGTCTATACAAAAATATGTATACTCCTATGACAAAATAACCATCTGTTTTAGCATTTATTTGTGACATGAGACTAAACTTTGCATCTCAAAATAGACAAAACTGGTTCTTCTCCCACTGTCTTCTACATTTTACCGGAAATGTTGAATGGAAATGTTTTCAAAGCAAAAGAAATGCATTAGCATAGCCACTCTTGCAAATCCTGGTCTATTTATCTATGGTCGCTTGCAAACTATACAGAGAAAGGATAAATAGCTTCAAAATTAACTGCATGATCTGAATGTATACCATGCTCTGCAGATCTCTGCTCACACTGTCATTTTTGTTCACATATTTGGCAGTAGAATTTGCAAGAAGTTTCTGAGTAACAGCAGAGTGGGTCACTTCTGCAATGTCATATATCCTGGGAGAAAAAAAAATGGTCCAGAGGAATAGTAACTCTGTAAGGGATAATAAGGTATACAGTTCTCCTAAGTATCATGGATTCAGTGTAGGAAGAGGAAAGCAAATGATAATATGTCTGGAGGAGGTCTATATCTAAGTGTACTATTTCTTGAAATATGCTTTTAACAAGTTGTGAAAGCCCTGTATTATTTTAAAGATATTGCTTAGCATGTCATTCAGTGAAACTATACTATTATGTATAAACTTCACTGAAGAAAATTCAGTGAGATCTGCAAGTTTCATGAGGAGGCAATTAACTAACATGAAATACTGGTTACCAATGTTTGTATACATCTGCAGCATATAAGCATGTCTGTCTCTACCTTGCATGGTATCATTATACTTGAAAATCACTATGTACTATAGAAAGACTAAACTCTATGAGTTGTTTTACATAAATTGAGCTCATCTTAACCAGCATAAGTTCAAGGGAGAAATACAAAAGTAGGGACATGCCATATGTAAATTAGCATGCAGGTTAAAGTTTAAGTAAGAATGCCATTTGGGTAAGAATGCAGCTTGCAGTTTTTTTGATTGCATTTGGAAGAGGAATCTTTCTAAGTTTTATTTGGGGGGATATTAAGTTGTTTGATTTTCAGTTGGAGATAAAAAAAATGAGCAGAGAGAAAGTCTGGTAATTTTTATACTCTTACAATCCTTTTTCTGAATTGGCTTAGTATCTACATCTTGTTTTTTTTATGAGACTTACTTTCCAAACACCATTTCATTTTAAAGAGAAACTTGTGTTTGTCAGCTAGTTCTCCAGGGTCTTTTCCTATTTACTTCTTAAAGAAGTCCTCAGACTTTCCAGAACTGCATATTCTGTGATTCTGGGAATGAATTCTGGGAAAGTGTTCTCAGCAGAGTTGTCCTTGA
Organism: Margarornis squamiger; assembly: GCA_035222235.1. Lineage (NCBI taxonomy): Eukaryota > Metazoa > Chordata > Aves > Passeriformes > Furnariidae > Margarornis > Margarornis squamiger. The sequence continues at coordinate 82,121,225 of JAWWTY010000001.1, forward strand.
GAGATATTTTGTTGACTTTCATTTTAGAATCCTTTCTGCAAAATTTTTTTTCTTTTCCCTACACCTCTTGGTAGGTGATGATACCTGCAAGTTGCTCCATTCTCAGAATACAAGCTCTTCCTCTCACTCTGCACTATGAAATTACCTGCTAAATGACAATCGAACATGACCCATATCTTACATACCTTTAATCCAGTCTTGGTAACAGGGTTAAAAGTTCTTTTTCATATGCACTTTTGGTATCCCAGTTAAAATTGCATTATTAGGACCCCCTCTATATAACAAGAATCCCAAACCACCTAACTGATTTAGCTGGGAATGGCTGAAATCCTCTGCACTATGTGTCCTGAAGTTAAGAAGTTAACTCATTTGTGGAATGATATATTACTACCAAAAAGAATGAAGGGGAAAGCTATCACAGAATCACAGAATATGCTGAGTTGGAAGGGACCTGTAAGGATCATCAAGCCCAGCTCTTAGCCCTGCACAGGACCATCCTCAAAAATCACACCATGTGCCTGGGAGTATTCCTTGAATGCTTCTTGAACTGTCAGGCTTGATGCTGTGACCACTTCCCTGGGGAGCCTCTTCCAGCGCCCAACCACTCTCTGGGGGAAGAACCTCTTTCTAATAGCCAACTTAAACCTCCCCTGACACAACTTCAGGCCATTCCCTCGGGTCCTGTCACTGGTCACCAGAGAGAAGAGATCAGTGTTTGCCCCTCCTCTTCCCCTCACAAGGAAGTTGTAACTGTGATGAGGTCGTCCCTCAGTCTCTTCTTCTCCAGGCTGAACAGACCAAGTGACCTCAGCTGCTCCTCATACAGCTTCCCCTCAAAGCCATTCATCATCTTCATTGCTCTCCTTTGTACACTCTCTAACAGCTTAATATCTTTCTTATATTGCAGCTCTAAAAACCGTGCACAATATCCAAGGTGAGGCTGCCCCAGCGCAGAGCAGAGCGGGACAATCCCCTCCCTCGACTGGCTAGCAATGCTTTGCCTGATGCCCCCCAGGACAGGGTTGGCCCTCCTGGCTGCCAGGGCACTGCTGACTCCTATTCAACTTGCCATTGACCAGGACCCTCACGTCCCTTTCCGTGGCACTGCTTTCCAGCATCTCATTCCCCAATCTGTACAAACATAAAGGGTTGCCCCATCCCAGGTGCAGGATCTGGCACTTTCCCTTGTTGAACTTCACATGGTTGGTGATTGCCCAGCCCTCTAATTCATCGAGGTCTCTCTGTAGGGCCTCCCTGCCTTTGAGGGAGTCAACAGCAGCTCCTAGTCTAGATGAACTTGAGATGAAATGATCCATCAATGTGAGGAACAGGTTTGCCAGCAGATGATAAGGTAGCACGTACAGAGCAAAGCATGCGGACAATCTGAGGTACTGTCCTGGCTGCTAGACTTTCATTTCTGAAGTGGATTTCTTCAAAGCTGTTTCAACACAGCACTCAGTCCTGTTAAGAAGTGCTTTTCTTCAAACCCCTGGAATTTCCCTGTAGTGATTTCAGTCAGAAGTGGCAATGCTACTAATCCCCTGACACAGAAGCCAGCAGACGTAAGATGAAGTCTAAGTCATTCATGTATTAGCTGGAAGAGCAAGACAAAGAGCACAATAAGGAGAGTAAGAAGCAAAACTTCAATTTCTTCTGCTCCCTTACTTAGGCAAGGAGAAAAGGGCAAAAAAAGGAAAGCTGTGAAAGACTTGTCATCCTCTTCGGTCTGCTCTTGGGACAGAGCTGCTGTGTGCTGCCTATCCTCCCCCCTCCCTACTCCTCATTTTTGGCTGGCCCAAGGATTAGGAGAAAGCTCCTCGCAACCAGAGCTTCTATTGGAAACAGAAGTTCCATCTGCTGAGGGTTTATAGGACTGGACCCATAATTTGCTCAATTACTAGTGTAAAGAAAACCATAGGGAACCTGAGTAACAGCAACTCCTAACCAAGCACATTTGCACTTCATCTGAAACTCGGTATGATTTATCAGGATCACGCTCCCTCCTTCTCCAGGATCTAAAGCAATTTGTGTAGCTTAAATCAACTATTAAATGTATAACTAGGAGATAAAATCACAAACCCAGATCTAATTGGTATAGCTTAAATTAAGTTTTACATTTATTGCTGGGAGATAAAATTTGGATAGAATAACTATTACAACAGAATTAAGTAAAAGAAAATAGATATGGTGTGGGACCTATGGTAACTTTTATTTAAAACACATGCAGCTGGAGGCAGCAGTCTGCAGAAAACATTTGATCCTGCTACACTGTAATGCCCCCATTACCGAGCAACACCCTCCTGAGTAGTGAAGCAAAAATATTAAATCTTAAAGGCAGTGCTGATTTGGGAAAATATATAAGGACAAAGGAAATTCAGTCAATAACGCTGGCCAGTTATGTGTCCAGAATACTGCAAGAATTAGTCTCCCAAGAAAGATTTTTTTGTAGGCAAATTTTTTATGAAAGTTTAAAAGTACAGTCTAACAGAAACAAAACAACTGAGACAATTAAACTGGTGAAGATAATTATAGAATACTAATAATGTCCAAGGAGACTGAAAACAAAAAGAAAATAAACAAAGAAATTAAAACAGTGTAGTTTGTTTTTATTTTCTTTTATAACAAACCTTGCCTTAGGTTTTTCATGCTCTCAGTCTCAATATTTCCTTTCATCTCCTTTTGTAGTTTTGCAATAGAAAATATTGAATCATGCTTGTGTATCAGTTATTCTTATTGAAAAGTTCAACAAACCTCTTCAATAGGTGTGATTTGTTTCTTTTAAAATTAGAGAATAATTTAGGTTGGTAGTGGTCTTTGGGCATCACCTGCTGTAGTGTTGGCTGAAAGAAAGGCATATCTCAGAGTTAAATGATGTTATTGAGGGTCTTTTTTACTCAAATATTCAATTTCCTCAAAAAGACAGCCTTTCTGAGCAAGCTGTTTTCAGCTTATTCCACTGCTTGATCACTATGGAGTTTTTTCCATATATCTAAAAGGAAATTCCTTTGCTGCAGCTTGTGTCCATTGTCTTTTTTCCTTCCAGTGTGCACTTCTGAGAAGAGTTTGAACGTGGCTCCTCTATGACTACTAACTGAGTAGTGAACAACCTTTATTAAATGCCTTATCCTAGTCTTCTCTTTTACATTTTAGTGCAAACTCTGTTAAATCTCAATTACAACATATTTTTTTTTGGTCACTCAAATTTTGCAAAAGCTTGAAGGAAGGAAGAGTTATAATAAAATAGGAGACAATAAAAGTTAATGCCAAAATTTCCACCAAGTTCTTTTTCCATGGTTTGTAGTAGTAATTATACAAAATTATCTGTGTTTTGCCAGGTATTTCCAAGCAAATCTACCAGGAAATCACCTTTCTTAGTCCTCCAAAGCAAGGTGAAATAGTGTGAATTGAAGTGTTCCAAGGAGGAAGGCAGAGGAGACAGGCTCAGACATAAAAATATTCAAAATTTATCAGTTCTTCACACAAATGAGAACAGCTCTTAAGTAAGCACTTGCTGGAAAAGAGCAATCTAACCTGCATAGGAGAGCTTGTGCTCAAAAGATCATTCACTGAACTCTGACTGAAAATCTCCAGCCGGAGGTGCTCTGTTTAATAAAGATGATGACAATTCAGTGACCTCTGTCACAGTGTATTTCTTATCCCTATATTGCCCAAGAAAGCTGTAAGTGTTTGCACTTGTGCAAATACTTCTGATTTCTGGCAGATCCCAATGAAAGTTTGGCATAGTTAATATTTGTAACCTCCTTTTTTGTTGTTGTTTTTAATCAACTTTTGCTTTCTCTAGTACTTCAGGTATTCTCCATTCTTACATTTCAGCATAATTTGGGCCAGGAACTCAAACGGATTTCCAGAAGACAATTTTAGTGACACCTTTCTCTCTTTTCATGGAGACAGGTTCAGATAACCATAATATACTCCATATGGAAGAGACGAAGATATACCACAGGCAGGCAAAGTGAGTTGAGCTTAAACCTAGTTTTAGGATTAGCCTTTGCCACTCATATTTCCATTAAAAGGGTTCCAGAAGAGGAAGATGTTAATCTCCTGAGCTGAAGGAAATAACTATGGCAATTCTTGTGAATGACAGCCACTTCTTGACACTTGCAGGTGGCATCTGGAGCAGGTTATCACCAGAGACAAAGAAATAAAACGTGAGTGATCTGCACTTCAAAGCCACACTTCTAGGCAAAAGCCTAGTTTTTAATGCCCTTTTCATCTCCCTTTAATGTCTATACTTGACAACCCTTCACTTCTTCCTAATGAATATTGTGTGCCTATATGGTTGCTACTCATCTGCTCCCTGTACCTGTAGACAGGTACATTGAAATCATTTGGTTTAACCTCTATAGCTTTTTTTTTTTTTTTCTCAAAAGAAGTATGTTGTAATTTAGCCCCAGTCAGAAGACAAACACCATGCAGCTGCTCGCAGTCCCACCCACAGGATTGCAGAGAGAATCAGAATCACAGAACAATTAAGATCATCAAGTATAACCATCAACCCAGGCTCTTCTTCCAGTTTTATCCCCCTCAGTGTTCCTACCTTACAATAATTTTGAAAACTTCCAAAGTTACACCATCTTTCTGATTGTTACTGCTGGTGATCCACCTCCTCACAGGTGACAGGTAACCACATATCTGACCTGCCATTCCCACCAGGCACTGGTTTGTGTTGGCCACCAGCTGTGCCTCCTGCAGGCAGTGTTCTCCCTTCCACCTGACTGTACTCTGCCTGCCGCTGAGCTCACTAACCTGCCTTAGCAAAAGCGAGAAAACTCATTCGTTGAAATGAAGAAGCTTAGTAGGGAAAACAAAAAATAAACATGAAAGCAAAAAAAACCAAGGAATTAAATCTAGGTATCATGTGGGGCAGGCATGTTTTCAGCCATTTCCAGGAGAGTGGGTTTTCATTGTGCATAATGGCAACTTGGAAAGACAAACACCATCTCTAAAAACATCACCCCTTCGTCCTTCTTTTTCCCAGTTTATATATTAAGCATGATGTCATATGGTATAGAATATCCCTTTGGGCAGTGGCCTGTCCCAGCTCTGTCTCTTCCCAGCTTCCCATGCACTCGCAGCCTCTTTGCCAGCATGGCAGTAGGAAAAGCAGAAGAGGCTTTGGCTCTGTGTAAGCACTGTTCAGCAATTGTAGAAACATCTCTATATTATCAGCCCTGTGTTCAGCACAAACTCAAAACACAGCCCCATACCAGACACTGTAAAGAAAATCAGCCCAGCCAAAACCAGCACAGAATACAATAGACAGAATGCACTGAAAAGCTTCTTTAAAACAACACATTATGTATGCATTGCATATTACACCCTGTAAAAGAGAGGATTATAAAACCTACACTACATACACAGAGGTCTATATAAATTCCATTGTAATCATATTGTTTCTCTCAGGATTGTAAACAGTGATGAACATATTAAAATTAAATAAATACATAAATAAATAAGAACCTCCTCCCTAAAATCCCTTTCCTCCACCCCCCCAAAAAAGTAATTTTCTCTTTACAAACATTTGCTGACCATTCATTTCTTTGTAGGCCTTGATTCTTTATCCACCTGCTGGCAAAGAGACGAGCTGAAAGGAATAAGTAACGCCTCTAGTCCCTCTCTACAAATTCATTTTCAAAGCTAAATACTTTAGCTTCAGAGCAAGAAATTCACAGATCAAAGAGGTCTACAAAGAGTGTGGCAATAGAAGAAATTAGATTCTGATTAGCTGATGCAAGTTAGTACAGTTCTGTTAAATGCCACAGAAATGTGTGCATTACCATTAGCAAGAGTAATATTGCTTAAAATACTTTTGTTTATTTTCCTTTGTTATCCACAGAGGGAAAATACATACTACTTGAGTCAAGGTTCTTCGTATGCTCCCTTTTTAATTTTTCCTCTTTCCTTAATTCTTGTTAGCTTGTAAAGCCTTTGACTCAGACTCTGTAACTCTACTCATGTACTGCAATAAATTAGCATATCACAATATACAGAAAGTAATATTCAGACTCTTCCCTCATCTGGCCAAGGAATTATTTGAGCTTAGCTTAAATACATCTCTAGAAAATAATAGTATTTCACATGTGTATGTTCAAAAACTTAAAAAACAAACAAACCAACAAACCAAACCAGAAAAATAAAACTAATTCTCCCCAGAAGTATAGAGGAATGGTTCTATTTCTTTGAGGAACTAACATTAAGAGATAAAGCCAAATACTGTTTCATCTCCTTTGCCATCTAAGTAGTCAGTGCTTTGGGTCAACAACTATTTAACAGGCTACATTGAATATTATATTCCTTATAATAGTCTTCAGCTACTTACTCTTTCAATTTATTTTTATGTGAGGAAGACTTATAAACAAGATATAATTGTAGAATTTTTCCAAGAAACCACCTTATATTTTTTACATCATTTGAATTCTTATTTGCCTTGACCATGCTTTAAACTTTTTCCCCTTTCAGCTTCTTATTAAATAGAAAAAACTTTCTTAACAGTAAAACTATACAAATAGCAAGAGCTCTGTGTAATATCTTGTCTGACTTTCAAGATAAAAAAGATGTCTTTTAAATTCTTATTTTATTTAGGACTAGAGTGAGAAGTGACTGTGCAATAAGAAATTTAGGAAGACCCTGATAACCTGACAAACTAAGATTAATAATTGAATCAAATTTTAAAAGTCTGTGGAGGAGGATAAAAAAGAGGAAGAGCTACCAGAAATATTTGTAACAATAGTCAATTACAATAAAAAATATATGTATAACAGTGGAAATTCTGTGGTTTAATGATCAGATACATTAGATAAATGTGGGCGTCTTAACCAACTTAAATATTTTCTTCACTTCATCTGAATATTTTTAAAAATAGACATAAAGAAAATTACGTTTCTCTCCCCACTCACAAAAAAAATAATAAGATTGGACACATAAGCATATGTCCATGCATTTTCACTCATCTAAGCACAAAAGAATTGAGTGATCATAATAAATAGTAGGGAAGTTATCTGTAGCTATTGAAAGATGGCATAGGAAGGATTGGCTTCAAGAACTGATGTAGAAAACCTATATTTGCTATATTTCAGGAGAGCAATTTTAGTGGAATTGAAACATGTAATGACTTACAGTGACAGGAAAAAACAATGAGTATGAGATTTTTCAGGATTTTTTGTTTGCTTGCTTTTTGGTTTCATTTTGGGGTTTTTTTTTCCTTAACAGTGGGATGACTTTTCAGTACAATTTTTCCACTGAGGGAAAAGAAAAAAAAAACAGTTAAATAAATACTAAAAGTGTAACACAAAGATAAATTATGGGATGAGAGAAAATTTAAATAATCACAACTCCTACCTTCCTCTTACGAGACCCCCAGATATTAAACCTCTGGCAGTACTGAAAATGTAATTGGGATACTAAAAACTGTCTAAATAGTATTTTGATGTTATATATAAATAAACTCAGGAAAAAATCAAAATTCAATAGTGTTTGCATATTTCATTGTTTATATTTTGTAACACTTACCCTTCCTCCTGTTGCCGTAAGAAAGGGGGAAAAAAAACTTTCAAGACAACTTTATGTGGGTAAAGTAGGGAAGAGTTCTTTTACTTATAGAATTTTGGGGTACAAAATATAAAGGAGTATAAAAGAGTACAAAAGTATAAAAGAGCAAAACACGTGTTGACAAGTAACAGATAGAAAAGACCGGTGCTGGGTTGAACTCACGGCCTCAGGATACCATGTGAGCTC
>JAWWTY010000001.1:82129079-82172746 GCA_035222235.1 Margarornis squamiger
GCTAGCTACTCTATATGTGAGAAACTACCTAGAAGTATAAAAATCTTCAAATTCATGAAAACCCTAAGGCATCACTCCTCTGCTAACCGTTCTAAAATGAACACATTTTATTTCTTATTGAGAACTTAGAGCTATAACCTTTGATAAGAGAAAACAAGACAAAACATTGCAAAATAAACCTGTTTGTAAAATCAAAGCAGTATCGTTTTTATCATTAAAAGTAAAATTTATTTACTAATGAACTTTTTAGTTAGTCATCAAAAAGTTAAGAGTTGAAAAATTTTGCTCTAAGGAGTAAACTTGTCCTTTTTTTTTTTTTTTTCAATACCAGAGAAAGGAAATGAAGAAGGTATTTATTATAAAAAATAATGGAATTAATGTTAAGAGGAAAAATCAATTATGATGGACAAATAATAAACTGATATGAAATAAGGAATGGAGTCCTATGCAGAACGAATGAAAATTGACGTATTGATAGAATAAGGAGATAAGCCTCACAGAATGAGATGTATTTGGATTCTATTACAGAATTAAATAAATTTTATAGCAGCATATTTATAAAATATATTTTGCCCAAATATTCACTAAATTGTTTCTCAATCCTGATGTCTCTCAAAGGAATTAAATTATTTTTATTCTAGCCACACTGTTCACAGAATATGGAAACAACTTGTCCATGTAGAATGATTCACTGATTTGAATCAAGTATTCCTAATTTATCTTTTATAATTCAGCCAGCAATAATTCAAATTTGACAGAAATTGATTGAAAGACTGTAAACAGGAGCAGAATATACTGCAAAAAATAAGTTTGAAGGAAAGCCTTCAGTAATGCATTGCTGAGATTTCTGCTGTCTTTTTCCAGTACAGTTCCAGTGAGTGACCAACTGTTTCCACTGAGACCCTCTGAAAGGGGGAGATCAAGGTTTATCTCTGGTCTTACTACCCAGCCTTGTCTGGGGTCTTAACCACTTGCCAATTTATGCCAATGGTCAGCCCCTAGCAAAAGCAAAGCTGAAGATAAAAATCCACCCCATGAAGAATGTATACATCTATATGCACACGTTTATATACATGTAGAGACACAAATAAACATGAATAGACACACACACACATATGTACATGCGTTTCAAAACATCATTCAAAGCAGATGGAATATTTAAAGGTTTATTTGGTAATTGTACAGAGTAGTAGAAAAGAAAACAAGTTCCAGAAGATTTTACTATTTATGCATTAGAGATTATGCATAAAATTCAGTGCATGTGATGCTGTGGAATTCTCTGCCTGGCATGTACTCCACTCACTCTGAAGTCACAGTATCACAAAACTTTGCTTTGTAGATGGCTCAGAAGGACTATGTGAAGAACATATAAACTGTATTTACCATGGACTATCTGATCAGAAATGTAAAGTACAGTGGTGTGCTAAAACCCCATTCTGGCAGTAAGGTTTTATGTGAAAGCTAATTTAATCTCTCTGCTAACAAAAGGGACCAAATAGCTAAGCACAGGATAAGGGTACTTGGGCATTTCAGAAGTCGATTGCAGTTTGTGTAACTATGTTGTTGTCAGAAATGTTTCCCGACTCCGGGCTTGTAGGTGAGTATATCTGGCCGTGATCTGGTACCTTGCCTTTTCTGTGGAGTATGAGAACTGAAGAGAGCTTGGTGTTTGCTTTGATAATATTGTATTGCTGAAGCAAGGGAGATGGTGAGACTATTTCACAACTACTATATCACCCAGAAAACAGGAAAACTGCTTTCAGAGTTTTCCCAGAGGGAAAGTGTTAAACTCTTCATAATCTCTCTCTCAAATGTCCACATGGACATGATAAAGTCTTCTTTTCCTCTGCTCTGTCTAACTTGAAAGATGTTTTTGTCTTGGAGTTTTATATGAAATTATCTATAAAACATCATATTTCCCTAAATACATTTTATTTTTCTGCTTCAGAATGCATTTTGTCTATTTTCATAAGTGTCTGCCATGTTTTTCAACCTATGTCCACGATTGCATTTATTACTCATTTAAAATATTCACTGTCTTGAAACTCTGTTTTTGAAGGATGAACTCTAGTCACAATCCTTATAGAAATGTATAGCTACTATGTGGAAAAAGGATACTCACAAGTAGTCACCAGTGTGGAGTACATAGCAGTGGGTTGGTATTTAGGTCCTAAACACAAACCTACAACCAACCAGAACAAGTGTATTTAGGCTTGTTTTTGAAGGTCCAGCATTATGACTTTTTCTACATCCTGCATAGATACTCAGGTTCTCCTATGAGAGTGACTAAAAGTTAGACACTGCACTTTGTTATCTTTTGGTGTCTAAACCCTTTATTTAATCTACCATTTGCAGTTCTCCTCTGTCTCTCCCAGTTGTGCCTATGAATGAATCTCCCATTTGACAAGAAAAGCTCATCCTTGCAAGGAGCTGTTTTTTGCAAAGCAATCATTTTTTTAGCACCACAGCTCAACAGGTTTGCTGGGTACATAAGGAGAAATTTTCTTTCATCTGTCTATCTATCTATCTATCTATCTATCTATCTATCTGTCTGTCTGTCTATCTATCTATCTATCTATCTATCTATCTATCTATCTATCTGCCATTTCATGATTTAGGGAGAATTTTAGGAAAAATCTTTTTCTCTCTGCTCAGTATAAAAATCAGTGGCAGAAACAAGAAAAATCCTTGACTATTACATATCAACTCTTTTGCATCTTTCATTATTTTAATCTTGCCATTTCAGCATTTTTCCTGTATAAGGTATTATTTATCACCAGCTCAATTGGCCAGTGTATGTGCTGTCTAATACCCAATAGAAAAGCAATACCTTTAGGTATTTCTGCAGTTTATCTGGATGTGTTTTCAGGTTAGCAGCAGCAAGCTGCTGAATCTCCAAGTGTCCTGGACTAATAACTACTGTGAATGCACATACTGACCACAGCGTATGCTGAGCAGTTAATCTGGTGTATCCTGGCACTGAATTTGCTGTGCTCATGTTGCAGGGAAATCCAGCTCTGCTCAGGAAATCTTGGGAATAAATCTGGAACATACACCTTAATTTCAAATTTTGGGAAGTATTTCTTCTTTCTCTAGGCTGAAGCCCAAGTCTGGCCTAAGTAACGGGCCCTAAAGCATTAACCTAAGGCTAAAGGACACAATGGATAGCACTACAGAGGTACCTTGCTTCACAAATAAGTGCAGCACATTAATCCCAAAATTAATATGGCTACATTGATGTGTAAACTAACTTGACTAGCTCTGTGCTAGTCTCTGCAGTGGGACACAGATGTATTCTGCATATGGTGAGCTGCAGAAACACAATTTAAGTTTAAAGACTTCTGTTACATTATGAATCCACTGAGAGACAGAAAATGCAGAAATAGATTACTGTTGTATTCTTTTCCCCTGAAGTTCTGTCTAGACATATATGCATTGTCAGATTTAGAATTACATGGGAAAATATTTAAGAATATTAAGTCCAAAATAAGGGTTATAATTATTAGAAATAAAAGTAGGTGTTAGAAGTGTCCTTATTGCAACGCTGATTTTGGAGTAAATTCCATGCCTTCTTGTCCTTTCCTGTAAATATTTTCCAGAATAAAGTATAATTCTCTCAAGGAACTGCCCTAATTTGAATATACTGCCCAATAACTTGTTTAATTATGTCAAATATCTGATTAAATTCATTGAAATTTAGACAGGAGCCCAAAAAAATCCCCCAACCAGACATGCATTTTGGTAAGATTTCTACCTTAAGATCATTCATCTACGTTCAGTTTTTTGAATAACATTTATGGAATGCATTTTCCTATTAGAAAAGAAATCCCGATTATGTGATCTCAATTAATTTCCCATATAACATGCTAATTTTAGACTACTGTATTATGATGTCCCTTTTAATTCTTTATACCACTTCATACTGTGAGTTTTAATGGGTTTTCAGAGCATTCCTTTTTCTTTTCCTGCTAAGCAGAATTTGTATTTACTGAAAGGTTTGTTTATGGGTTCTTCTTTCAGTGTTTCCAGCTGTGTCATAGTTTAGCATATTATTCCAAAGGTCATTAATATTTTTTTGCTTGTTTGCTATCGGCTGTAAGTCTACAAACATTTAGTTTTAATATTTGTTTTTGAAACCTGTTATCCTTTTTTTATTTCCTGCTGTGGATGTGAGCAACTGAATAATATTTCAAATGAAAGCTGCTGAAATAATGAGGGAATTTCTTCTACTTTTAAGTTATCAGCCTGAAAGTATTGTCTGTAACTCTGCAAATGTTCCGAGAACTTAAATATTCTCTAATAAAAGAACTAGCATATTTTACTAGCATTTTCTTATGTTTCTGCCAAATGCTTTTAGAAAAGTTATTAAATATGCAGTCTTGTAGCTAGAAAATAATCTGGTGTCTTGTTTCTGAGGAGTTTGCTGATATAAGGAAGAATTAGAAGAGAAAGGAAAGGAGTAAAAAGTTGTTTCTCGTATGGATACTTTTGGGGCAAATTTGAATTTACTATAGTAAACATTTCTGGAACATGAAATTACAGAAAACAATACTTTTCTTCTTTTGAAGAGTCAACTAATGTAGAGAAATTCTATGACCTTTCTGGTCTTGCCCGCTTTTTAATTGAGGAGAACACCTAGAGGTTCTCTGGTATTAAAAACTTAGAAAATTAGGGAGCTTGAATGGTTTCTTAAAGGTCTCCATTAAAAGATTGTTTTAGTGGATGCATTATTTCCTTGTCTCTGAATGTGAAGCAATTATTTAACTTTCTATTTCACTCAGCAGGTTATTTTAAAAAAATCTGATGATCAGATAAAATGAAAACTGTATCACAGAGGGATTCTTGTTACTTTTACATCTGGCAAGTGTGAGGTTTTTCATCTTTACAAGATCTACTGCAACAATTGTCTGGACATACTCAGTTATAGGAAGCCATTTTCTGTTCTCAAAGCACAGTAAAAATTAGATTGTAATCCTTGTCCTGAAACTCTGATGCTAATGGATGTTTTCCTACTAAGTTTCAAAAGTCCAGACCAAGGAAAAAAATACCCCAGCAGCACTTATATGGCAATAATGACTGTTTGCTATTGACCTGCACAGAAATAACTCATGTGATGAGAGGCTTTGTGATGTAATCAATGATTAATACTCTGAATAATTCAATCCACTTTAAATATGTGATTCTTTGCTTCTCATATAATATGCGTGTTACCTTCCTATGTAAAATTATCAATATTCTAGATGCCTGTAAACATTAAGGGTTTTTTATTAATAGCATGCCAGTAAGGTTTTCAATATTTAGCAATGAAATTCAACTCTATTTTTAGCAAAGTCTTAGATAACTCCAGCCTATGATCAACACAAAACAACACAATGAAAAGTATCAACACAGCAAATATGCCATGGGATAATTAAGGATAATTTAATATTCTTAATATAATCTTAAATAAATAAATAATCTTAAGGATAATTAAGTAGACCTTTAGATCTGGAGAGAAGCAGAAAGAAAAAAAAAAGTCTGTTTAAAAATTCTTTTTTTCTCTTGTTAATTTTAATTGAAAGCAAATTTTAGAAAGAAAACATTGTCTTTCAGCTCTATTTGCAACTGTATCTCTAAACCAGCAAATTCCAAGTGGTGTTTACAACAGCCCATCTACAGATTAGCAAATCTAGATTTAAGGGTGTAAACCATTAAAGCTTCTCATTCTATTAATTTATAGATTGAAAATGAGGTAATCTTTAAATGAAATCAGAATACAGGAACATATTTACTCATGGCTTGCAACATCCAATCCGAGTGTTCTGTTATCACTGTATTTAGGAGGGACATTACCTCTTTCTATTGATGTAAGTTAAAAGAAACTAATTTTAGCTGGCTTCTCTGAAGACCTCAACTTTTTAGATATGCTATCAGAATATCCACCAAATCGGACTACTTTTAGCAGAACATTAAATTTAGGGGTCTCTGTGAGATCATGTGTTAACCATTAGATATTATAAAACTGTGAATGCTCTAAAGTGCCTCAGAGAAACATGACCAGTTGTCGACCTGGATATAAAACATTAGTAATGTCACAATTTTTAGTGTTTCAAGGTTTAGGTGGGTGCTGGGAAAATATTTCCATGGTGGGTTGTTACAAGGTTTTCTGACTTTTCAATGGCAGCCCAAAAAATTAGTGCTGTGCTAAATCTGTTACTTATTGACATCTCTAAGGACTGAGATGTTTATCAAACATTCCTCAATCTGATTTTTAGATTTTATCTTAGTGGAGTCAAGTGAACCCACTTACAAATTACAAAGGTTCTAACTTAAATCAAACATAAATTCTAGTTTTTCTTCATTTTAGAAGATATTCTGTAAAGAAAGGCTGGTACTATATGGTAACCCAATATAATTTCAAACAATTGCAACATGAAATTAATTTATTCATTCATAATTGGCATCATTCTTTGTTTTCTTCAAACACAGAAGTCAAATGAGAGGATTCTAAATCTAAACCAAAATAGTCTAGAGGGAACCAATAATAAAAGAATAGCTGAGTTACTGACTGAGCACAGAAAAGACATTTGAAATACCATGGAGAAAAATTTATTTCAAAGAATTTATTTAGGATACAGTGAGTGAGATGGCAACTACCTGCTGTCTAAGGATTATCAGAATAAATAGGATCTAAAGTCTGATAGGCTTTATATGTTTCTCAATTCCACTTCTATTATTGGAAATTTAAAATAAGTTTCTGCAACAACACAAAAGGAAAACAGTATAGCCAGTATTTTGTCACACCACAGCAAAACACCACAGTCTGAACACCGTGTACAAATACAGTGTGCATGTGCAACTAAAAGTCCAGTAGATTCAGAAGAAGCTCAACAGAGAGAGGGAACTTTTCCAAAATGCTGTGGGCAAAGAATTCTACCCTGTGGTTCAGGATAGTTTTTGGCGTTCTTTTTAATGTTATTCTCTAGTACTACTAATGTATAGATTTTCTTTACAAAATGAACGTTCTGGATTTTAAGTTAAATCTTATTCACTGGAAAATAACACCCAATGAAGGTATGCAAATAAACTCATTCACAAGGTAAAAGATCTTTTATACTAGTTATTTTTTGTTATTCTTGCAATGGTACCTTTTCCTTAAACAATACTATAGCTTTTCAGACAGATTCTGAAAAGCATTGGTTCAATCCATTTGAACAGAATTCAATCAGATTTATTAGATGATGCACTCTCTTTAATGTGTTGAGGGTTTTTTAATCATATATCTTAATGGATCTCTGATATCTAGCACTGTGCATCTTAAATTAAACTTCTAATGCTTGCAAGGTTAAAGTAGTAAATTCAACTATTTATTTTGAAGGGAGTAGGAGATAAAAGTACATGGTTTGTTGGGCCACCCAGTTCAGGAAAAAAAACCCCAAACAGTTGCACTTCTCTCTGGGGAAACTACCAATGCATGTGTTTTCCTGTGGTGTGACTCTCAGTTCTAACGTGTGCCTTCTTGTGCATGCGGGTAAATAATTTTCATAAAATGGAAATAAGCAAAAATAATGTTTTCTGTGGGCAAGCGTGGAGTTAAGCCTGAGTGTAAAAATGAGGCAAATGCCACACTGAAGTTATTGTTTCTGTCTTTCTTTAGTACATCAAAGACAAAAACAAAACCAAAATGCTTCTTA
The DNA here is from genome assembly GCA_035222235.1 of Margarornis squamiger. Taxonomy (NCBI): domain Eukaryota; kingdom Metazoa; phylum Chordata; class Aves; order Passeriformes; family Furnariidae; genus Margarornis; species Margarornis squamiger. Next base: position 82,136,753 of record JAWWTY010000001.1, read on the forward strand.
CAACTTAGAAAAATTATTAGATAAACATCTAATTCCCGTGACTCCTAGTAGCCCATATTGCTGAGTCCTGTTGGCTTGGCCTGACCTGTACTCATGCCGAAAGTTCCAATCTAGAGATTTTTCCTATTTATTTCCATATTTATTTCTGCACAGGTATAATGGGATTTTGCTCCAAGTGAAGTAGGCAACATACACAGTTTAACACACCCTTGAAGTATCACATTATATCATAAGTTTAAAAAAAAATAAAAAATCAAATTCAATTCAGCTTACTCAGAAAATATTTTTCTTGATGTCAAACTGTGTCATAATCAAACAATAGAACTGAAACAGACTACTAAGAAATAAAATACTATGCTACAACTCTTTAATTTCCATTTAAAGCCTCACACTTTACTGTTGTTTGTCTCTCCCTGTTTAAAAACAGAATGTGTTGCACATTGATGAATTATGTAAAAAGATTCTCGTAACTCCTTAGCAACATCACTTTGAAATTCCTCTCATTTGCTGTGCAAATATATCCTACAAACGTATAATACATTCCTATTTTTATACTTCTCTTATTATTGTGATAATTTTTGTGCATCAGACTATAATTATGCTCTTATTTAGATGCATGTTTTAAATCTACCGTTGTGACAAATGTTTAAATTCTTGTCTCAATTTGAATTGCATAGCCTCTAGTTCATTTATGTTTTTGGAAGAATTTAGTTTATAAAGTCTCTAGTAAGCTAATATGGTATGCATGGAAAATGAATTTGTTCATTCAACTAGAATTTTCTGCTGAGTTGAGCCCTTTATTTTTCACTGAGTTAACCTTCCATTAAAATAAAATATCTGAAAACCAGCCAGCAATTCTGTAAGGCCAACATCAAATATATTTAGAGAGCTCTATGCCAGAAAACCCCAATCAAAACAGAACAAAAACCGTGGTTCTGTATGATTCCTTGTTGCATGTCTAGTTTTTAAACAGCACAAGTGATATAGAATGCTTTAGGAGGAGTCTGAACATTTCATCAGGTACTTTAAAGATGACTGATACAAAATAGCAATGCTGCATGAAAGGAACATACATGATAGAGACACTGTTAAAAATTTTATTTTTAGTGTATTTAGCAGTATTTGCATTTTTTTTAATTAAAAGAAAAACAAAAAGATAAAAAATTAGTTTAACATACGAACTAGCAACCCAACCACAGAAACGACAGATTTTATATTTTACTTTTGCTTTTAAAGGTTGCTTCCAGAGGTTCAGATTACTCTTACTTAATTTATATACATAACATTGAGGTGTTTATTTCTGAGTCTAGTCACCCTAGAAACTTTTGTTGTCCATAGGGAAAAATAAGTGTCTTAAATAAACAGATATATCATCCTGTGCAAGTACTTGCCTCCTTATATTCATGTTTTTATTGAAAAGATAATAAAATCTTTAGACATTCCAGATAGCAAAGATTAGGCGAATGAATGCAGCTATAAGTGAAGTTTCTGGGGTAATCATTACCCATCCACCAGCATGCATTAAATGCAAATGGTACTCATGAAGGAGTAATTACCTGCCAATACCAGTTTATTTCTCATTATGTTCATAATATTACTGTAATGAGAATGCAGAACCCAATGAAATAGCTTTTCATTGTCTTCTCTTCTTCCTCCTCCTGGATATTAAGAACAAATAAAAACAACAACAACAACCCAAAAATTCATGTCACAACAGCAAGTATCTAGACCAAAATATAAGCTTTCAAAACTCAGCTGAATTCTTACTGGTCTCTTCAATGACTGTGAATAAGGAAGAGGGAATAGGTTTAAATCCCAGCTGTACAGGAGCTAGAAGACAGTTTTAGAACTGCATATGAGAACCAAGGACCTTAATTCTATAAGAAATTACTGTTCCAATACTAGTTCACAAAACTCTAACCAAAAGAAACCTTTTCTTTTCCCTTGTTTGTTTCCTCTTTAGTTGAGGGAAGAGGTGCTGGGTTATGGGAGTGTGTGTATGTATTCATTTCTTGTTCTAGTAGGATCTGAAATGGCTTCCAAATGCCTTTGAAAACTCCTGACGAACTGTCTGAGTTGTGCAATCCGATCTTTGCAGAGGCAAAGACTAATGTTCTGAAGAGGGGCACTTCATTAATGGAAACTCCCAAAAGACATGTACATGGGGTTTGTTTATGAAGATCCAGTTTCAGAATCCAGGGCTAAATTTGCACCAGCTAAAAGGTTCAGAAAGATCAGATGACATTTTGTATTGTTCATACATGTCTGAATTATACCAGTTTTATGGCTCATCCACCACTTCTGTTTTCAGAATACTAAGTTCTCTTTCTTCTCAGAACTCGGTTGCAGCCTTTAGGATTAGTTAAGGTGTGACTTATAAAATGTTACAGCTGTCTTTACCTGTTTCTAGGTGCTGTATTAATACAAATAATAAATAATAACGAAAAGCATCAAAGCTGAGTTAGGCTGAAGACTTTTAAAATTAATCTCTCTGGCTTTTTAACACTTTGAAGAAAAGAAGGTGTAAACTGGTGATCACTGGTAAATGCTCAGAAGTGCTGTAGGATCTCTTAAGGCACAAATAGGAGCATGAAATACAATTACATCACCTGAAACAGATTAGTACAACAAAGTGCAAAATCTCCACTTGTTTATTAATGCAGTCCAATTGCAATTTAGAATAATATCACAACTGGCATGAGGATAATAGAATGAAACAAAATTAAATATCCTAATTGATTCCAAATTAAAGTAGTATCACAGATAATTTGAATAGCAGTATCAGGGACTTGTTACTTCTGGAACATAGTGCTGGAGCAAGGTGTAGAACATCTTGAGAGATTATCTATGGAGCAAACCTAAAGTTTGCTTCTTTTCCTTCTGCTTAGAGCCCCTTAAGAAAATGTGGTGACCATTGCAAGTTCCGTTGACTTCACTGAAACCTACAAATACTAAAAATAATTCAGATTAAGTTCAAAGAAGCCAATGGAGAAAGGGGAAATTCATCAAAAATTAACACTGATTCCAATTAAAAAATAAATTAAAAATGTCACATATACACTAGAACATCAGAATATTTCTAATGAACTACTGTAGATCAGATACATGTTTTGAACTTACTGCTTGACTTTACAGAGATGGTGAGAAATCTCACTTCCTACTAACCTCAGTAAAATCATCATTTCATCCATCCAGTTTTGGGCTTTTTTAAAACAGTTTTTTTTTTTTGCTTGTTTGTTTTTTTAGTTTTTGTTTTCTTTTTTTTCTGTTGGCTGTTTATTTTATTTTATTTTGATTCCTTTGTGTTTGTTTTTTTTTTTGTTTGTTGAAATCAGGTGTTTATTGTTAATATCTTTGAAACAGGGATTTGTGAATTAGGTTCTAATTTAGAGATTAGAGTTTTTGAAAACAAGGTTGTAAACACTTTCTTCTTCAGTATGTTTTAAAAAATTATTATGTTTTAAAAATATATTATTACTTCATATGTAATATTTAAATCTAATTTGGAAAAGTTATATGAAATAAAATTTAGTAGAGTGACTTTTCTTATACACTTGTTACAGCAAAGTTTTCATCTATTAAATCATCTATTTTAGGCAGTAAAAAGCAGTCAGTCTGAGCTTTTCCCTCTCCTTCTCTTTAAAACTACATTGTGGACCTTCACCTTCTTCTGACATCCTATAATAACAAATTAAATAAATGAATGGATTATGGTAGTGCAGAATTCTCCTTGAGAAACAAGATCAACAATTGTGTACATATTTGGAGGATAAAAAGGTGGTAAAATCAATTTTACCCGATCTCATACTCTTCTCTTAAACTCTAAGTATGTAACAGCTTTTTGGTACTTCAAAATAGCCTTCAAAACACTGCTTATACTTTGATTACAAAGGATACTTAGCCAATGATTTTTTTTTTGATTTTTTTTTTTTTTAATAAATGGATGTGCATTGCTCATACAGATTCCAAGGTGAACCAAAGAAAAACTACATGCATAAAGAATAAGCTGTCCAGATGGTCCATCAACAGTTAATTAAGTGGCAAACACAGAAGTATCTCTGATGCTGCCAAAAAACTGCCTGCAGAGTCTGCCATGGGCTCGAATTTAGATTGCTGGAGGAAAATCTTCTTCAGATTGGCATCAGTCTCTTGTGATGCTCATCTGAAAAGCAGACAGAGTAAATTTCACAAGCTACATTTGAAAATGAAAACAAGAGTAAGGAAAGTGCTGTCTGAACATATTGCTAATAATGGGATATGAGTTTGTCATGCTTGTATTGCCAAGGTAAATTCAGCCCAGAGCTGAATTCAGCCCAGAGCTGAAGTACAGACCAAAGGGGACCAGCAGCTGTTACATGCTCTCCATGTGAAACAATATGGTAATCTGTGAGTCTTCATCCACTTCTGGTACTTATATCAAAACAGCAAAGGCTGCTGTTCTGTCCATCAAACTTGCAGTCAAAGGGTTGAATGAACATGTGAACTCTGCTATGCACCTATTCCTTGGGATAGTCTCTCCAGTGAAAGAGCAGTAGGGTTACATGTTGGAGCTCTTACCTTTACATTTCTTGAGAGTCCTTCACTGCTAAAGCCTCTAGAACAGTGTTCTAATGTTTGTTATTAAAAGACATCAAAACAAGGCTTTGGACAGTAGAACTAAACTTAGAAAATATGTTTCTGATTAGAATTAACTCTTGCTAATAATTTTTTTTCCCCCTGAAAATACACCTGCTTTTTCCAAGTCATGTAAATCCAATGTCAATAAGATGAAAAAAAAAAAAAAAAAAAATAAATATTTGCCACACTTCCAAATGTATATGTATCCAATATTTATTACTTCAGTGCAATTATCAGACTTGTACTTTGACTCAGATGGATAAAACCACTAAAATTGCTTCAGCAAGTGAGGAGACATGAATTGGTTAATAACTGAATTAGGAATTCTTCCTTTGAAATTTGTTTCACATAAAAGAGCAGCAATCATGAATATTTTAAAAGCAAGAACTCTTTAGGCTTCTTTAAATATTAATGTAGCAAAGAGACAACATTAAATATCAGTTAGGAACATATAGTGTTTCAAGTATTAGGTTGTGAAACTACAAAACCAAACCAAAACAGCTGATAGGAAATAGCTTGTCATTTGTGATATTTTGCCATTTAATTTTTATACATATTCAATCAGATGTTAATTATTTTTGTCTACATTTTTCCCTAGAAACTGCTTGTTTCTCAAGGATTTGTTCTGTTATGTAATCTAATCACCCTTTCAATTAGCTTGTTGTCACTGGGAAAAAAAAAAAAAAAAAAAAAAAAAAAGAAGGCATGAAATGGGCCACAACTCTCAAAAACAAAAGTAAAACAGCTTAAGGCACCTAATTTTGGTCATGAATTTGAATGAGAAAATAAATTAAAAATTGTAATGTTGTAAAACATAAAACTGTCAATGATCACGATTCCCAAAAGGCTTTCAAGGTGTGCAAAATCAGCTGGTGTCCCAATGCAATGGAGGTATGCTCAGCAATTCAAATGGATATTGCTGTTCTTGAGTAAGAAAAATATGCTTCTGCTCTGTCTGCTGCTGCGCTACCTGAGGGAACTCATGTAAGCAATGAACATCTTCTCAAGAAAACCACAGTATTAGCTACAGTACTAAAGGAAGCAATTATGCCCCAAAACGGCATCCAAAAATAATCTTCCACTCAAAGTGCAGTTGTACATGGAGTTTCAACTGTTCCCAACAGGAAATCTTTTATATATGGCACTTTTTCAACTTCAGTTTGGATAATCCAGGGAAAGCTATTTGCTCTACTTGCAATAAAAAAGTGTATACTCACAAACCTGGAGCCTATGTTGGCACATCTGTAGTTAGTTTCCATCTGCAAGTACTGCAGCCAATGTATTCCAGTGATTGCAGCCAAAATAAAACAAATAAAAAGAAAATCTATCTCTTAAGCTGCTGATACTGCTCAACACTATACATCATTCTACATTATTTTTTGTCTTATTATGCTTTTAGTTCACTGTGGAACAAGAGGCAATTTAAAGCAAATAAGAACTACAGAACTTGCATGCAGATCTACACTCTGCATTTATTTTCTCCAAAGTCAAACTTCATAGTTACCACAGTTAAAAAATAAAAAAAATAAAAAAAAAAGTAGACTCTTTTACAGATAAAATTTACGCTTTTTTTGTGATAAAATCTAATTCAACTAGAATATGAATTAACAGATAAAGAACTGGTAACACAGGGATTGACACAACCCCTGTTGAGGCTCAAATAACTAAAGCAGATCAAAACATGGACTATGCAGTATATTATCATTCTCCGTTCTGACTACCCTGTATGTCCAAGCCCAAACAAATCATCTTTAAAAATAAAAACTAATATTAAATTTAATTAAAGAAATAGCAAAATATTTTATTTTTTTACTGGGGTTTGATTGGCTTTTATTTATTTATTAATTTTTAAAAATATAAAAATAATTTTGTTTGATTACCAATTATACTAAAGTCTGTCTGGGAATGTTGAATTCTCAGGACTACACACCATCTGATGGCTCATCAAGTCCTTCAGCAAGTAACTAGAAGGAATTACTAAGCCAGTAATTCCATTTATAATAACATTTATATATATATAAATGTATAATATTATAATGTATATATATATATAATATAACATTTATATGGGAACTAAGTTCTAAAAAGAGCATAAATGTATACATTGGTAAGACACAACTTGAGGAGTAAGCACCCCACTTTTTTTTTTTCCCCACCTGGATTGCCATTCTAGATGAATGAAATATCTTCGTGAGAATGTTTGTTTGTTTGCTTGCTTACTTTTATGTTTATACACGTTTAATTTAAATAGACAATTTTTTACTAAACAGACACTTTTACATGATGTGAAAAGTTTGGTGCTCTTACAAGGCATTCAGTTCTTAGGAGAGTAGGTATCTCTGCAACTGCTTTTAGAAATTCCTTGCAATCCTTCAATGGTAAATAAAAATCTTGGAAGCATATAGATGCATAACAGGTTGATTGTTTTCATATGCTTTATCTTGTCATTTTTCTGTTATGTGCTTAATTAAGTTACTAAGACATTAAGTTATTAGAGAGCGTCCAAAGGAGGGCAACGAAGATGGTGAAGGACCTTGAGGGGAAGCCGTGTGAGGAGCAGCTGAGGGCATTTGGTCTGTTCAGCCTGGAGAAGAGGAGACTGAGGGGACACCCCACCACAGTTACAACTTCCTTGTGAGGGGAAGAGAGAGGGCAGGCACTGATCTCTTCTCTGTGGTGACCAGTGACAGGACCCAAAGGAATGGCCTGAAGTTATGTCAGAAAATGTTTAGGTTGGATATTAGAAAATGGTTCTTCACCCAGGGAGTGGTTGGGCACTGGAAGAGGCTCCCCAGGGAAGTGGTCACAGCACCAAGCCTGACAGAGCTAAAGAAGCATTTGGATGACACTCCCAGGCACATGGTGTGATTTTTGAGGATGGTCCTGTGCAGGGCTAAGAGTTGGACTTGATGAACTTTGTGGGTCCCTTCCAGTTTGGCATATTCTATGATTCTGTGACTAATAAACCCTTTGCTTCTGGTCTGCACAACATATGGCAAATTAAGCCATTTCTTTGGCTTCCTGCACTTCAGGGCATTTGCAGAGCAATTTGCTTGGCCTAGGCTTGTGCTGGTTGAGAGGGGCAGCAGCAACTTACAACCGCTGTGCCTTCCCTTCCAGAGTCTTGGCAGAAAGCTTCAAAGGGACTAGTCTGATAAAACTATACAGAATGAAAATACAATATGGAGGAGATGTAAGAGGGAAATAGAGGAAGAGTGAAGTTATTACAGTAAAAAAATAAAAAAAAAAAAAATTAAAACATTTAGAAGCTCAGACACGCCTTTCAAATGCTTCCCCATGTGTCAGCTGATGGGAGGCTGCCAATCTTTTGTAATGCTACACAGTTTCCACTCCTTATTCTGCATCCTAATGCTTTCAGTAGGCTAGGAGCATGTTTGGAAGCTGCCTGAGAAGAGAGTGTTGCCCTCCATCAGCTCCTTTACTCACTCCACACATCGTTTACCTCACTGTATGATCCAGACACCCATGCTGAAACAAATACTTGCTGGCTCTTAATATCATTTCACATATCACTAACTCTATGGACTTAAACAAAAGTGTTCTAATAGGATTTATTTTTCTCCTCATCAAGGTAAATTTATGGTTGAAGAGAAAATTGTGAATGTGTCAGACTGAGGATTTTGGGATGTGAGGTTTAAGAATCATTGTCATTCTTGCCTTAATCCAGCTTTCATTCCCAAATTGGATTCTTAGATGTGTTCTCCCTCGTTTTTGTAGAGCTAATGTATTTGCAGGGTTGTTGTTTTCTTTCTTTTTCTATTTTTATTTTTTTTTCAGAAGTTATTTTCCTTTCTTGTGTGCTGCTTAATGGAAATACATCAAATTCTTAGCAGAGGCAGTCACTGAATAAAACAAAGGTCTAAATGCTAATATGAGTAATGAAATTTCTATGGTGGCATGCACGGGAAAGAATAAAAATTGCTAAAGCATAATGAAATAAATTATATTTTATTAAAATCTCCATACTGAACAGATATTATGTACAAATATATTTTCTAAAATGAATCAATGTATATTTTCACTCATGAACAAAGAGCTTAAAATGCCAGTGTTTTATTCATGTGCATATAAAAAAGTGTATCTGGAAGCACTCTTCAGTATACAAAGTCATTTAATTGCAAAGGAGAATAAAAATATTGTCCAGGAAATGAACAAGCACATAAAGAATTTGTTTACTTTCAAATTCATCTGCAAAAATATCCTAGCTGTATGTTAATGTCACATGTACTTACACTGTTTCCTGTTTATTTCTGACATACAAGTGCAAGTGTGTAATGCTCCTTTTAAATTAAATTAAATATTTAATATAAAATAAAAAAGTAAAAGCACTTTGCAATGTGAACATATGAATTTGTAATTTATTAATTTATCTTGGGAATACATTTGGGGCATTTCATCCACTGCTCTATGGATTGAGCTGAAAGTTATTTAAGTTGATAAAACAGCATTCAAACTCCATTTTATGTAACTTTAATTAATATTCAAAATTTTATTTATAGATTACACTCTTAGACATTTCCTATCTTGCAACTACAGTTCCTTTTGTTGTGAGTGGGAAAGAGATTGAGTACTGGAACTGAGAGAAGAAAATGAAAACCTATTTTGCACTTTTATTAGCTCAACATTTGATTCTTTGCTCTTTCCCAGGGTATTAGGAAGGGAAAGATGTCTGGCTTGAGTACAATGGGAAGAGAGCCAAACTGGAATGGGAGAAGAAGTGGAGATACGGATAAGGAATCAGTGTGGAAGCAGAAGTGGTGCCTGGGAAGAAGGGAGGGGTAGTCTGGGAATTCAAATCTAAGAAGGAAATGGTAAAGAAAATGGTGAGGTAGTTAGAGGGAAGAGAGCCTGCCTTTGGATAAGGATTTGAGAAGACAGCCCAGATTAGAATGGTACAGCTAGGAGTTATGTGCAGAAAGTCTTGAAATAAGTGAATCTGACAATGTGATACTTTACACAATGATAAATGAGACTATATCAGCAAAGACAAGGATACAGGGACACTACTCAAGCTTAAGCTGACCAAGTTACAGGCCAACAGCCAAGAAGAGGTAATTATCTGTATGTTTGCTCTTCACCAATATTTTTTCAGGTGGAACATGTAAGCTCATTGAGAAAAATAACACTTTTCAACCTTACTTTGATAATTTTGTATACATGCATTTAATTAAATTAGCAAATCACTTCTACAAAAGTATTTAGATATAGTGGGTTATAATTTTACCAGAAAAAAGAGTTTTATTCTCATTCTTGATGGTTTTACATGCATTCCTAAGTTTCAAGAGGTGAAAATTACACAACAAGGTGAGCAATATATAAAATGTGCTTGCTTCCAGTCCACTTGCTCAAACGTGCTCTAAATTTTGTCTATTTCTGCATAAAATATCAAAACACTTGAATAAAAACTAGTTTGTATTGAAATGAGTACCTGTATATCTTTTCAACAACACTGAAAAACTTTTTTGTCTTTATTTTTGCCCTTTTTATCTTAGTGTTCATATAAGGTCTACTAAATATCAAAAAGAGCCTTATAAAGCTACTCCTCTTCAGTTCAAAGTATTGGTCTCAGAAATGTGCTGTTTAAAAGTAATCTTAAAGAATCTGACTGATCATGAGCCTATTCAACAAAGAACAACAACAAGTAAGGAGTCTTTTTGGCTTCAGTATAATCATGATCTTCAAGTTAAAGCTCATACGTAGGTCCTTGGCAGAGCAGTTTCATAGTCTTCAGAATATTACTAAATAAAGATCAAAATTACTTAAGCACTAACTTTATTGAGGTCACTTAGATGCAAATTGAAAAAAAGTACTCTGTGGAAGGGGAGTGTTTTACTATTAGTTTTTTTCCACTCGCTTCTGGATTTTGTTTCAGGATCTAAGGGTGTCCCTGGATTTTCACCCAGTTCTGTGTGTATAACACAGATAATGCATATTTTTCTAGACTCTGCCTTAGTTGCTAGCAATACCACCTTTGATTTGGGACCTCTTTAATTAGTTCATACTGAACAGTCTTTAAAATGTTGAAATTATATAGACCTTTGTTGGCATCATCAACACATTATTCTCCCTAGCACATTTCTTTAGTTTTAAAAAATAATATACTTTATACCTATTTTTATTGTTTAGTTTTCTTATTATTTCTTGAGTTTATGCTGTTTGGTATTTAGGTCCATAAAAGAGGGATTATCCAACCTATACAGTCTGATTCCTGAGATATTTTAATACTTTACAGAAGTGTATGCAGTTAGATGCTGTCCAGGAGACCACTCTAACAGTAATCAGAGGTGTAAAATTAAGAATTAGTTCTAGAGTAATTCTACAGTTCTGAGCTGTTCTAGACTGATCTTCAGATGCTACAGAAAATGAACCTTCACCAAAAAATTAAATCAATATAATGAAAAAAACATAAAGACTATTCTTCATTTACAATCTGATGCAGCACAACTCAAATTTAAGTATAAAAAAAAATCCGCTTAGAAAACTGAGGCTCTCAGGTTCTCAATTACAATGTCAGTTATAACCAAAACTAATTCTTTTATGCCATGCTTTCTGTGTTAATATAAATCTTTTATTTCAAGTTGAGATAACAGAGAAGGTGACCAGTACAACAACTTGTGCATATTATACTTTGCTTTATTGATGATGAATTACATTTCATCAGATGGTTTTTGTTTTTTCTCTTTTGTATTCAGAATGTATTTAGAAAATGACACATTTGAACAGTGGGACCTGCTCCAGGAATGGCTCACTTTTTGCACTGCACTACTCTCAGGTAAATTACCTTTAACAGCACTAAAAAGTGAGAAAACCGGTTTGACAAGTTGTGAGCATGTAAGCATGTATTAAGAATCCGATCTACTTACTCCTCCTAAAGGAAATAGAAACTGCTTACCATTACTTCAAATGGCATATTCTTCAGAAATTATACTTAAGGGAAATATACTGTAATCTTATAAAATGCCTTTCGGTCAAACCTGGATCAGGGGCTGAAAAAGAATAACTATTCACAGGCAGTACTTCAAGGTAGGATATCAAACTAGGGGTTCAGGTTTGAACTCAGCAAACAGTGCTTTGAAATAGGTAGCTTCTGCCAAAAGTTTCTACCTACATTGCATAGGTAATATTACTGTCAGCAGGTCAGTGAAGGTGATTGTTTCCTGAATGAGGCCATATCCAGAGTGCCATGTCCAGCAAGTCCTCCAGCAAGTCCTGCACAAGGTCAGAAAGACAATGAAGCAGCTAGACAGTCTGTCTTAGGAGAATCTGTGAGAGAGCTGTGACTGTTCATCCTGAAGACTCAAGGGGGATTTCATCAATGTCTATGAATATCTAATGGTAAAGTGTATAAAAGGTAGGACCAAACTCTTTTCAGTGACAGGACAGTGTCCATGAGCACAAACTGGTGCATAAGATATTCTTGTCTGAACATCAGGAAATATATTTTTTACTCTGATAGTGACAGTACTGGAATAAGTTACCCAGGGAGCTTGTGGGATCTCTGTTCTAGGAGGTATTAAAAATGTAATTGAACAAGGGCCTGAGCAAAATTTAACACTTTACTGGACAACAGGGATTGTCTAAATGATCTCTAGAGAGTCATTCCAGCTTCAAGGATTTTGTGATTTTGCCATTGGGTAAAGCTCAGCATCAGCTATGGATTATATTTAACATGAGACCTGAGGTTAGTATTGATAGCAAAAGATGGAGCAGCTGTTGGTCTGAGGCTGCTAAAACAAAGCAAAGAGCACAGAAATATTTCTCCTCTGTGAAATTGTTCAGATGGGTCTTGGCTGGAGGTCACTGGTTGAGCCTCAGGTCAACCCTGGGTTTAGGAATAAGAGAAAGAAAGACAAAGCCTGCAGCTTCACATGGTGTGTGACTTAGAAAGGTCTGCCAGGGAAGAGGCTATGATGGAAAAAGATTAATCATCCTACTCTAAGGTAGGTCATGCCTGGGAGTCCTTGGTTAAGGCTCAGCACTTGCCTGTATTTGGGGTTAGGGTTGGAGTAGAGTCAAAGCTCCTGTTGATGAGGGACTACAAAGACACCACCAAAAGCATCATCATGTTTTGGCTAGAGATAATATTCTTCACAGTAGCTGATAGGGGGCTATGTTTTGGACTTATGCTGGAAACAGTGTTGATAGCTTTTTAACACTGTTTTTTTTACTGTCAAACAGTGCATGCACACAGTCAAGGCCTTTTCTACTTCTCATCCCACCCCATCAACGAACAGGCTGGGGGGCACAATGAGTTGCAAGGGGACACAGCCAGGACAGCTGACCGCAAATGACAAGAAGGATGTCCCAGACATATGGACTCACGCTCAGCATGTAAAACTGGGGGAAGAAAAAGGAAGACTGGGATGTTCAGAGTGACTGCATTTTTCTTTCCAAGTCACCACTGGGCATGATGGAACCCAGCTTTCCCTGGGATGGCTAACCATCTGCCTGCCCATGGGAAGTGACAAATTAATTCCTTGTTTTTCTTTGCTTACATGCATAGCTTTAGCTTTGTCTATTAAATTTACTTTATCTCAACCCACAAGTTTTCTCACTTTTTCTGACTCAATTCTCTCCCTCATTGCACCTGGGAGGAGTGAAGGAGAGGCTGCTGGCGCTGAGCTGCCATCTGGGGTCAAACCACAACAGAGTTAGAGCCTCAAGATAGACTGACGATAGAGATCCACTTTTCGTGAGTCTCCTAACTGGTTCACAGTGAAAGGCATAGGCTACAAAAACATTTCCCCCACTGAGTACTTTTTCATCTGAACAATGGCTGGAGGTTGAGCAACTGAGAACCAATCTTAGTTTTTGTTAATATTAAAGCTATGCTTGGGAGAGAGACAAGTATTATTCCCCACTTTGTGTGAGGCTTTCAAGCCTTCTGTATGGATTCTCACCGCCTTGTTGGAATAAGCATTGTGAGATACAGTTCACATGACTGTCATGAAATCATAAATACTTAAGAAGGAATGACATTCCAAAAGGTGTTGACAATCAGTCTTTCATCATCACCAAGCAAGTCTGACCAACAGAGAAGATACAAGACATACTGCTCTACCAGGGGCAATGTTATAAAGAAACTTAGATATGGACAGCATCTGTATGAAATTAATATACTTCAGCTTCCTACAAGAATCAACTTGCCCTTGACTATTTTGTGTTGATAGTAGTTCTTTTTTGATAATGAATATACGTCAAGATAAAGCCATTAACATATGTTGAAAATGTGGAGGATTTCTGATCAACAGAATGTGAATATATTTTAATGCAAATAACAATTAATAAATGACTTTGAATTAGTGGTGGGACAAACAGATCATGAATAAGTTTTGGTAGTCAATTATTTGTAGTTAAATAGCTAACAAAAGTGCTGGAGTAAGTATGAACTTTTTAAAACTCTATACAAGAGATAAGCTGCACTCCTTACTATAAGAAACTATAAATTGACTGAGAAAATAGCTTTAAATATTAAAATGTATTGAATACTGTGAAGAGTGGGGGAGCTGTCTGAGCAGTGGCAGAAACCATTAATCAAGGAGATCTTGTAGTGAGTCAATCTCATCTGCTCAGTCATACTGAAATATCTGGATCTTTGGGGATCCAGACCTGTATTCAGGACACCAGTATCAGTCCTGGGAAAGACCTTGACATCTTTTAACATTGACAACATAACACGTATCAACAATCATCTTAAGTCCCGTAGTATCTGAAGAAAAGTCTTTTGCAGAGGTGCTTAAGATATAAATCAGTATTTTGAGCCTGACTCTGTTAGTTTCTACTAACTGCCATTGATACAGAATGGATATTACTTCTAAGGGATGGGCTTTTTAACTAAAAATCTTTTCCAAAAGTGAGTTGTGTTTGCTCTGAGAATCAAGACTAACCCAGACTCTGACAAAAGTAAGTAGATTAATTCAAAGAGAGACAAAGTATGTCCTCAGGTTTAAAAATACCTTTACAGACAAATTATGAAGTCATAGTCACTGCTGACATAGGAATAAGAAGTGACATCACTTTCCTGATCCTAAATGTCCTACTTATTTGTAAACCAGATATTGTTTGAAGTTCATATTCCTTTTTCAGCAACTGATTTTAAAACATCCTTCAGTGTCAGGCAAATTACTAAACTTTTTTGAAACTCTTGTAAGTACTCTCAGTAGCAGAAATACTTGGTGGAGGGACAGGAAGGAGTAAAGTACAAATGCAGAAGTTACTATGAATTTTTTTTGCCAAAGGAAAGCTAAGAGTATCATACCAATGTAAATTATATAATTAGGAAAAATAATGTTTTCTTCTTGGCAGAAACATCTATATAGTAAGTAGGATGAATTCTCAAGCATTTATGGTTTCCACTGTAAATAATGAGAACCTGAAGTATTATTAGCTTATGCCTTTCACTGAAACACTTTTTCAATTAAAAAATCCTATCTCAAATGTCCAAATATTAACAAATACTATTTGTGTAACAAGCTGTATTATTAAAGCATTTGCATCTTCATAAGAAAATTCTTTTCCTAGAGTAATCACATACACAAGTCAGGAAAGGAAGGCTTTTTTTCCTATAGTTATGCATTTGGTAGGTGTCCATACAAAGTCAATGGGAAGAACTCCACTGGTTTCATTGATGCATAGTGATTTTTCCACTACTAAACACTGTTTATGCATAAAATGCCATTTCCTTAATGCATAGGTATTTATGCTAACTCTGATCTTTTTTTCTTTCTAATCACCTAAATATCTTCAAAAGTTAAGTTATATAATTGTATTTAACAACAGCAAGATCCAACACACATATATATGATATATATCATAATTACATGTTCCAGGTAGCTCCCAAATGTGATTCGTATATAATATATACCCTGAGACTGCAAGTGTATCTCAGCCCAAAAATATTAGATTTCACAAACTTATGAGAACATGATAGGAAAAGATCTCACAGGCCCTCACTCTAGTCTGACAGGTACTATGTGATATAATCCCTCTCATAAATATGTCATACTAAAAAAAAAAAAGATTAGACAAGCTGTGAAAATACAAAGAATGAAAGGGAAAATGAAAACTGATAAATGTATTTTCATTGTACAACAAATTTTACACAAAATACGTTATTATTTCTTGGATAAAGTAATTAATTCACAAATATTTTGTTTAGTATCATTGCTGATCTTCAATTCTTGATCTTAATATTTGGCTTGAAGTATCCTCCCTAAGAGAAACTGTATCTCTGGTCACAGTACACTCTATATCAATATTTTCCCAGCAAACAAACAAAGAACCAAACTACTAATCTACAATCAAAAAGACCCTAAATCACCTAAAAATCCTATAATCCTGTGTTCTCATAGGAGCGATACTTAGTTGCTTCATGCTGACGAGCAAATGAATTCTGGAAAAAGGAAAAAGTCACCGTGGCTGAAAGTTAGCTTAAACAGCCGAATAAGTGATGTTGATACACATAGGAAAAATCTTAAAGTGGAAAATACATACAAATTGAGAAAATTAATATATATAAAATGTGGCAAGTTACATGTAAGTGTAAATTCAAATAATGATTTTTTATTTTTTTTTTTTAAAAGAAAGTTGTGAGGACTTTCTGAACTCATAAAGCCTATTAAAAATAAATAAATAAATAAATAAATTAAAACTCATCAGAAACAGAAACCCACTCCAGAAGTAAGCAAAAAAATGATCTGGCATGCACACATGGCTTTTCACCTTTTTCACAAGTCAATCACAGGTGCTTCAAATGCCACAAGAGTTAGAAACAAAATGATAGAAAAAAAACAGCAGAAGAACATGGACCATTTCCTTCATGGACAGCGGTTAACAGAATGCTTGCAGAACCTTTCTCTGGGTTCTAGTCAGCTCAAGATATTCATATATGTTCTGGTAAAATATAGCGATAGGAAGTGATTTTAGAAAATTTTTAGATTATAGCAGTTGTTCAAGATAACCAAATCTAAAGCTGTCTGCAAGATATTATAGAAAGTTGTAAAGTGAAGTCTGTCACTCTTGTGATGCTCAGGCTTTGCAGATTAATGTTTGATGGGCAGTCTGTCACTAAATTGCTCTTTTTTTTTTTCTTCTTCTTTAATAATGCTGTAGCTTATCTCCTATAGACAGGACTTGTTTGTTTGTTTTTGTTTTTGTTTTTTTTAATAAGATGCAAGAGTAACAATGTTTTTTTTCTACACAGTAACTTTCCAACTTAAATACAACAGACATTTTGTCTTAGCCAGTACACAAAATGTTTTTAAAATAATTTGTCAAAATAATATGGCAACTTCAATCTTGAACTGCATAATAAACCTAATAAATGCTGGTGAAGTTTCCAGGGACTATAATATTTTAATCCAGTGAAAAACATCAGTGATGTTGGTACAATTGATCTTTTAGTCTACAATGAGTTTTGAGTGCTCTTACAGAACCCCACTGAAATCAGGTTTTAAAATATAAATAGACATTTCAGTAGGTGTTTCTATCTATGTAAATTAGAATCTTCTATGGCCTCTCATGAGAATTAAGAGGATTTGTTGCTGTGGATGCTCACATAGATTTTAAAAAGTCCTGATGAAGATCCTTTTGAAAAAAAATGAGAAGAAATTAGGCTTTTCAATGAAAACTAAGTGGCTTGCTTTTGACACAGTTTAATCTGCAAATCTTAAATTGGTCCATTTCTTAATTTGAAATAAATGGTGACCAACTATTTAAACACTTGGAATCAAATCAATCCTTACTGTTAATAAGTTAACAGGAATTCAGGCCATCATAAATACATTTTTAAGAGGAATATAAATGCAAGAGTTCTTATACATAGTAAGGGGACTATTTATAGTAATGCTTAAGTAATGTTTTAGGGGAATATGTTCATTTTTTAACCCAAAAATAGTTGGTTTGAAATATTTCTCCTTGGTTCTTTTTCTTCCTTGGAAAAAGTGTTCCCTCCATAATGACAGACCTGTTAAACCCCAAATTAAATATTTCATCCAGATTTATCCCAAAAGCTTTAGAGATATAATATGAAGAGTGAAGAGCTTTTACATCTAGTTATTCCAGTCAACTAAGGTCTTAATTGCTCTCAGGAGGCAACTTTCTTTCCATTATATTTAACACAAGCCTAGAATGATTAGGATCTTAATATAGGATTCTCAGTTAAGTGCTTATACTTATCTGGGATGAATCCATAATTTTGGCTTTTTAATTCTCTCTACTTGAGCTAAAAGAGGGAAGGGAGAATAAATTGTCATATCCACCTTCAGTCTCCCCTATAGCTGGGATATTCACCTTGGACATAATTTCTCTAGGCAAATGTGAAAGATGAGAATTCAAATCTGCCACCTCCTACCTATGTTTTGTCTAGAACTGCAGTGAAGCTTCATGGCATCTGACATTCACCTTTCTCACTACTCCTCAGAGTGGCTGAATGATTCCTCTAGGCAGTGCAATAGCCAAATATCATCCTTTATGGGTTGCAGTAGTAACTACAGAAAAGGGATTTGGATGCTTTTGTTGACAGTTGAAATACCATCCTTGTTCCAATTTTTCAATGTGCTGGCTCTTAACTAAGCTGCATGGTATCTGGGATACAGTTCTATCAATCCTTCCCTATAATGTTCAATTTTCCCCTTATATAATTAAACATCTGCTAAAGCACTAGCAGGAGCTGAGTTATCCCCTTTCAGAATTACTTTAACTTGCACTGAGAAGGACGTTCTGCCAAGAAGTGGAAAATCATTTCAGACCCACTGTATTCCTGATGTATGTAAATCAACATAAGTCATCTCCCAGGTGCATGTGATTAAAGATTTTTATTTTTTTTTTTCGATTTTTTTTTTCACTGATTTCAGAGGACTAATAAAGGCACATATCTAGCAGGACAACTTTAGGTTTAGGTGGTATCTTCAAATGTTTGAAAAAAAAGAAAAAAATTACAGAGAAATTATTAGTGTCTACCATTTAATGAAACAATACTGTAAAAAAGTGAAGGATGTGTTCTAATTAGAATTGTCAAAAGGAAATAGGAAACTCTCAAATTCAACTTAAATTGTTGCTACATAAACCAGACTATTCTATGGCATGTTGTGGCTGCTATTCAATAGCAGGGCATTCAGAAGTCCACAAAAATGTACTAAAATAGAAAAGTAGACTACCAGATGGGTCAAAGTTTTCCCATGATTTAGAATTACCTACTTTCACAAATACTTGCATGCTTTCATTAATCAATACTTAAAGCACTGGAGCTGCAATGAAAAGACAATTCAGTATTCAGTATGGTTAGTATGGTTGAGTTCATTTGTTTTAGGAAATCAGGTCTCAGCAAGACAAATTTGATTAGGAGTACACAACTGGAAAGGAGGCTGAATCACAGGATTCTTTGATCTGATGTTGTGGTTCCCTGAAAATAGTTTAAACTTTTGAGAACACTATCTCCTATTGCTAAGAACAATATATTTTGAAAAGCATATCACAATACAATACAGATATGGTGATTTTTATGCTTCATTTTCCTTGACTGTCAGCCGATTTGGTAGTGCAAAAAAAAAAAAAAAAAATGGAAATTATCCCCCCCAAATTTTAAAATTAAAAAAAAAACAAAAAACAAAAAACAGTTGAAGAATTGTGAGACAAAATTATGTTTTACCTCAAAGATGTCACCATGAGGTCAAGTGGCACATTCACTTTAAACATCTTCATGATTTCATGACAGGGAGCAGCAAAACAAGGAACATAAATTACAGACAAAGATTATTAATTCTTACTACATCACCATGAAAATTTCAGGAAATTTTTGCAAGAACTAAAGAGCAGAGATCTAGGAAGAGTTGTTACAGAAGTTTCAATCAAATATTTTTTATGTATTTCCTTATTTAAAAAAAAAAATAAAAAAATAAATCAGCCAACCCAGAATATTTAATAATTGCATATTATCCACTTCACATGTAAGTGCTTGCTCATTCATAGATGCTGCTTTTGAAGTGGATACCACAGTGTTCACAATAATCCCTTAGAAAATAAGTAATGGCAAATATAGCTGCATAGTTTCCTTCACCAAAGTGTAATCACAGTTAGGACAGAGCAAATGCAAAAGGTGTGTAAAACTTTGCAACTTATACTATTTCTTTCATGCTCATCATATATTTTTTTCTTATTGACTTTACATGTGTAATTACAAGAAAAGAAACACTGCAGTGACAGCTGAGTTTAACCAAGGATAAAAGCACAAGAAAAAACATATATGAAAGCAAATAAAAGCCCTACAAGGCAATTTGCAGTCATTTTAAGATGAATTTCATTCTCTGCATCTACAATGTGGTGACTAAAATAATTTTAGTTACTTTTCCATTTTTAATGTAACTATTTTTTAGGGATTAAAAGAAGGTGATAAAATAGAGCTCATGCAGCTTGAATTCATTATGAGAACATTCACACAGGATTTTATGGAATTCATTCAAATTCATTGAAAAAAGTTTCATTCTGCTTTGTTATTTTTAAAGGTGTTATTTTTAAAACAAAGCTTCAATTTTAATCAAACTGCAATAGTCTCTTAAATATCTGACATTAATTACACTGGAAAAGTTTTACATTAAAGAATTTCAAAGCTCAATTAATATTCTTCACAGAAGTTTATTTCTCTGTGGATAAAATTAATCAGAAATGCCTACTTGTGTACTGTTGTCACTGACAAAGGAATAAATTCAAAGTATTTCCTCAAATACAGGGAATTGCTTCACTATAATTCTTTTTTTCTTTTTTTAAAAATTTTTTTCATACACTCAATTTCTTTTTATTTTACATTAACTGTCTTTAAAAAACATTAGAGATGTGCAGCTTTGTTAATAATTGTTTATAAGTAATTACATTAAGAAATTACTATGAACTTCAGTCCTTAGCTCCAAACACTTTCCTTCCAATATTTTATATGAGGTCCCTTGATCTGTTCAGCCTGGAGAAGAGACTGAGGGGAGACCTCATTGCAGTTACAACTTCTTCATGAGGGGAAGAGGAGGGGCAGGCACTGATCTCTTCTCTGTGGTGACCAGTGACAGGACCCAAAGGAATGGCCTGAAGTTGTGTCAGGGGAGGTTTAAGTTGGCTATTAGAAAGAGGTTCTTCCCCCAGAGGGTGATTGGGCACTGGAAGAGGCTCCCCAGGGAAGTGGTCACAGCACCAAGCCTGACAAAGTTCAAGAACTGTCCGGACAACATTCTTAGGCATCTGGTGTGATTCTTGGGGATGGTCCTGTGCAGAGAGTTGGACTTGATGAGCCTTGTGGGTCCCTTCCAATTCAGCATATTCTGTGATTCTGAAGTAATAGGAAAAAAAAATAATCAAATAGATAATGAATAAATGCTACTGACATTATTCAGTCCTGTAAATATAAGATATCATCAGCAGAAAAATAATTACACTCTCACACCTACGATAAGTTCAAAGGATATGCAAAAAACTTAAATCAATCAATTTTTTTTAGCTTTATTTCTTGCTTTCAATAAAATATATAGTATTTTACATTTATATATACACTTTAATGTGCATATTGAATACAATAAATCAAATCTCTTTTTTACTGTTGTTGAATAAGATTTTGTATGCATGATATGAGCTTTCAGTCATAGACATATTAAGTCCAATGGACAAAAGATTCTATTTGCTATAAGAAAAAGTAGACAAAATACTGATAATGATAATTGCCAAGAACCTGATCAAGAAGTTGCAAGATTATACCTGACATGAGCAACAGGCACAGGACACCTATTGTCTTGGTTTAAGGCAAGCTTTTAATGGGTTGTAGGCACTGAATTGTTCTGCTTGACTGAACTGAAGGACTTCTGCTTATGCCTAGGAACAGAAATTCGGGCACCAGAGGAACTTCGAGGCCAATAAAGTTCCAAAGCTACTCTTTATTGTACACAGACTTTTTACAATTTGCAGGATGGATACCTAAATGATTTTTAAAGAATAAGCAATAATATAACAACACTGGAATATTAAAAGCCAAATTTTAATTGACCCTGTGCTGGGTAGTTTCCCTTTATAAGCCATTATTCTGCTTTTGGTATCAGAACACTTCACTAAATTTAAAACTTTCTTTGTATAACTAAATTAGTTCTGAAATTTAATGCTTCTTTGGACTTTAATGTTACGGGTTTATGACAAGAAACAGGATACACCTTCTGATTTTTCTCCATGTTATTCTCACTTTTGACTTAAAGTCAAAAAAAAAAAAATATATATGACATATCTTGATGATACGACATATCTTGATTATACAGGTCTAAAAATCTCTATCCTCTGCTATTTTGCTACCAGCTCGTATAAGAATGAATACTTTTACAGAATTTCACAGGAAAATTTATATTTTATAGAACTAATATTACTCAACATGTAGAATGAAAACAGGTAATGCAGAGATTTTCTTTAAAAGGCATGCTATAATTTTCTTCAGAACTCAGTCTTGCCTCAAGAGCTATTAAAATGAGACTTAATTTACCTTAATTTTACAGAATAAAGTCCATGATAGAAAAAAAGAGGGACTTATGCCAGCTTTTGTTTCTAAAACACAGAGGAAGACAATTTTTTTTTTAATGTTATTTTCAGATATGTACAAATTCGGTCTTAGAAGTTATTCGTGTGGATAACATTTTTAAATTCCTACCAAAGAGTTTTATACCAGCTGACTGCAATGATGACTGGAATCATTTGAGAGTGTTGACTGGCTTTTGCCATTATCAGAAGTAGACAATATAGTGATATTGATGTTACAGTCTCTTTATGGTATTATTAGAAGGGACACTGGTAAATGTGAACTTACTCCAAATATCATTCCAGCTGTTTGTCAGTTCTATTTGTGTTAGAACAGCTGAGACTCACATTAAATTCCATGCTCTAATTAGATTTTTATTTGGTATTTTCCTTGTAATGAGCAACTGACTTGCTCATCACAAAATACTCTGTGAATTTGTTTGTTCTTTTCATCCTAAAAAATTATCTCCCTAGGTGTGTGTGTATAAATAAGGCCTTCTATTGCTGCTTAGGTTTGTAAATTTGATTTGGGTAACATTCACATGACATGAAGCACATAGCCAAGTTCATATGGCAGATAATGTTTCCAGTTAAATCCACACTAGATGATGAGAGACGTGGCAGTGTTCCTAAAACTACTGCCTTTCTCTACAATCTGTTACTATAGTACCAGATAACATTTGAGCTGATAGCTTTCAACCTCTGTGCCACTCCTGCCAATGCACTTCTGGCTCAAAACTTTATAGAAATAATTTAGACAAAATACTAATGTGGGCTTAATTAATTTCAGTGAATTTTACAGAGGAGTTGCCAAATTCATTGTATATCTTCAAGAATTCCGTTTCTTGATATTCCCAGCCCTAAAAAAAAAAAAAAAAAAAAAAAAAAAAAAATTGGAAAAAACAGATTTAAAGCTTAGAATTAAAACTAAAGTGTTGTACCTGCTCCATTCCACCTTTACAGTCTGGAGGGAGTAGGAAAGCAAAAGTTCAGGAGAAAAACAAGTAGCAGAACTAATGAAGTTTGGATCTCTATAGATTTGTTTTGTGGATGATTGACATGGGTGCCTGATAAAGTATTAGTCATAAGTGGAGGCTTACCAGTTTGGGAGTGTCTGTAGGTTTTCATTTTCTGTTTTACTTTCATGTATATGAATATAAATGGGACACAGAGAACTCATTATATAACCGCACTAATAACCTTGCACATCTCTATGGTTTTATAATAATTTAGTGGAAGTGACTGGGGAGAGTAAGAAAGGTCATACTTTGGTTGCTTGTGGATAACTTGGGCAGCTGACTTTAATTCTGGTTCTTAGCATCTCCAGCCCAACTCAGGACATTTGTATATAGTAGCTCTTTTTTCTCCAATGGTTCTCAAGCAGACAGGTTCACTACCTGTTTCTTCAAAGAGAATCTCATGTGCATCAGTCTCATTCGTACTGCATCAGTCCAACTCTCCAGACTCTATGTGATGCCTTAGTGGCCCATCATCATTATCACTAGTACTTTTCAATTGTGCTAAAATTAAACTCCCATTCAAATAGTCTGAAAAAATATAGGTCTCTGTCGCAGTCCACTGAGCTCTTTTTCTATGGCTATTGTGCTGCAGGTATGAGCTACATTTGGAAATCTTGGAAGGCTGTCAATAGGATCACAGGTTTTTCCTTTTTTTTTTTTTTAAAAAAAATAAAAAGAGATCATTCACGGACTTAAATTCTACTGAAGAAAGCTGTTTGCACTGCTAAGAAAACTCTTGACCCCTTTTCAGTGGGATATAGCAGAAGCATGACTAACCTGATACAATAAATAATGAGATCTGTGACAAAGAAGAGAGAACTACTAGTGACACACACAATATGCTGGAATCAGTTAGGCTGTATGTCTCTTATTTTGTACACAGTAGAGAGATAAAGAGAATACGACTTTTCTCTGAAGAATATAGGAGTAGAATAGCTGGGTAGAACAGACAAGTAAATAGAAGAAACTGGACAGGGTAGATAAGATTGTGAACAAACTCAATAAAAACAATAGAATGGTTAAATACAGCCTACCTAATCAGTTGGCTCTGGGCAAAAGCTATACAAAGAATGTATTTATCTGGTTGGGTTATCAAGTTCCTGTTCTTAAACTGACAACTTTTTGACCAAAAATACCCAACACTTGGTTCCACCCAAAATAGTTACATGAAATAAAATGAGAAATATTTCTTTTCTTTATATTAATTATTAAAGTTCTTTTAGATTAATTTAAAATTAAATAACCACTTTAGGAAAAAATATGATTGGACTGGCATAACTGGGATCAAATTACCAGAACTTTTTTTAAAGTAGGACTGCAAAACAGAAGGGTAATGATTTTAATGAATATTTTGTTGTTGCAGTTTTCCTCAGATTAAATGTTGAACCTGGTGTGAAAACATTTGTGGAATTAAAAAGAAAGTAGG
The DNA here is from genome assembly GCA_035222235.1 of Margarornis squamiger. Taxonomy (NCBI): domain Eukaryota; kingdom Metazoa; phylum Chordata; class Aves; order Passeriformes; family Furnariidae; genus Margarornis; species Margarornis squamiger. The sequence continues at coordinate 82,161,365 of JAWWTY010000001.1, forward strand.
ACCATCAAACTGACAAAATTTGCAAATAAAAGCAGCAAAGTACTGATACAATAAAATAAAATAAAAAAATTAGGTTTTGAAGATGACAGTGATGATTGCTGCTTTTTGTTATGGCAAAACTCATGGAACTGGTACCAATATTTATTTAATATTATGATATGAGAATATTTAAGTATGAGCGGTCTAGTGAAATCAATGTATTTATAGTTTTTAAGAGATAAAAATACTTCCTAGTGAATAAATCCAGAGAACAAAATGAGGGATAAGTTGTGTTGTTCAACTTTTCCAGCTATTTTCAGACTGTTAATTTTAAATCAGTAATTATGCTAATTTTTACTCTTTTGTTAACACCATAAGAGAAAAAACTTTCTCCAAGAAACCTGGGAAGAGCAAATTCTTCGCATTCTACTGTTTCTGGCAGATCTCAATGAAAACTGAAAGCTTTTAAATTATGACATTATAAATGTAGAACAAATGGATGTATACACACTCAGAATTTTTAATGTCAACTATTGGTTAGATAAAACATGACTAGCACTTGAATGCAATTTCATGCTATTTAAGACATTACGATCCATATTTCTATTTACTGTGTCACATATTTATTTCTTCCCCTGGTAATCAGTAATTAGAAATAAAGAATCACTGTGAAGAAAATGTTGCAAGCCATCATGTCATCTAATGTCGCTTGGTCCTCCATACACCAATGTGTGTATGGAGTGACCTTATCATGGGCCACATAGGATTACTGAATGTTTCTTGTGCAGAGCCAGTACTTTTACTAATTTAGAAAAGAAACAAGGTGGGAGATGTGTTATTCTAGTTTGACTTTTTTTGTGCAGTGTACAGGAAAGTGCATATCAACGAAGGAGGCAAAGGCTGAAGCAAAGGTTTAGGTAGAGCCACAACTGGTCAAAGCAAAAGGTTGAAGCAGCATGCACTCTAGAAAGCAGATGAGAAATATAACAACTTTAAAATAAGGGCAGCTGTAAGACCCCAGTCCCAAAGCTACCAGCTTCACTGGGAGTTTTACTTTTAAAACTATATTTTAGACTCCAGATTTTCACCTAATCAACTTTTGCAGAGCCTTTGGTTCTTAATACCTTGAGATAACCTAAAGAGAAGAAGCTACACACTTTTCTCAGGAGACAATTTTAATTTTAGGAGGAAATAAGGATTTTGGCAAAAGTTTACCATAGAACCAAATAGATCATTCCAGAAAGCACATGTCGACCCACAGAGCTTACAAAACCCAACCCACTGGTTTTAAGTTACCCAAAATATTAAGAAAAAAGTAAAGAAAGAAAAGAGACTAAGAGAAGAAAAAAGGAGTAAAAAAAGAGAGAGAAAAGAGATTAAGAACAGATACCAAGAGAAAAATAGCTACTACCATAGAGTCCTATGGAAGTCCATCTCTACAAGGCAATGGCAGGTCCCAAGAGAAAAGGCAAGATGGTCTCATGTGCAGCTGTATTTATGTGTTTTGGTCCTCTGTGTCCATCCCTTCCAGGAGGGAAGGCACTCAGTGCCTCCCAGGCAGGAGGCAGGGGTGTTGCAGAGGCTGAGTTAGGAGTTCCAGGGGGCTTGGTGTGAGCAGGCTACCAGACTGTCCTTTTGACTGACAGCTGATCCATGCGGGTTCCATAAGCCCTGCCTTGTGAGTTTTGAGGAATGCCATGTGAATTCAATGTGCCCTTCCCCACACACACACTTCCATTAGTTCCGACCCAATAATAACGTAATACTTTTACTGATCCAGTGTCTCACAGCAGCGAATAGTCCCACAATTTCAGAAACTATTGCTTCAATTCATTGAGGAGAAACAGGAGGGGAATATTGAGAATATACTAAGAGTATCCAAGATAGAAATGTATATGGGCCAGAGGTATCCAGTACTGCTACATAGCAGATTTAAGGTGTAGTTTGCATTGGCTAAAAGGTAAAACCTTCAGACAGTAAAATACTACTGAAAAGTTAGAAGTTGACAGTAAATCGCAGTTCCCTGGATCAGGCTTGGATGGAGGCAGCTGGATGACACATTTAATCTCATCATGCCTTACCCATAGGGTATTGTAAAGAATCAACACACAGATACAGAACTTTTAAAAAATAAAGGAACAGGGAAATACACTAATCTTTTCTTAAATGTCAGTTCAAATACACAGTGATTTTTTGAACATTTTCCTTTTCCATTTGCCTGGCTTTGTTCTTCTGAGGTGTGTTTTAATTCTCATACAAGGAATAACACATGTTTTTGTTCACTGGTAGAAAAGTAAAAGCAGTTTATAGACAGATTATTTAAAAAATTAACAGAATTCCTTTTTTTTTTTTTTTCACTCCATGAAAAACACACCAAGAACCAAAACAAAAGTGTAATGCCTGCTACAATACTCTGTGGAAAAGCCTGAAATCCCAGGTCCCTTAATCATCTATTAAACATTTGTCTTCTGAATGAAAAAAATATTAACAGAACTAGTATTTTAATGCTGTTATATGATGACAAAGGGTCCAGAGATGAACAGAAACAAAAAGAATTTTAAACAGTCCTTTCTAAAATGCAAATTATACTAGAGTATTTGATCAAATATAGAGTATTTGATCCTCAACCTGCCCTCAAATACTTAAGATAGAGATCAGTATTGATTGGTCACCTTTTTACCCAGGAAATAAGTGAGAAAAGGTGATGATAAAAAGAATCAAAGAAGTTAGAGTTTTGTAATGTAAATTGGTATTTGCTACAGAACTAGAACTAATAATTAAAATGAGCTAAGTGAGCTAAAAGGAATGTGTAACAGACAAATAACCAGAAGGATTTAAATAAAGAAATAGCATTTCAGACAAATGGAGGTGTTTCTTATTCTTCACTTTTGGAGAGAGGGCAAGAACAAAAGGAAAGAACAATTTGAATAACTCAGTGAAGAAAAGGTTTAGGATCTTCTCAGAATAGTAATTTCTAAAGCATGATTACCTGTGCAGGTGACCCACATTAAATAAATGTAATTACACTTGGTTACTTGAGGAGTGTAAATAAATATAATTATACTTGTCTTTTTTATGACATTGAGAAGCTAACCGTGTGAAGAACAAAGGAGAATATGCAGAAAAGAAGTTGGAAAATGAGGAAGACTGTAAGACTTCAGGTTGTAAGGAATAAGTAAAATATTACAAAAAACTTCCAGCCCTGTGGCTATTTCAAATGTAGGATAATTCCTACATTTCAAAATAGGACTGTTTGCCTAATTATTATGCGTTTAGATTTAAAAAAATAATATTGATTTCTGCCGTTCTCTTGGCTGTGACAAGAGATTTCAGGAAAGAACGGAAAACTTATTTGAATTGATTTCTCAAATCTCTAAAGAAAAAAAAACTATGAATCTTAACAAAAAATAATTTCATTCTCTTTCTACAGTAACCATGTGATTCAATAGTATTGGCTTTTTTTCCAATTGATTTTTTAAAATTTTTTATTATTTTTTATTTAAGTATTTTTATTAATGTTATTTTAAAATTCTTGTATAAGACATAGAATCATTAAACCACTTATGTAAAGTAATAACCTAAAATCATGACTTGGAACAAAGGTTTTAGCTACCAACTATATAAAATGGACTTAGAGACTGCGGCTGACACACCAAAAAAAAAAAAAAAAAGAAGTATTCAAACATAAAAAAAACCAACAGCAAAGAATACATGAATGGATATTAAATCCCCTTTTGTCATGTACTTCTGTAGTTTTCTTAATGATACAGGCCCCTTTTCTAAATGACACGTTACAAAGTCAGCAAAAAAAATTGCAGTTAGGGAAACAATGCAAAGCTGTTTACCTGTTCTGTCATTAGCTTTGTACAGCTGCAAAGCATCTGATAACTTCATTCTCAGATAGAGAGGGATGAAAATGGCAGTAAAGAATTGTGGGAAGGGGAGGAAAAGGTAGCAGTTACAGTTTACCTGTATTTACTCACTATAGTGCCTTCAAAAAAGTGGTGGAGTTGAAATTAGTAAAGAGAAGTCATCATTTCATTCAGATCAGTATCAGATCATTTCCTGGCTTTAGACTAAAGCAGGAAAACTGGAAGTCTAGAGTGTGAAGTAGAAAAGAATCAGAAAACAAAACTTCTGCAGAAAATTCTAGTTATTTGTGCTTTTGAGGACTGAATTTAAGTTTTAAAAGACAGAACAGGGGAAAAAATTATGAACTATTATGCTAAAAATAAAATAGTGTCTTTTTTGTTTCCATAAAAAGAATATTGAACTTATAATATTTTATGATGTTATACCCACCACGAGACATAGTATAAAATTAACCTTCATCATGAGTTGTCAGTCACATCTTATTTTAAACAAAATAACAAAATGTGTAGTAAAATGTTACATTAATGTATGACAAAAAATAGATAATAAAATATTTAAAATCAAAGTTTTTCCTTACCAAAATGAAACATTTCTGTATTGTCATTTATAAAAGCTGTAGTGCATATTTTTAGATGAACAAAATTTTCATTTAGCACTCTAGTTATAATTGTAGCCAAACTATTCAAACTATTATATGGTATAATATAGGACAATTGCACCTAAGACTATAATACAGTATTGGTCTTAAAGGGTAGTTTAGCTCTTAAACTTATGTTTAAAGATGAGGCAAAAATTAGACAGAAGAAAAGGTAATCAGAGCCATCTCAGACACACTTCATATCTGCTAAGACAGCCCGTGATAAAGTTTGAAATAATGACTGGGAAAAGGCATACTACTATAGTTTCCTCTGCTGCTAGTAGGCCCTCGCACAGTTCAACCTTTTTTTTCCCATTGTTTTATTTCACACATTTTAAAATACTTCTGACTCTTCACACTGGACAATAAATAATGGGGCACCTTAATAGTTCTTTACAGTATGAATATAATTCCAACTCTTATTCTTTTTGAAATATATGTTTAAAAGGTGACCAACTCAAGCTCATGTTAGCTTGGAATATATTTTCATAGATAGATTCCCACTTGCAACACTCTTGGTGTGGAAAAGTGAAACAAACTGAAGAAATCCTTTCAAGTAGTAGCAAACTTGCCTGTAGCTATTGCACACCAGGCACCTATTTGTACTTTCTAAACTAGGCAAGGCTAGACTGGATTAACATAAAAACTTGTATCAAGACTAAAGACTCATCAAAAGTGGCAGGAGACAGCAGGTGGCATTCTGAACACCAATCTAATAACAATAGGAGCACATTACATATTTTAAAAGTCATAAAAATTATCCAAAAGCCATAAAAGCTAGAGATTTTTATTGTTCTGATACTGGTTTGTGGTTTTTTTTATGAGACATGAAACAGAACACCTACACACCTGTGATCATTAAAAGCGTAATGGCACATTCTGCAAATGTTGTACTGAAAATACACCATTACATTATAAATATATATCTACTGCAGTCTGTTTAGACAAGTTTGTTAATTTAATTACTTTTTTCTTTATGACTGCTAAGAAATGGTCATGTATAAAATTTGAGCTGCCTGCCTTTCCTTGTTTGGTAACAACAACATTTCATATAACATTGCTTATCTATTCATTACCATTAGAAGGGGTTTTTTTGACAATAAACTGTAGTTTATGATATGATTATTTCCCAGTCAGTCCTTAAAGGTATTTCTAAGGAAAAATTAGTTTACTGAGAACCCAGATACTGAAGTATCCTTAATTTCTGAAGATTAAAATGTGGTTATCAATGCAATAGCAACAACTTAGATGTGGTGAATAAAACATGGACCCACCTAATTATTGAATGACACTTCCCCATCACACAACCATAGCTCAGATTTACCCAACTACATCTCAGAAGCAGCCATATGAGAGGAGTAACACAGAAGACCAAAACTGACGGACTGCCCTGCAAACACCTCTCTGGCTCCAAACTTAGCCTTAGCAAGTAGTACTGATACTTCAAGAGTTCTAAGCTCACATAATTGTTCTAAATGTTATTCTGACTTTCCAAAATGGACACATGACTTAGTGCAACTTTTCTATAATCTGTCGGCCTGAAACTGCAGACTGTTGCCTCTAAAATAAGATTCATACAAACCTCAAAATCCACTCTCGTTCAGCCTGCAAATTAATGCAATTTATATCTCCCCTCTGCTTTCCTTTGCAGAAGTGAACATGAATCACAGGCACTCGTATTGCATTTGGGAAGGAAAAACTGTTTCTGCGTTGACAAAATAATTATGTAAAATCCTACCAGTTATGAAGAAAAAGTAATGGGTGAAAATACTTCATGGGATTATAATATTACTGTATTCAATGTTAATCTCCACAGATTCCTGTAATATTACAAACAAAACAAGATATTTTAGAAAAAACTTGGTTAACCAACTCTTTTAGTTTTATAAAATCAAAATGTCATCAAATCTGTATGTAGATATGATTTTAAGAAAATCAGTCTATGTAATTTCACTGATTTCAAAGGCATAATGTGAATTTTGCTCTGAGTATTTTGCCTTATACTTTCAATGACTTGCAGTATAAATTCCCAAGAAAAGTAGTTATATTGAGTTTACTTTTAGAAATAAAAAATATTAATTTGGATATTTTAAAGTTCCATAGATATTGTCCTCAGTTTTCTCACTATTCCAGTATGGTAAATAATAATTTTTTAGATGTAGAATTTTCCAAGGTTTTCCCTTTTGTTCTTCAATAAGTCATCCCTTACCTTCACACTAATTCCTGAACTATGTGTGCTACTGTCTGCTTTGGTTTCAAGTCACTGAAGATACAAAGATACTTTCTCTTTTCAAACCTAGAAAGACATAGGTGAAGATAAGAAAAATAATGAAGAAATCATACCCATTCCAGGCTTTAGATCAATTGCATAAGAAGATGGTCTTAACATGATCAAAAATATTAGTTATTTTATCAGAATATGATCTTATTTTTCTACTAACCAAGTAAAATACAAACAGGGACAACAAAGTTTCATCCCAGACGTTGGACTGTAGATTTGTATTGCCTTATCTAGACAGTTAGGACAATTATTCCATCCCCACTGGAATAAAGAATTTAAAAAATTCTGAAGGTAGTTCTTCACAATGAAAAGAGCAGTTGTCAAGACCTGATTTAGGCTATCTAATCTGCTTTTCATGAGAGATTTGTATCAGTGGATCTGTATAATTTCTGCAAAGATCCCAGAATCTACCTTTGATACGATTTGGATTTGCTGCACTTTGGAACAATGGACTAACCATCTGCTAGCACTTGAAGTGCACTTGATAAATTCCTGAAGGATATCTTTAAAATCTTAAAAGAGACACTCATGCTCCAAGAATACATTTCAATTTTGAGCCAAACCAGGATAAATCAGGAAATGTGGGAGACAGACTTCAAAAAACCAACCCTGATCTGGTGCAAAACATTGATACAGACACACTCAAAGTCCAAAAAGAGGGACTTTGGTCCAGAAAAAGACAAATGCTGAGCAGTTATTTTATGTGTATGGCATCTATACTGAAAACCTCATAGCCAGTGGAATGGAGTTAACAGTTCCATAAGCTGATTCCCCTTTATGCTAGAATTGCCCGTTGAGGATGAAGCTATCAAGAGAGGCAAAACCTCCTCTAGTGCCTCTCTTGAGCACCTTTACTGCACATCTGAACTTAAATATGACTCCCAGCCCCAGTAGTATTCAAGCTACTCTTCAGGCAGATAGCGTAAAAGCTGTGTTGGGGGATGTCCAGGCAATACATGGCCTTTTCTAAACAAAAAAAAAAGTAAAAAAATCTGTGATCATCTAGGGGAGAGAATTTGGTTTGTTTTTAACTACCTTTATTACACCATCACTGAGCTTCAATATTATTTGCTTGCTCAGCCTGTTCAGATATAACCTGTATTGAGTTTCAGAGTGACTCAGAAATAATATCACCAGCGCACCAACGTGTTCACACCTCTGCTTTCCATAGACATCATTCCTCACCAATACATTTATTCATGATGAAAAATTAGAAATTCACAAAAAACCCTCAAACTTAATCGAGAACAAAGAATTTCCCTGAATTACTTCAGTAATCCTAATCTAATGATAAAAATATAATATAGATTTATTATAATATAGAGTATTAACTATGAGAAAAGCCCAAGGCTATTAAAATGTTTGCTGTCAAAATTGTATACTGAAAACACATTCTCTTGCCATAGCATATCTAACACAATGACATGATCATAAAATGGTCAACTTTCAAAGTTGTTTGTTTTTTGTTTTTTTTTTATATATATAAATTTCAAAGAATTTGGTTCATTCCTTAGGGCAACTAGAATTGATATTTCCCTTTAAAGGATTAGCAAAGCAAATTACCAGATGTGTGCCTTTCTGTATTCCTTCTATCCTAATTATAACCCACCCTTCTGCATTCATTTTGTGCAGAGCACTGTGGTACAGTCTTGTTCCCAGTGTATCATACAGATACACTGTCTTTACTCAAGGAAATCTCTGCAGCTATGTGCTTGGACATACTGCCTCTGATCTCTAACATGTCACCATAAGGAAAAAGTTAACAAAGATCAAAGATAAAAAACAAACTTGAACTGGTAAATGAAGACTCTCTTAAGAGGGACATACGGAGAGATAGTGACACACCTGACTGGTTAGAAGCTAGATCCTTATTCACCTTGTGACAGAAAGGGAATAAACAACAGCTAGTAAGCTGTAATAATGCACTCTGTTTTTTAGGAAAACTGCCTGAGAGGTTAAAGATAAATATCTGGATCCTTTTGGCTCAAGAAGACAAAATAATCTAGAAAGTTGAATCTTTGGACACTTTAGTAGATGAGACAGTCAGAGGCTGTTAGTATATAGCTGCTATTATATTTGCAAAGATTTTTTCCTAGAAGCTAGGTGTAGGTGTTTTATATCTTCAATGCCTTACACTCTTTTCAGACCAATTTAGTGAACACATTCTTACCGTATTCCAACAACAACCCCTGAAAAACTGTATACAAACATTTTGATTCTTTTTCAAAATGTCCACCTATATTCTGTGTATTAAGAAGAATTGATTGATGTGTCTGTATTGATTTGTGAACTTTTACAAGTATTAAAGTCTCAGCACACTAACTCTCTGTGCTGAATCTTTATATTTGAGCCAATTTTTCTTTTTATGAGAGTCTCAGTTGCTAGAGGGCATATTTAAATGGAATTGAACAAATATTTCCTCAAAAGGTTTCACAAAGGAAGATGTCTGGTATATTTTTTGCTTCAAATTTTTATCAAGACTCATGTACTCACAGTTTTTCAATTTTGTGCACTTTCATAGAATATTGGATGAACAGCTCAAGAGCCCTTTATTGTCTTCACAGCAAGCATATAGAACAGACAGAAACAGGCACGATTTCCAAATGCTTTTAACATGCCTCAAGCCTGACCTTGAAGGAAGCACCTCTAAGATAAGAGCCAATATCTCAGAAGCTTGTTACGTGGCCTAGGCATGTTCAGAGAAGATATTTTATAGGATTTATTTTTATTTGTGTGTTCCTGTATGAGCTTTAATTTTGCTGATGGCGACAAGAACCATTATAGTTGTCAGTTGAGATCAGGACTGTACTGCCTGTCAGTGCAGTAATTATCTTGAAAACAGGGAATTTACTTCATGTGCAGTTACAGAAACTATCCAACAAGAGAAATACAGCTATTTCCAACACAAAATAAATATATCCATTGTTTGCTTTAAATAAATGGAGATTTCTCTTCCAATAATGTGTATTCATATGTATGAAATTAAGCATACAAATAACTATTAAGACTATGTTTACATCTATCCATCTTACAAATCACAACATTCATTCTGTATTATTAGCTTGAGTCTGTGATGAAAATAATTTGGGAGGGATAAAAAAAAAAGAGTCTTACAGAAGAAACTTTGGAAAAGCAGGAAAATGTGGAAATTGAGTTCTGAAAGTGAATGATAACAATGACATAGCAAGCCCCTGCAAGATTCCAGATTTCGAATTCTTCTTTGCTGATGATCTGTTTGGACTGCTTCAAGAACCTTTTTTTTTCTTCAGGGACATCAGGGATGGAATGGTGATTTTATTTTCTCCTTTTAATTCTAAACATTCTCCCTTTCTTTTCATCTTTAGGTTTGCATTCAAAAGTGACTGACAATTGCGGAGGATCTCATTCTTCAAAATTCTGAAGTACTGTGACAATTCATTTCATATAGGATTTCCAAACCAGACATCAGTACTCGCATCTCAGGTACTTGTCCTCTGTGTCATTTCTTCTTACAATGTACAGGAAAATCACACATGGAGATATGAGAATAAGCATGCCAAAAGTGCCATTAAATAAATAACTATAACCTTTTGTTCTGAAAACATGACCGCTAGTAATTTTGTTAGTTTTTCACCATCGATTTTGAACTTTCAACTCATATAGAAGTATTGTGAGTATTAAAGGAAAACCATGGTATGACTTTACAAACATATCTCTACCACCTTTGGAGCCTTTCCATTATTTCTGTAAATGCTTTTCTTATTTTTTATTTTTTTTTTAAATTTAAAGCTCTTTTCTTGTGAAGAAACTTGTCTTCTACCTTGCTTGCAATCTTGTATTGTCATACAGGTAGCTAAAGGAGGCAAATGAAAATTGCTGATGATAAATAAAATAATGTTTTACATAATAGCTTAATTATGTGAAGGAAAAAAAGACAAAGGGCAGATTGCAGTGACAAAATATATATTTGTATGCTGTATCAGTGCAACAATAGCTAATATAGACTTTAAAGAAGTTATAGAGCAAAATCAAGAAAGAAAGAGAGGTATTGCAATCTCTAGAGTATAGATGCAGTAAGATTCACCTGTGATTTTCCACAACAGTAGTAGAGCATAGCAGCAGTCACAAACTCCTTTTTAAAACTTGTGTTTCTGAGAATCCTGAATGAAGAAGGGCTAGAAATGAACAAGGATTTTGTAGATTTTTTGGGGGTGTTGTTTTGTTTTGTTCTGCTTTATAAATATTTCAGATGTATATTTTATTCTATTGAGATTTAACATCAATAAAGTGTTGAAGATATTTTCAGTGTAATCTAATTCATAATCAACTACAGGATAATACAGCTAGCAAAAGGCAGTAGAGGAAATACAATAGAGTTCATCAAGCCAAAATTATTTTATCTTGTCACCATCTGGAATGAATCTGCATGATTTTATAAGTAATAGAATCAGGCCTTTTATTTATTTAACAACTAAAATCATGATAGATATTAAACTTCACAGATAAAAAAAAAATCAAGCTTAACAGATGAAGAAAATATAACACCCCACTCTTTTCTCTTTTCTTTCTTTCTTTCTTTCTTTCTTTCTTTCTTTCTTTCTTTCTTTCTTTCTTTCTTTCTTTCTTTCTTTCT